>JARQOC010000004.1:621285268-621778831 GCA_033576535.1 Allobates femoralis
GTGGGCGCACAGGACCACAAGGGAGGGGTGAGAACGAGGAAGGTGGGTACACAGGACCATGGGGGAGGGGTGAGAACGAGGAAGGTGGGCGCACAGGACCACGAGGGAGGGGTGAGACGGTCACGGAGGAAGGTGGGAGCACGGGACCATGGTGGAGGGGTGAGGAGGAGGAAGGTGGGCACACAAGACCATGGGTGAGGGGTGAGGAGGAAGGTGGGCGCATTCGACCATGGGAGAGGGGTGAGAAGGAGGAAGGTGTGCGCACAGGACCACGGAGGAAGGCGGGCACACAGGACCAAGGGAGAGAGTTGAGGAGGAAGGCGAGCAGAGGATCCGGGGAGGGGGAAGGGAGAAGGAGAGCAGAGGATCGGGGGGGGGGGGAGGGAGGAGGGAGAGCAGAGGATCTGGGAGGGGAGAGTGCAGTGGACCTGGGGCGGGGGTAGGAGGGGTAGCAGTGGATCTGAGGGGGAAAAGAAGGGAGAGCAGAGGATCTGGGGGGGGGGGGGAGAAGGGAGAGCAGAGGATCTGGGGGGGAAAGAAGGGAGAGCAGAGGATCTGGGGGGGAAAGAAGGGAAAGCAGATGATTGGGGGGGAAAGAAGGGAGAGCAGGATCTGGGGGGGGGAAGAAGGGAGAGCAGAGGATCTGGGGGGGGAAAGAAGGGAGAGCAGAGGATCTGGGGGGGGAAAGAAGGGAAAGCAGAGGATCTGGGAATGGGAGGAGGGACAGCAGAGGATCGGGGGGGGGAGAAAGAAGGGAGAGCAGAGGATCTGGGGGGGAGGAGGGAGAGCAGAGGATCTGGGAGTGGGAGGAGGGAGAGCAGAGGATCTGGGGGGGGAAAGAAGGGAGAGCAGGGGATCTGGGGTGGGGGGTAGGAGGGAGAGCAGAGGATCTGGGCGGAGGAGGGAGAGCAGAGGATCTGGGGTGAGGAGGGAGAGCAGAGGATCTGGGGGGGGGAGGAGGGAGAGCAGAGGATCTGGGGGGGAGGAAGGAGAGCAGAGGATTTGGGGGGGGGGGTAGGAGGGAGAGCAGAGGATTTGGGGGGGGGGGTAGGAGGGAGAGCAGAGGATCTGGGGGTAGGAGGGAGAGCAGAGGATCTGGGGGGGGAGGAGGGAGAGCAGAGGATCTGGGGGGGAGGAGGGAGAGCAGAGGATCTGGGGGGGAGGAGGGAGAGCAGAGGATCGGTGGGGGGGAGGAGGGAGAGCAGAGGATCGGGGGGGGGGGGGGGGTAGGACGGAGAGCAGAGGATCTGGGGGTAGGACGGAGAGCAGAGGATCTGGGGGTAGGAGGGAGAGCAGAGGATCTGGGGGGAGAGGAGGGAGAGCAGAGGATCTGGAGGGGGGGAGAGCAGAGGATCTGGGGAGGAAAGAAGGGAGAGCAGGGGATCTGGGGGGGGAAAGAAGGGAGAGCAGGGGATCTGCGGGGGGGTCGGGGGAAGGAGGGAGAGCAGGGGATCTAGGGGGGGGAGGAGGGAGAGCAGGGGATCTGGGGGGGGGGGGGTAAGAAGGGAGAGCAGAGGATTTGGGGGGGGAAGAAGGGAAAGCAGGGGATCGGGGGGGGGGGGAAGAGGGGAGAGCCGAGGATCTGGGGGGGGGGGGGTAGAATAGAAGGGAGAGAGAGGATCGGGGGAGGAGGGAGAGCAGAGGATCTGGGGGGGGATGGAGGAGGGAGTGCAGGGGATCTGGGGGGGGATGGAGGAGGGAGTGCAGGGGATCTGGGGGGGGATGGAGGAGGGAGAGCAGAGGATCTGGGGGGGGATGGAGGAGGGAGTGCAGGGGATCTGGGGGGGGATGGAGGAGGGAGAGCAGAGGATCTGGGGGGGGATGGAGGAGGGAGTGCAGGGGATCTGGGGGGGGATGGAGGAGGGAGTGCAGGGGATCTGGGGGGGGATGGAGGAGGGAGAGCAGAGGATCTGGGAGGTGACAGCGGCTGTTTCTCGGTCTCGCGCACTGACCTCCAATCGACTTCCGGCAACACCGCGGAGCCATCCGATGACGTCACCTGCTGCGCCGAACTCCCAGAAGGCCCCGCGGTCTCCACAGCAACGAGGACGCGAAACGAAAGGAGAATCATGGTGAGAACCGAGGAGAGGACAGAAACCGGGGAGAACCGAGGAGAGGACAGACACCGGGGAGACCCGAGGAGAGGACAGACACCGGGGAGAACCGAGGAGAGGACAGACACCGGGGAGAACCGAGGAGAGGACAGACACCGGGGAGAGGACAGACACCGGGGAGAACCGAGGAGAGGACAGACACCGGGGAGAACCGAGGAGAGGACAGACACCGGGGAGAACCGAGGAGAGGACAGACACCGGGGAGAACTGAAGAGAGGACAGACACCGGGGAGAACCGAGGAGAGGACAGACACCGGGGAGAACCGAGGAGAGGACAGACAACGGGGAGAACCGAGGAGAGGACAGACACCGGAGAGAACCGAGGAGAGGACAGACACCGGGGAGAACCGAGGAGAGGACAGACACCGGGGAGAACCGAGGAGAGGACAGAACCGGTGAGAACCGAGGAGAGGACAGACACCGGGGAGAACGAGGAGAGGGACAGACACCGGGGAGAACTCGAGGAGAGACAGAACCGGGGAGAACGAGGAGAGGGCAGAACCTGGGGAGATCTGAGGAGAAGATAGAAACTGGGGAGATCTGAGGAGAGGACAGAAACCGGGGAGAACCGAGGAGAGGACAGAAACTGAGTTGAACCGGGGAAGAGGACAGAAACCGGGAGACTGAGGAGAGGACAGAAACCAGGGAAGAACCGAGGGGAGGACAGACACCGGGGAGAAACCAGGAGAGGACAGACACCGGGGAGAACCGAGGAGAGGACAGACACCGGGGAGAACCGAGGAGAGACAGAACAGCGGGGAGAATCTGAGGAGAGGACAGAAACCGGGGAGAACCGAGGAGAGGACAGACACCGGGGAGAACTGAGGGAGGACAGAACCGGGGAGAACGAGGAGAGGGACAGACCCCGGGGAGAACTGAGGAGAAGACAGACACCGGGGAGATCTGAGGAGAGGACAGAACGGGGAGAACCGAAGGGAGAGGGACGAACTGAGTTGAAACCGGGGGAAGAAACAGGGAACTGAGGAGAAGCAGAAACCAGGGGAGAACCGAGGAGAGGACAGACACCGGGGAGATACCAAGGAGAGGACGGGACACCGGGAGAACCCGAGGGAGGACAGACACGGGGAAACGAGGTGAGACAGAACGGGGAGATCCTGAGGACGAGGACAGAACACCGGGGAGAACCGAGGAGAGGACGAAACTGGGGAGATACCTGAGGAGAGGACAGACATGGAGACCGAAGAGAGGACAGACACCGGGGAGATCTGAGGAGACGGATCAGAAACTGGGGAGATCTGGGAGTAGACAGACCGGGGAGAACCGAGGAGAGGAAGACCGGGAACACTAGCCGGAGAGGACAGAACCGGGGGAGAACGAGGAGAGGACGAAGACCCGGGAGATACCTGAGGAGAGGATCAGGAAACCGGGGAGAACCGAGGAGAGGACAAACACGGGTGAGAACCGAGGAGAGGACAGAACTGGGGAGAACCGAGGAGGACAGAAACCGGGGAGGAGGCAGACACGAGGGGAGGACAGACACGGGGAGAACCGAGGAGAGGACAGAGAACCGGGGAGAACCTGGGAGAGGACAGACACCGGGGAGAACCGAGGGAGGACAGACACTGGGGATACTGAGGAGAGACAGAACGGGGAGAACTGAGAGAGGCAGAGACACCGGGGAGAACTGAAGGAGAGGACAGAACTGGGGAGAACCGAGGAGGGACAGACACCGGGGAGAACGAGGAGAGGACAGACACCGGGGAGAACCGAGGAGAGGACAGACACCGGGAGAAACCGAGGAGAGGACAGACACCGGGGAATCCTGGGTTAGTAGTACTAGGCTCCGAGATAACCCTGAAGGTGGGGATGCCTGGGTCTCTACCTTACGAGGTCCTGAGATACCCCTGAAGGTGAGGATCCTGGGTCTCCACCTTACTAGGCTCCTGAGATACCCTGAGGTGAGGATGCCTGGGTCTCCTACCTTACTCAGGACTCCTGAGATACCCTGAAGTGGGGATGCTGGGTCTCCTACCTTACTAGGCTCCTGAGATACCCCTGAAGGTGGGGATCCTGGGTCTCCTACATTACTAGGCTCGAGATACCCTGAGGTGGGATGCGTTACCACAGGCTCTGAGACCTGAGGTGAGGATGCCTGGGTCACTACCTTATAGGCTCCTGAGTACCCCTGAAGGTGAGGATCCTGGGTCATCCTACCTTACTAGGCTCCTGAGATACCCTGAAGGTGAGGATGCTGGGTCTCTACCTTACTAGGCTCCTGAGATACCCTGAAGGTGAGGATGCCTGGTCTCCTACCTTACTAGGCTCTGAGATACCCCTGAAGGTGGGATGCCTGGGTTCCTACCTTATAGGCTCCTGAGATACCCTGAAGGTGAGGGATGCCTGGGTCTCCTACCTTACTAGGCTACTGAGATACCTGAGGTGGGATGCCTGGGCTACATGCTCTGAGTACCTAAAGGTGGGATGCCTGGGGTCTCACATACGGCTTGAGATACCTGAAGGGGATGCTGGTCCACTAAGGCTCCTGAGATACCCTGAAGGTGGGGATGCTGGGTCTCTACTTACTAGGCTCCTGAGATACCCTGAAGTGGAGGATGCCTGGGTCTCCTACCTTACTAGGCTCTGAGATACCCTGAAGGTGGGGATGCCTGGGTCTCCTACATTACTAGGCTCCTGAGATACCCTGAGGTGGGGATCTGGGTCTCCTACTTACTAGGCTCCTGAGATACCCCTGAAGGTGAGGATGCTGGGTCTCCACCGTTAGGCTCCTGAGGTACCCTGAAGGTGAGGATGCTGGGTTCCTAACCTTACTGGCTCCTGAGATACCCTGAAGGTGAGGATGCATGGGTCTCTACCTTACTAGGCTCTGAGATACCCTGAAGGTGGGATGCTGGGTCTCCTACCTTACTAGGCTCCTGAGATACCCCTGAAGGTGGGGATGCTGGGTCTCCTACCTTACTGGCTCCTGAGAACCCTGAAGGTGAGGGATGCTGGGTCTCCTACCTACTGGTCCTGAGATCCCCTGAAGGTGGGATGCTGGGTCCTACTACTCGGCTCCTGAGATACCTGAAGGTGGGGATGCCTGGGTTCCTACCTTACTAGGCTCCTGAGATACCCCTGAAGGTGGGGATGCCTGGGTCTCCTACCTTACTAGGCTCCTGAGATACCCCTGAAGGTGGGGATGCCTGGGTCTCCTACCTTACTAGGCTCCTGAGATACCCTGAAGGTGGGATGCTGGGTCTCCTACCTTACTAGGCTCCGTGAGATACCCCTGAAGGTGGGATGCTGGGTCTCCTACCTTACTAGGCTCCTGAGATAACCCTGAAGGTGAGGATGCCTGGGTCTCCTACCTTACTAGGCTCCTGAGTAAAGTGACCTGGGTCCCATCCTTACTGAGGATCCTGAGGTACCTGAAGGGGAGCGGGTCTCCACCTTACAGGCTCCTGAGATACCCCTGAAGGTGAGGATGCCTGGGTCTCCTACCTTACTCGGCTCCTGAGATACCCTGAAGGTGAGGGATGCCTGGGTCTCTCCTACCTTACTAGGCTCCTGAGATACCTGAAGGTGGGGATGCCTGGGTCTCCTACCTTACTAGGCTCCTGAGATACCCCTGAAGGTGGGGATGCCTGGGTCTCCTACCTTACTAGGCTCCTGAGATACCCCTGAAGGTGGGGATGCCCTGGGTCTCCTACATTACTAGGCTCCTGAGATACCCCTGAAGGTGGGATGCCTGGGTCTCCTACCTTACTAGGCTCCTGAGATACCCTGAAGGTGGGGATGCCTGGGTCTCCTACCTTACTAGGCTCCTGAGTACCCCTGAAGGTGAGGATGCCTGGGTCTCCTACCTTACTAGGCTCCTGAGATACCCTGAAGGTGGGGATGCCTGGGTCTCCTACCTTACTCGGCTCCTGAGATACCCCTGAAGGTGGGGATGCCTGGGTCTCCTACCTTACTAGGCTCCTGAGATACCCCTGAAGGTGGGGATGCCTGGGTCTCCTACCTTACTAGGCTCCTGAGATACCCCTGAAGGTGGGAATGCCTGGGTCTCCTACCTTACTAGGCTCCTGAGATACCCCTGAAGGTGAGGATGTCTGGGTCTCCTACCTTACTCGGCTCCTGAGATACCCCTGAAGGTGAGGATGCCTGGGTCTCCTACCTTACTAGGCTCCTGAGATACCCCTGAAGGTGAGGATGCCTGGGTCTCCTACCTTACTAGGCTCCTGAGATAAAGTCACCTGGCCGTCCCCATCCCCTTCAAGGGAGTGAAGGAGCAGGAGAACAAGGAAAAACACAGAAAACCCGGCAGGACAGCGGGGGATTGGGCTCCAGGGATTTCCTTCAGACACAGGCTTCATTGCTGCAAATGGACCAGCAACTCTGCGATTACAGGAACATCCACACACAATGGGCTCAATACAATCTGGGGGACCTCTCAGGTATTAGGAGTATTAACCTGGGGAAGTATGAGGAGTATTAATAAGGAGGGGGTCAGTCACAGTCCAGTGATCTCTCAGATATAATTTTTATTATAAGGAGGGGATTAGTCACCATTCCAGGGTACTCAGGTACTAGAAGTATTACTCTGGGGTGGTATGAGGAGTATTAATAAGGAGGGGGGCCACTTACCGTCCCAGGTTTCTCAGGTATTAGGAGTATTACTCTGGGGATGCATGAGTAGTATTAAGGAGGGAGTCAGCCACAGTCTGGTGATCTCTCAAGTATTAGGAGTATTACTCTGGGGAGGTATGTGGAGTATTAAGGAGCGGGGCCACTTACCGTCCCAGGGTTGCTCAGGTATTTGGAGTATTACTCTGGGGAAGTATGAGTATTATTAATAAGGAGGGGGTCTGTCACAGTCTGGTGATCTCTCAGGAAATGAGGAGTATTAATAAGGAGGGGGGCCACTTACCGTCCCAGGGTTGCTCAAGTATTAGGAGTATTACTCTGGGGATGTATGAGTAGTATTAATAAGGAGAGGGTCAGTTACTGTCCGGGGTCGCTCAGGTATTAGGAGTATTACTCTGGGGATATATGAGTAGTATTAATGAGAGGGTCAGTTACTGTCCCAGGGTTGCTCAGGTATTCACAGTATTAGTGGGCAGTTGGGGAGTATTAATAAGTCGAGCAGTCACGGTCCAGGTCGTTATATTCAGGTGACGTCCGGCGACATCTGTTGTGGTCACAGGTGATGAATCGTCAGTGATCAGAGGAGGTCGGGGGCCCGGACTCTTCACTGCTGCTCCTGTTACTTTATTTCTTTGTTCTCATTCATCTTTTCTTCTTACTTTATTTCCTGATATTTAGAAAAAGAAAAGGAAGGTAAAAAAGGCGAGTAACGAGAGCGGAGTGTGAGGTCACTGTGATGTCATAGAGGAGTGTGAGGTCACCTGTGATGTCGTAGAGGAGTGTGAGGTCACCTGTGATGTCATAGAGGAGTGTGAGGTCACTGTGATGTCATAGAGGAGTGTGAGGTCACCTGTGATGTCATAGAGGAGTGTGAGGTCACTGTGATGTCATAAAGGAGTGTGAGGTCACCTGTGATGTCATAGAGGAGTGGGAGGTCACCTGTGATGTCATAGAGGAGTGTAAGGTCACTGTGATGTCATAAAGGAGTGTGAGGTCACCCGTGATGTCATAGAGGAGTGTGAGGTCACTGTAATGTCATAGAGGAGTGTGAGGTCACTGTGATGTCATAGAGGAGTGTGAGGTCACCTGTGATGTCATAGAGGAGTGTGAGGTCACTGTGATGTCATAGAGGAGTGTGAGGTCACTGTGATGTCATAGAGCAGTGTGAGGTCACTGTGATGTCATAAGGAGTGTGAGGTCACTGTGATGTCATAAGGGTGTGAGGTCACTGTGATGTCATAAAGGAGTGTGAGGTCACCTGTGATGTCATAGAGGAGTGTGAGGTCACCTGTGATGTCATAGAGGAGTGTGAGGTCACCTGTGATGTCATAGAGGAGTGTGAGGTCACTGTGATGTCATAGAGGAGTGTGAGGTCACTGTGATGTCATAAGGAGTGTGAGGTCACTGTGATGTCATAAAGGAGTGGAGGTCACTGTGATGTCATAAAGGAGTGGGAGGTCACCTGTGATGTCATAGAGGAGTGGGAGGTCACCTGTGATGTCATAGAGGAGTGTGAGGTCACTGTGATGTCATAGAGGAGTTGAGGTCACTGTGATGTCATAAGGAGTGTGAGGTCACCTGTGATGTCATAGAGGAGTGTGAGGTCACCTGTGATGTCATAGAGGAGTGTGAGGTCACCTGTGATGTCATAGAGGAGTGTGAGGTCACTGTGATTCATAGAGGAGTTGAGGTCACCTGTGATGTCATAGAGGAGTGTAGAGGTCACCTGTGATGTCATAGAGGAGTGTGAGGTCACCTGTGATGTCATAGAGGAGTGTGAGGTCACCTGTGATGTCATAGAGGAGTGTGAGGTCACCTGTGATGTCATAGAGGAGTGTGAGGTCACCTGTGATGTCATAGATGAGGAGATGTAGAGGTCACCTGTGATGTCATAGAAGTGTAGAGGTACTGTAGTCATAGAGAGTTGAGTCACCTGTATGTCATAGGCGTGTTCAAACATCGTTGTCTTCACAAAACTGCATGTGTTCAATGTCGTTTTCAGCTTTTTCACTCCTTTTTGTCATGTTTTGCAGCATTTTTCGGCATGCTGGGATGGGAATGTGTGATTTGTCTACTGTACATGTTTAATAAAGTTAGTTTTATTCACGATAGTACCCCACAACAGTGCCAACCACAGCCCCTACACCAGAGCCAGCCATAGTGCCACATACCAGTCCCAACCACAGCCCCTACACCAGAGCCAACTATAGTGCCACATAACTGTGCCAACCACAGCCCCTACACCAGAGCCAGCCATAGTGCCACATACCAGTCCCAACCACAGCCCCTACACCAGAGCCAGCCATAGTGCCACATAACTGTGCCAACCACAGCCCCAACACCAGAGCCAGCCATAGTGCCACATAACAATGCCAACCACAGCTCCTACACCAGAGCCAGCCATAGTGCCACATAACAGTGCCAACCACAGCCCCTACACCAGAGCCAGCCATAGTGCCACATAACTGTGCCAACCACAGCCCCAACACCAGAGCCAGCCATAGTGCCACATACCAGTGCCAACCACAGCCTCTACACCAGAGCCAGCCATAGTGCCACATACCAGTGCCAACCACAGCCCCTACACCAGAGCCAGCCATAGTGCCACATACCAGTCCCAACCACAGCCCCTACACCAGAGCCAGCCATAGTGCCACATAACTGTGCCAACCACAGCCCCTACACCAGAGCCAGCCATAGTGCCACATACCAGTCCCAACCACAGCCCCTACACCAGAGCCAGCCATAGTGCCACATAACTGTGCCAACCACAGCCCCTACACCAGAGCCAGCCATAGTGCCACATACCAGTCCCAACCACAGCCCCTACACCAGAGCCAGCCATAGTGCCACATACCAGTGCCAACCACAGCCCCTACACCAGAGCCAGCCATAGTGCCACATACCAGTCCAACCACAGCCCCTACACCAGAGCCAGCCATAGTGCCACATACCAGTGCCAACCACAGCCCCTACACCAGAGCCAGCCATAGTGCCACATAACTGTGCCAACCACAGCCCTACACCAGAGCCAGCCATAGTGCCACATAACAATGCCAACCACAGCCCCAACACCAGAACCAGCCATAGTGCCACATACCAGTGCCAACCACAGCCCCTACACCAGAGCCAGCCATAGTGCCCCATAACAATGCCAACCACAGCTCCTACACCAGAGCCAGCCATAGTGCCACATACCAGTGCCAACCACAGCCCCAACACCAGAACCAGCCATAGTGCCACATACCAGTGCCAACCACAGCCCCTATACCAGAGCCAGCCATAGTGCCCCATAACTGTGCCAACCACAGCCCCTACACCAGAGCCAGCCATAGTGCCACATATCAGTGCCAACCACAGCCCCAACACCAGAACCAGCCATAGTGCCACATACCAGTCCCAACCACAGCCCCTACACCAGAGCCAGCCATAGTGCCACATAACAGTGCCAACCACAGCTCCTACACCAGAGCCAGCCATAGTGCCCCATAACAATGCCAACCACAGCTCCTACACCAGAGCCAGCCATAGTGCCACATAACAATGCCAACCACAGCTCCTACACCAGAGCCAGCCATAGTGCCACATAACAGTGCCAACCACAGCTCCTACACCAGAGCCAGCCATAGTGCCACATAACAGTGCCAACCACAGCTCCTACACCAGAGCCAGCCATAGTGCCACATAACAGTGCCAACCACAGCTCCTACACCAGAGCCAGCCATAGTGCCATATAACAGTGCCAACCACAGCTCCTACACCAGAGCCAGCCATAGTGCCACATAACAGTGCCAACCACAGCTCCTACACCAGAGCCAGCCATAGTGCCATATAACCATGCCAACCACAGCTCCTACACCAGAGCCAGCCATAGTGCCCCATAACAGTGCCAACCACAGCCCCTACACCAGAGCCAGCCATAGTGCCCCATAACAGTGCCAACCACAGCCCCTACACCAGAGCCAGCCATAGTGCCCCATAACAATGCCAACCACAGCTCCTACACCAGAGCCAGCCATAGTGCCACATAACAGTGCCAACCACAGCCCCTACACCAGAGCCAGCCATAGTGCCACATAACAGTGCCAACCACAGCTCCTACACCAGAGCCAGCCATAGTGCCATATAACCATGCCAACCACAGCTCCTACACCAGAGCCAGCCATAGTGCCCCATAACAGTGCCAACCACAGCCCCTACACCAGAGCCAGCCATAGTGCCCCATAACAATGCCAACCACAGCTCCTACACCAGAGCCAGCCATAGTGCCCCATAACAGTGCCAACCACAGCCCCTACACCAGAACCAGCCATAGTGCCACATAACAGTGCCAACCACAGCCCCAACACCAGAACCAGCTATAGTGCCACATAACAATGCCAACCACAGCTCCTACACTAGAGCCAGCCATAGTGCCACATAATAGTGCCAACCACAGCTCCTACACCAGAGCCAGCCATAGTGCCACATAACAGTGCCAACCACAGCCCTACACCAGAGCCAGCATAGTGCCACATAACAATGCCAACCACAGCCCCTACACCAGAGCCAGCCATAGTGCCCCATAACAATACCAACCACAGCTCCTACACCAGAGCCAGCCATAGTGCCACATAACAGTGCCAACCACAGCCCCAACACCAGAACCAGCTATAGTGCCACATAACAGTGCCAACCACAGCCCCTACACCAGAGCCAGACATAGTGCCACATAACAATGCCAACCACAGCTCCTACACTAGAGCCAGCCATAGTGCCCCATAACAGTGCCAACCACTGCCCGTTCTCTGCTCCTTCCTCTGTTCAATGGCTTTCTCCATTTCCTACTTTCCGGATTATTTCTCGTTATTGCATCACATTTTCCGGATTATCAGAATAACGTTGCGTCTCTCATCACAGTCGTCAAAAGGGACGTCGGCCTCGTCCCGGAAGAAAGGGAAAGTCAGCAAAGCGGAAGAAACAGCGGCTGCAGAAAAGAGGAGGAGGATCGGCGGCAGCGGGAGGAAGGTGGGTGCACACCATCAGGGGGCTCCTCCCCTCCAGCTGCAGAGGAATAAGCAAGTCCGTAAGAAAGTTGTCAATCTTGATCATTGGTTTCCTTCGTTCTCTAGAGGACGCTCGATTCCTCGCTGAGCAGATTGAAGCCGCTCGTCTGGAGAGAGAGCGACTGGAAAGAGAAGAGCTCGAGCGCCTGGAAGCCAAAGTGAGTACCCGACGTGACTTAAAGGGGACGTCCACCCAGTAATAATGCACAGCAACATAGTCACCTACCGATCCCCGGCTCCTCCGCACAACGCGACATCACTGACGGCTGCATCAGTCCCGGAGTCGGGGGGGCCGGTATATGAGAATGTGGTGACCCCCGAGCTTATAATAGTAATGAGTCACATGTGTCCTATCACAGCAGTGGGATCACCGCGACGGAGAGCTGGAGAATACCGAGCGCTGCTGAGGAGAAGCTGGAAGCTGCGGCTCGCTGAAAAGGAGCTGCGGACACGAGCAAAGTGCAGTGAGGGCCCAGACATTGCATAACACCAGTGCAGGGGCAGCTTCCTCATAGAACCCCACACCAGGCTGCCCCCTACAGGCTTGTATGAGTTACAGGAGCGGCATCATCCAGAAGGCTGTGTCTCCAGCAGCACACGCTCTATGTTATATATGGTACAGGTGTAGCAGCTCTGCAGCATGTAGTGTTACATAGACACCACCAGGGGGAGACATAACACCACAGTAAAGTCTGCCAGGACACTTTCTACACACAGCAGAGGGTGGGATGGTGTCTACGAGTGAGAAGCGCGACCTTGCATCCTGCACACTTACACTAGCACCTGCACATTACACTCTACACCTGCACACTACACTCTGAACACCCTGCGACTTACACTCTGAACACCCTGCACATTAACACTCTGATCACCTGCACACTTACACTCTGATCACCCTGCACTTACACTCTGAACACTGGCACACTTACACTCTGATCACCCTGCACACTGACACTTGACACCTGCACACTTACCTGACACCCTGCACACTTACACTCTGAACCTCCTGCACACTGACACTCTGAACACCCTGCACACTTACACTCTCAGCACCCTGCACACTTACACTCTGAACTACCTGCACACTACACTCTGAACACCCTGCACACTTACACTCTGATCACCCTGCACATTTACACTCTGAACACCCTGCACACTTACACTCTGAACACCCTGCACACTTACACTCTGAACACCCGGGCACATTTACACTCTGAACACCCTGCACATTACACTCTGAACACCCTGCACACTTACACTCTGAATGACACCACGACACCTGCAACTACACTCTGAACTACCCTGCACACTTACACTCTGAACACCTGCACACTTACACTCTGAACACCCTGCACACTTACACTCTGAACACCTGCACACTTACACTCTGAACACCCTGCACACTTACACTCTGAACACCCTGCACACTTACACTCTGAACACCTGCACACTTACACTCTGAACACCCTGCACACTTACACTCTGAACACCCGCACACTTACACTCTGAACACCCTGCACACTTACACTCTGAACCCCTGCACACTTACACTCTGTCACCCTGCACACTTACACTCTGAACACCCTGCACACATTACACTCTGAACACCCGCACACTACACTCTGAACACCCTGCACACTACACTCTGAACACCCGGCACACTTACACTCTGAACACCGCACACTGACACTCTGAACACCTGCACACTGACACTCTGAACACCCTGCACACTGACACTCTGAACACCCTGCACACTTACACTCTGAACACCCTGCACACTGACACTCTGAACACCCTGCACACTGACACTCTGAACACCTGCACACTGACACTCTGAAACCCTGCACACTGACACTCTGACACCTGCACACTGACACTCTGAACACCCTGCACACTGACATCTGAACACCCTGCACACTTACACTCTGAACACCTCACACTTGACACTTGAACACCCTGCACACTTACACTCTGAACACCCTGCCACTTACACTCTGAACACCCTGCAGCACTTACACTCTGAACACCCACACACTTGACACTTGAACACCCTGCACACTTGACACTCTGAACACCCTGCACACTTACACTCTGAACACCCTGCACACTTACACTCTGAACACCCTGCACACTTACACTCTGAACACCCTGCACACTTACACTCTAACACCCTGCACACTTCACTACACTCACCTTAACACACCCTGCACACATTACACTCTCAACACACCTGCACACTTACACTCTGAACACCCTGCACACTTACACTCTCACACCCTGCACACTTACACTCTGAACACCCTGGCACACTTACACTCTGAACACCCTGCACACTTACACTCTGAACACCCTGCACACTTACACTCTGATCACCCTGCACACTTACACTCTGAACACCCTGCACACTTACACTCTCAACACCTGCACACTTACACTCTGAACACCCTGCCACTTACACTCTCACACCCTGCACACTTACACTCTGAACACCCTGCACACTTACACTCTATCACCCTGCACACTTACACTCTGAACACCCGGCACACTTACACTCTGAACACCCTGCACACTTACACTCTGAACACCCTGCCACACTTCACACTCTTTACCCTGCACACTTACACTCTGATCACCCTGCACACTTACACTCTGATCACCCTGCACACTTACACTCTGAACACCCTGCACACTTACACTCTCTTACACCTGCACACTTACACTCTCTATGCACACCGCCGCCACTTACACTCTGAACACCCTGCACACTGACACTCTGAACACCCTGCACACTGACACTCTGAACACCCTGCACACTTACACTCTGAACACCCTGCACACTGACACTCTGAACACCTTGCACACTTACACTCTGAACACCCTGCACACTTACACTCTGAAACACCTGCACACTTACACTCTGAACACCCTGCACACTGACACTCTGAACACCCTGCACACTTGCACTCTGAACACCCTGCACACTGACACTCTGAACATCCTGCACACTTACACTATGAACACCCTGCACACTGACACTCTGATTACCCTGCACACTGACACTCTGAACACCCTGCACACTTACACTCTGAACACCCTGCACACTTACACTCTGACACCCTGCACACTTACACTCTGATCACCCTCCACACTTACACTCTGATCACCCTGCACACTTACACTCTGATCACCCTGCACACTTACACTCTGATCACCCTGCACACTTACACTCTGATCACCCTGCACACTTACACTCTGAACACCCTGCACACTTACACTCTGATCACCCTGCACACTTACACTCTGAACACCCTGCACACTTACACTCTGATCACCCTCCACACTTACACTCTGATCACCCTGCACACTTACACTCTGATCACCCTGCACACTTACACTCTGAACACCCTGCACACTTACACTCTGAACACCCGGCACACTTACACTCTGAACACCCGGCACACTGACACTCTGAACACCCGGCACACTGACACTCTGATCACCCTGCACACTTACACTCTGATCACCCTGCACACTTACACTCTGATCACCCTGCACACTGACACTCTGAACAACCCTGCACACTTACACGCTAAATACCCTGCACACTTACACTCTGAATACCCTGCACACTTACACTCTGAACACCTGGCACACTTACACTCTGAACACCCTGCACACTTGCACTCTGAACACCCTGCACACTTACACTGTAAGCTCCCTCAAAATTACACTAGCAGCACTTTGCATGCTTACACTCTGAGCAACACTATTACCACCCTGCACGCTTACACTCAGCACCTTGCATGCTTACACTTTTGGCACCCTGTACTCTTACAGTTTCAGCACCCTGCACATTTACACTCTGAGCTCCTTCCATGCTTACTTTCTCAGTGTACACTAACAGCACCTTGCATACTTATACTTTAAACACTACTACTAGCACCCTGCACACTTACATTCTCATAACCCTGCACGCTTACACTCAGCACCCTGCACACTTACACTCAGCACCCTGCACACTTACACTCAGCACCCTGCACACTTACACTCAGCACTTTGCACACTTACACTCAGCACCCTGCACACTTACACTCAGCACCCTGCACACTTACACTCAGCACCCTGCACACTGACACTCTGAACACCCTGCACACTGACACTCTGAACACCCTGCACACTGACACTCTGAACACCCTGCACACTTGCACTCTGAACACCCTGCACACTGACACTATGAACACCCTGCACACTGACAAATCTGATCACCCTGCACACTTACACTCTGAACACCCTGCACACTTACACTCTGATCACCCTCCACACTTACACTCTGATCACCCTGCACACTTACACTCTGATCACCCTGCACACTTACACTCTGATCACCCTGCACACTTACACTCTGAACACCCTGCACACTTACACTCTGATCACCCTGCACACTTACACTCTGAACACCCTGCACACTTACACTCTGATCACCCTGCACACTTGCACTCTGAACACCCTGCACACTTACACTCTGATCACCCTGCACACTTACACTCTGAACACCTGCACACTTACACTCTGAACACCATGCACACTTACACTCTGAACACCTGCACACTTACACTCTGAACACTCGCACACTACACTCTGAACACCCTGCACACTTGACACTCTGACACCCTGAACACTGCACTCTGAACACCCTGCACACTTACACTCTGAACACCTGGCACACTTACACTCTGATCACCCTGCACACTGACACTCTGATCACCCTGCACACATGACACTCTGAACACCCTGCACACTTACACTCTGAACACCCTGCACACTTACACTGCTGAACACCCTGCACACTTACACTCTGAACACCCTGCACACTTGCACTCTGAACACCCTGCACACTTACACTCTGATCACCCTGCACACTTGCACTCTGAACACCCGGGCACACTTACACTCTGATCACCCTGCACACTTACACTCTGATCACCCTGCACAACTACACTCTGAACACCCTGCACACTTACACTCTGAACACCCTACACACTTACACTCTGAACACCCTGCACACTTGCACTCTGAACACCTGCACACTTGCACTCTGAAACACCTGCACACTTGCACTTGAACACCGGCACACTTACATTGATCACCCTGCACACTTGCACTCTGACACCTGCACACTTACACTCTGAACCCTGCACCTTACACTTGAACACCCTGCACACTTGCACTCTGAACACCTGCACACTTGCACTCTGAACACCCTGCCACTTACACCTGCACACTTACACTTGAACACCCTGCACACTTACACTTGAACCCCTGCACACATACACTCTGAACACCCTGCACACTTACACTCTGATCAACCCTGCACACTTACACTCTGATCACCTGCACACTTACACTCTGATCACCCTGCACACTTACACTCTGAACACCCTGCACTTACTTGAACACCTGTACACTTATACCTGCACACTTACACTCTGAACACCCTGCACACTTACACTTGACACCCTGCACTTACTTGAACACCCTGTACACTTACACCCTGCACACTTACACTCTGAACACCTGCACACTTACACTCAGCACCCTGCGTGTTTATGCTTCCTTCTCCCTGCACACTTATGTTCACCGTCATCTCCATTCTCTGCCTGTCACGTTTGCAGTGGGATCGTTACATGCTGTGTGATGGGACCCCGGATCCCACGTCCCCCCGGAGATCAACTCCTTCCTGAACCTGTGGAGTGAGGAGGCGGCGGAGGATTTCCAGTCTGTGCTGAGCAGGAGCAGCCTGGTGCTGAGTGTGAGTGCGTGCTACATGACCCGAGTGTGAGTTGTCAGCGCGGTACATGACCCGTCCGGCGGACACTATGGATTCTGCGTGTGAGGTGCACGCTACACGACCCGTCCTGGGGCTGCTGTGATGACGCTGACTTGCAGGTGCTTGTGACATCTCCGGAGCTTGGTTTGGTCAGTCATCAGTGCTCACCAGGAGTGACTGCCCTGACACGGGGGTCCCAGATTGTGTCATGTAGGGGTCGTGCGCGGTGGTGGCAGGGTCGCTCCGTTCTCTGACTTCTGGTGATTTTGCAGCTGATTGCGGAGCTGGAGTTCCTTCTCGCTGACACCCCGCGGGATGAGCTGGGAGAGGCCGAAGCTGCTGGGTACACGGAGACCGCGAGACAGCTGCAGGCGCTGCTACAGCGCAAGATCGATGACGCCACCGAGCTTCTCCTGAAGGTATCACCGGCACCTCAGCGTCCTACTCCAGTCACTCCAGAGCTGCAATCGACATTCTGCTGTCATAACATGCTGTGTATACATGTATAGCTGACTGAGTGCAGCTCTGGAGGTGACTGGAGTATGGAGCAGTCCCCAGCGCTCTGTACAGACATATATGGATTCCGTTGTGTGGTTTTTGCGGTAACAATGTCCGTCTGTCCTGCAGAACGCGGCCGCATTGTCGGACATCGACACGGGGAACATGCAGAAAGTTATCAGGGATAAAACTGTCACCCTCTGCATCTGGGCGAATCTCAACAAGAATCCCAGGTGAGCCCCACCGGCTCAGTGTGGCCCCCCGGCCTGGTAATGCCCCACCGGCTCAGTGTGTCCCCCGGCCTGGTAATGCCCCCTGGCTCAGTGTGGCCTCCCTGCCTGGTAATGCCCCACCGGCTCAGTGTAGCCCCCCGGCCTGGTAATGCCCCCTGGCTCAGTGTGGCCTCCCTGCCTGGTAATGCCCCCTGGCTCAGTGTGGCCCCCCGGCCTGGTAATGCCCCCTGGCTCAGTGTGGTCCCCCGGCCTGGTAATGCCCCCTGGCTCAGTGTGGCCCCCCGGCCTGGTAATGCCCCCTGGCTCAGTGTGGCCCCCCGGCCTGGTAATGCCCCCTGGCTCGGTGTGGCCCCCGGCCTGGTAATGCCCCCTGGCTCGGTGTGGCCCCCCGGTTTGGTAATGCCCCTCCAGCTCGGTGTGGCCTCCTGGCCTGGTAATGCCCCCAGCTCAGTGTTGCCCCCCACAGGTCAGTGACCCCTTGATCTGGTATTGTCCCCCGACTCAGTGTGGCCCTCCAGCCTGGTAATGCCCCCTGGCTCAGTGTGGCCCCCCGACCTGGTAATGCCCCCTGGCTCAGTGTGGCCCCCCCACCATGGGTCAGTGGCCCTCCCCTGGCTCGTTCTTGCCCTCTGGCTCAGTATGACACCCTGGCCTGGTGATGCCACCCAGCTCGGCGTCTCCCCCCGCAGGTTGGTAACATCAGCACAGCATTTACCGCTCCTCTCCGATCTCCTCCATGCAGGTTCCGGGGTTACCTCTTCCAGGAGGTGGCCATCGCCTTCGATCTGCCCAAACCCCTGGCCCTGAGTAACATCGCTGTCCGCGTCCTGCACACCGACTACGACCACCTGTCCTGCCTGAGCCCCACGTTCCAGCCACAGGCCAAGGAGCCGGAGGAAAACCCCATCCTGGAGGTTGAGGCCGGAGACTGGAGGCCAGCGGAGGAGGAGGACGAGCCGAAACCTGTACCAGAAAGTAATGCTGCCACTGCGGAGGAGGAGGAGGAGAGAAAGGTGAAGAGGATGAGAGGGGAGGACAGGGCTGGTGGAGGAGGAGGAGAGGAAGGTGAGGAGGATGAGAGGGGAGCACAGGGCTGGTGGAGGAGGAGGGGAGGAAGGTGAGGAAGATGAGAGGGGAGCACAGGGCTGGCGGAGGAGGAGGAGGACAGGGCTGGCGGTGGAGGAGGAGAGGAAGGTGAGGAGGATGAGACAGGAGGGCATGGCTGGTGGAGGAGGAGAAGAAGGCGAGGAAGATGAGATGGGAGTATAGGGCTGGCGGAGGAGGATGAGAGGAGGACAGGGCTGGCGGTGGAGGAGGAGAGGAAGGTGAGGATGAGACGGGAGGACAAGGCTGGAGTAGGAGGGGAGGAAGGTGAGAAGGATGAGACAGGAGGACAGGGCTGGTGAGGAGGAGAGGAAGGTGAGGAGGATGATATGGGAGGACAGGGCTGGAGTTTGTCCTGAGCCTGCTGATCACACAGGCAGGGTAGGTGTAACAGCAGCACAGAGGAGCTCAAGCACAACCAGTAAATGTTCCCTGCTCCGCAGAGCGTCCTGAGTGCGGCTGCGGCCAGAGAAGACGGGACCGAGCTCGAGGAGAAGGCGGCGACTGAGGCGGAGAGGGCGAGCCAGAGTCCGGCAGGAGACCCCAGTGAAGGTGTGTGCACCCCCCGCCTTTATATCATTGCATTGTTACCTCCCTGCCAGAGCTGCATTCACACTTCTGCTTCTTGTACAGAACTAGTGAAATGTAGAGTCAAGTAAACGGCAGAATTGTGAACACAGCTCTGGAGGGGATGAAGTACAAGGACCAGGCCGTAGTATAGACTTAATACAAATGTTAGACATCCTGGATTATCAGGTGCCGGATTAGAGGAACGTCCGTGTGTTCATGTCTCACTCAGTTCCTTCTCCGACACCGATACTGAACGAGGACGAAGAGGACGACATGCTGGAGTCCGATGTGGTGGATCTACGACAGTTCACGAGTCTGGGAGGAGTTTATTATCTCGATGTCCTTGTGCTCCCACCGCAGAGCAAGCAAGTGAACGGCTGGAACATGGTGCAGGTAACGTCCGCAGAACAGGGAGCGCAGCTCTGGAGAGTAATACATGGATCAGTAATGTATGTACACAGTAACTGCACCAGCAGAATAGTGAGTGCAGCTCTGGAGTATAATACAGGAGGTAACTCAGGATCAGTAATGTAATGTATGTACACAGTGACTGCACCAGCAGAATAGTGAGTGCAGCTCTGGAGTATAATACAGGAGGTAACTCAGGATCAGTAATGTAATGTATGTACACAGTGACTGCACCAGCAGAATAGTGAGTGCAGCTCTAGAGTATAATACAGGAGGTAACTCAGGATCAGTAATGTAATGTATGTACACAGTGACTGAACCAGCAGAATAGTGAGTGCAGCTCTGGAGTATAATACAGGAGGTAACTCAGGATCAGTAATGTAATGTATGTACACAGTGACTGCACCAGCAGAATAGTGAGTGCAGCTCTGGAGTATAATACAGGAGGTAACTCAGGATCAGTAATGTAATGTATGTACACAGTGACGGCACCAGCAGAATAGTGAGTGCAGCTCTGGAGTATAATACAGGAGGTAACTCAGGATCAGTAATGTAATGTATGTACACAGTGACTGCACCAGCAGAATAGTGAGTGCAGCTCTGGAGTATAATACAGGAGGTAACTCAGGATCAGTAATGTAATGTATGTACACAGTGACTGCACCAGCAGAATAGTGAGTGCAGCTCTGGAGTATAATACAGGAGGTAACTCAGGATCAGTAATGTAATGTATGTACACAGTGACTGCACCAGCAGAATAGTGAGTGCAGCTCTGGAGTATAATACAGGAGGTAACTCAGGATCAGTAATGTAATGTATGTACACAGTGACTGCACCAGCAGAATAGTGAGTGCAGTTCTGGAGTATAATACAGGAGGTAACTCAGGATCAGTAATGTAATGTATGTACACAGTGACTGCACCAGCATAATAGTGAGTGCAGCTCTGGAGTATAATACAGGAGGTAACTCAGGATCAGAAATGTAATGTATGTACACAGTGACTGCACCAGCATAATAGTGAGTGCAGCTCTGGAGTATAATACAGGAGGTAACTCAGGATCAGTAATGTAATGTTTGGACACAGTGACTGCACCAGCAGAATAGTGAGTGCAGCTCTGGAGTATAATACAGGAGGTAACTCAGGATCAGTAATGTAATGTATGTACACAGTGACTGCACCAGCAGAATAGTGAGTGCAGCTCTGGAGTATAATACAGGAGGTAACTCAGGATCAGTAATGTAATGTATGTGCACAGTGACTGCACCAGCAGAATAGTGAGTGCAGCTCTGGAGTATAATACAGGAGGTAACTCAGGATCAGTAATGTATGTACACAGTGACTGCACCAGCAGAATAGTGAGTGCAGCTCTGGAGTATAATACAGGAGGTAACTCAGGATCAGTAATGTAATGTATGTACACAGTGACTGCACCAGCATAATAGTGAGTGCAGCTCTGGAGTATAATACAGGAGGTAACTCAGGATCAGAAATGTAATGTATGTACACAGTGACTGCACCAGCATAATAGTGAGTGCAGCTCTGGAGTATAATACAGGAGGTAACTCAGGATCAGTAATGTAATGTTTGGACACAGTGACTGCACCAGCAGAATAGTGAGTGCAGCTCTGGAGTATAATACAGGAGGTAACTCAGGATCAGTAATGTAATGTATGTACACAGTGACTGCACCAGCAGAATAGTGAGTGCAGCTCTGGAGTATAATACAGGAGGTAACTCAGGATCAGTAATGTAATGTATGTGCACAGTGACTGCACCAGCAGAATAGTGAGTGCAGCTCTGGAGTATAATACAGGAGGTAACTCAGGATCAGTAATGTATGTACACAGTGACTGCACCAGCAGAATAGTGAGTGCAGCTCTGGAGTATAATACAGGAGGTAACTCAGGATCAGTAATGTAATGTATGTACACAGTGACTGCACCAGCAGAATAGTGAGTGCAGCTCTGGAGTATAATATTGTTGCACAGTGTTACAGATGTTTCTGATTTCTTTCCTCTGCAGCTTCTGGCAGGGGGGTTGCAGACGTTCCCGTACCCCCAGGAGTCGCTCCTTTCCTCCAGTCTGGGGATGTCTCTCCAGGAGAAGGATCTGGACGGTCTCCGCTCCCTCCGGTCGGAGTCTCTCTTACGGTTCCCCGCAATGTGATCTTCTTCGAGGATCCTCAGGTGGCTCGATGGGACCCAGAAAGTAACGTGTTCATGTTCTGTATTCTTTCCTCTTTCCACCTCCGTCCTTCGCTCTCATTCTCCGATCTTTATCCATTTCAGGCCTGAGCTGGAGGACGGACGCCATCATGAATGTGAAGTACAAGGCGGAGACGCGGGAGCTGACGTTCAGTATGGAGACGTTCTCCGCCTTCACCCTGATCCAGGAGACTCACCTGCACCTGCCGTACGAGTCCTGGGAGCTGCGGCCCCGCGGGGTGAACGAGGCCACGCTGAGCATCGCCTCCGCCTGCACCGACCTCCAGCTGGAGATCAAGGCCAGTGCCATCGCCTATAGGCCAGAGCTGTCCTCTATAGGCTAGTGCCAACCTCTATAGGCCAGTGCCAACCTCTATAGAGAATGCAACTTAATGTTACATTGTATCCAATACTCTGCTGCTGTCAGGGAATGAGGACGGCAGTGTTTACCATGGCCCCAGTAGGGGGCGTCCTTTATACACCAATTAATGCACCTGTGTCGTGATCACAGGGCGCACATGAGCCAGGGGTCTACTGAAGACCCCCAATACCTGTTATTATTGAGCGTCTATGAACCCTGGGTGTAGCTGAGCTTCATAGAAAACCAGGAATACCAGTGCTATACAGGATTAGATGATCACAGATTACAGGTCATCACAGGGATTAATGTATGCTGTAAAAATTAGGTAAATAAAATTATTTCTTTTATTAGGGGGGGAAAAAAAAAATTTGAACTTTATTAAAAATAAATATATATTTTACACACACTTACTTTTAATGGTGGTCAAAGGAAGTGATTTTAAATGAAAAAAATTATTTATTAAACTATACTGTGATAAATAGATCAAAGGTTTTTTTTTTTTTATATATATATATATATATAAAAAAAAAAAAAGTCATTTTTTTTTCTCTATTGCTAAAAGTCAAATGAAAAAATATATTTTTCCCATATTTCTTAAAACAATTTCAAATCACTTTCTTTTAACCTATTAAAAATAAAAAGTTTATAAAATTGTTTTATTTAATTATTTATGGGATGATTTTTTTTTTGCAGATTTTTTTTTTTTTTAAACCAAAGTTAAAGATTTTTTTTATAGATTTGTAATATTTTCATATGTCATTTTTAAAACAGGGAAAATAAGTTTTATAGCGTTATCTTTATGGGGAAAAAAAAAGTGATAAAAATTTAAAAACCACCTTTTCCCCCCATCATTTCTTTTTCCAATATTAAAAAGAACAGATTATATATATATATATATATATATATATATTTTAATATTATAATATAATATATATATATATATATATATATATATTAATATTATAATATATATATTAATATTATAATATATATATTTATATTATAATATATATATATTTATATTATAATATAAATAAATATTTATATTATAATATAAATATTATAATATAAATAAATATAATATAAATAAAATATACTATAATTATATATATATATATATATATAAAAAAAAAATCTTTGTTTGTGGGGGAGGAAAGGATTTTAATTTTTTTCTGATTTTTTTAAAACTCAAATCCCCATAAATGTATAAACAAAATGAAAAAAAACACGTGATATTATTTTAAAAGCATCATTTTTAATAGGTGAAAAGGATGTTATTTGAAATTGTTAAAGACATAGGAAAAAAAATTATATATAGAATTTTCCTTTTTTAGAAGCGAGTGTTTTGGTTTTTTTTTATAGGAAAAAAGTTGTTTTAATAAAAAAAAACATAAATTAAACTTATTTCTCTGTATCTAATGGTACAATTAAAAAATAATTTTTTTCCCATATTTCTAAACTTCAAATCACTCGTCTCCTATTAAAAATACAAAGTTTTAAAAAATATCACAATTGTATGGTTTATTTTATTTTCGTACTTTTATTTATGGGGGGGCTTTGAATTTATTTAAAAAAAAAAAAAAAAAAAATCTGCAAAAAACTTAGTCACTTCCTCCTCTCCCCCCATTAAAAATAAAGACCTTTTATAATATATTAATATACATACATACACTACCGTTCAAAAGTTTGGGGTCATTTAAAAATTTCCTTATTTTTGATAGAAAAGCACATTTTTCTTCAATGAAGCGAACTTTAAATGAATCAGAAATACACTCTATACATTGTTAATGTGGTAAATGACTATTCTAGCTGCAAACGTCTGGTTTTTAATGCAATATCTACATAGGTGTATAGAGGCCCATTTCCAACAACCACCACTCCAGTGTTTTAATGGTACATTGTGTTTGGTAACGGTGTAAGAAGACTAATGGATGTGTAGGAAACCCTAGAAAACCCTTGTACAAGTATGTTAGCACAGCTGAAAATGGTATGATGAGTAGAGAAGCTATAAAATTGACCTTCCTTTGAGCTAGTTGAGAATCTGGAGCATTACATTTGTTTTGTTGTATGAAACTCAAAATGGCCAGAAAAAGAGAACTGTCATGTGAAACTCGACAGTCTATTCTTGTTCTTAGTAATGAAGGCAATTCCATGTGGGAGATTGCCAAGAAACGTAAGCTTTCCTACAACGGTGTGACCTACTCCCTTCAGAGGAGAGCACAAACAGGCTCTAACCAGAGTAGAAAGAGAAGTGGGAGGCCCCGCTGCACAACTGAGCAACAAGACAAGTACATTAGAGTCTCTAGTGTGAGAAATCAGCACCTCACAGCTCCTCATCCGGCAGCTTCATTACATAGTACCCGCAAAACGCCAGTGTCAACGTCTACAGTGAAGAGGCGACTCCGGGATGCTGGACTACAGCGCAGAGTGGCAAACAAAAAGCCATATCTGATACTGGCTAATAAAAGGAAAAGATTAATACGGGCAAAAAGAACACAGACATTGGACAGAGGAAGATTGGAAGAAAGTGTTATGGACAGAAGAATCAAAGTTTGAGGTGTTTGGATCACACAGAAGAACATTTGTGAGATGCAGAACAACTAAAAAGATGCTGGAAGAGGCCTGACGCCATCGGTCAAGCATGGTGGAGGCCTGACGCCATCTGTCAAGCATGGTGGAGGCCTGACGCCATCTGTCAAGCATGGTGGAGGCCTGACGCCATCTGTCAAGCATGGTGGAGGCCTGACGCCATCTGTCAAGCATGGTGGAGGCCTGACGCAATCTGTCAAGCATGGTGGAGGCCTGACGCCATCTGTCAAGCATGGTGGAGGCCTGACGCCATCTGTCAAGCATGGTGGAGGCCTGACGCCATCTGTCAAGCATGGTGGAGGCCTGACGCCATCTGTCAAGCATGGTGGAGGCCTGACGCCATCTGTCAAGCATGGTGGAGGCCTGACGCCATCTGTCAATCATGGTGGAGGTCTGACGCCATCTGTCAAGCATGGTGGAGGCCTGACGCCATCTGTCAAGCATGGTGGAGGCCTGACGCCATCTGTCAAGCATTTCTTGATAAATAAAAGTATGAGCTTTCATGGAAAACACAAAATTGTATGGGTGACCCCAAACATTTTAAAAGTCGTGTATAAGAATTATATATTTCCGGCTTTTTGGATGTGGAGATATTAATAATAATTACATAAAAATAATAATATCTCCACCTCCAATAAACACAAAAAACCATTAAGACAAAATATATATATTTTTAGTTATTGAGAAGAAATTAATGTGAAGTGTCCATTAATGTGTTGTGCCCGGTGCAGGACGGGCAGTGCCGGCTGGCGGCCATCTCCAGCGGGGACGCGGACCTGACTCACATCATCGGGCGGTGGATGACCCCGCTGTGCCTCAAGACGGAGATGAAGAAGGTCGGCCTGAACATCTTCCCTGCAGAGGATTCTGGGAAATACGTCAGCGTCAATAAAAAGGTGAGATGAGCTGAGCGCCGTCATGCAGGGCCGGCTCCAGATTTTGAGGGCCCCAGGCAAAACAATCTCAGTGGGCCCCTATAAACACATACCATGATTCATGAATATAATATAGAAGCTGCTGGCTGTGTATATATAATATAGAGGCTCCTGGGTGGGCTGTATATATAATATAGAGGCTGTGCAGGGCTGCATATATAATAGAGGCTTCTGGGCTGTATTATATAATATGGAGACTGTGGAGCTGTATAAATAGTATAGAGGCTGCTGCTAGGCTGTATATATTATTTGGAGGCTCTGCTGTATATGTTATTTGGAGGCTGTGTTGGGCTGTATATATTTGGATGCTATGGCAGTCCAGCAGCAGTCTTCAATATATACAGCCCAAGCCCCAGCAAAGCATCCAAATAATATAGCCAAGCACAGCCTCTATATTATATATACACAACACAGCCTCCAAATACTATATACAGCACAGCAGCAGCCTCCATATTATATATATATATATATATAAAGCCTCCAAATAATATATACAGCCCAGCACAGCTTGCAAATAATATATACTGCCCAGCTCAGCCTTCAAACTCTATATACAGCACAGCCTCCACATTTCATTATATATATATATATATATAGCCCAGCAGCAGCCTCCATAGCACAGCCTCTATAGCCCAGCAGCAACATCCATAGCCTAGCCTCCATAGCACAGCCTCCATAACCCAGCAGCAACCTCTATGGCCCATCAGCAGCATCCATAGCGCAGCAGCAGCCTCCATAGCACAGCCTCCATGGCTCAGCAGCAGCCTCCATAGCTCAGCCTTTATAGCCCTGCAGCAGCCTTCATAGCACAGCCTCCATAACCCAGCATCAGCCTTCATAGCACAGCCTCCATAACCCAGCAACAGTCTCTATGTCGCATCAGTAGCTCCATAGCACATCCTCCATATACCCCAGCAGCAGCCATCATAGCACAGCCTCCATAACCCAGCAACAGTATCCGCAGCCCAGCACAACCTCCAAGCAGCCCAGTGACAGCCTCTATAATCCCCCATCATGCCGCACATAGTAAAATTAGTTGCTGTCCCTGGTCCTCATTGCAGCAGGCTCCCGTCCATGCTCCTCCTCACTGCCAGCACGGCTGCAGCAGAGTGATGAGGTGCAGGGTGATGACTCATCACTCTCTGCAGTCGGCTGAGGATGGAGCTCAGATGGGAGGCGGCACATGGCTAATTTGAATCGCATTCAAATTAGCCATGTGCACTGGCAGCGCTGCGGGAGCACTCAGCTGCCCGAGTGTCCCGGCTGCTGGGCCCATCCTTGTCAGGGCTGCCTTCCCTAATGGGTCCTTGGCCATCAGGGCTACTTGACTCTGATGACCAGTGGGCCCCCCCAGCTGCTCAGGGTACGCCGGGTTCTGACCTCACATGCCACCATGTTTGATGAAATCACACAGATCGGGAGGCAGCGCCACCTCCTGCCATTGCCAGCAGCACGGCACTTGTTGCGTTATACATTGCGGCATTTATTATTTAACTTTTTTTTTTTTTTTTAACAGAATGAACAAGTGGAGAAAATGGCGTACAAGGAGCTGGCGCTGCTGTCACCGGCGTTCATCTTTGCTTGGAGCAAATGGAATCACAGCTGCGGCCACGAGAACATCGTTGTGAAGGTGCGGAGCAAGACAGGGTGACGTGGGGCAGGGCCAGATGAGGGCCGGAGCAGAGTGCAGGGGAAGGTGGCAGCCCGATCAGGGGAAGGGGCAGCCCGACGAGGGGCCGGAGCAGGGGAAGGGGGCAGCCCAACGAGGGGCCGGAGCAGGGGAAGGGGGCAGCCCGATCAGGGGCCGGAGCAGGGGAAGGGGGCAGCCCGACAAGGGGCCAGAGCAGAGCATGGGTGGAGGGAGGGCCCCAACGAGGGGCCGGAGCAGAGCACAGGGGGAGGGGGCATGCCAATGAGGGGTCGGAGCAGAGCACGGGAAGGGGGGGGGGGGGGGAGGTTAGGCGGGTAGAGTGCAGGGGCGACAGTCTCCATGCTGAGCATCTGACAGAGTTTTCTCTGCAAACAAGTAGTCATCATGCAGGTTCTCTCATTAATTTCCAGGGAAATCATGAATGACAACTTGGCAGCTTCTTCTCTTTGGACGCTTACAAAGTGGCAGCAGTACGGCTGTTTGGACACATTTGGTTTTTGTTGTAAAAAATTCTGCTACAAAGGGTTGGCAGCAAAAACACTGCAGAAAAGACGTTTAATGCAGTTTTTTTTCCCCATTCACTTGAATGGTGAAAGCACAAAGACTCTCAGAAAAAAAACAGAAAAAAACTGAAAAAAATGGAGGGCAAAAAGGAGTCCCGAGGGCGGCGGGGGTCGAGGGCAAAAAGGAGTCCCGAGGGCGAGAGCAGAGCATGGACTGTGTACTCAGTTGTAGCCTTTTTAGCTGACCTGATAGTGGCTGTAACAAGCCCCGACCTTCTATCCAGTTTTTTGGCCCTGTAGTACAGCGCCCCCTCCTGGTCAGTGTGGGCATCACCCTCTATCTCAGACTATGCTGGAGACTCTGCTCAATATGTCGTCTGTTTTCTTCCAGGTGAGGGAAGTCTCTGGCCCAGGTGGCGAGGATGACTGGGCGCTGTACATGCTGAGCCCCCAGAGGACCCTGCGTCTCAAGGTGTCTGAGTCCAGCGACATCTTCTCGGAGGAGCTGTATGAGGGCAGCGAGTTCCACAGCACCCTGTACCACACGGTGAGAGATTACTGTGGCCCCGAGGCGGCGGTGCGGCTGCAGCACTCCCACCACCTCTTCATAGATTGCGTGCACCAACTGCTGAGCGACACCAGACTGCTCACCTTCTCCTAAGGCTCACACCACTTTATTCAATAAATAACACAAATACAGAGGAATCGGCCACCCCTCCCCTGCACCCTCCCCTATAATAAAATATTATATACAGAAAATATAATTTAAACCTGATACAAAATTTACAAAAAAAAAAAAAAAGTCCTGCACGCTTTATACCGGCGGCGGCGCGTTGTGCCGGAGGCCGAGATACGGCCACAGCACCTGCTGGACAGACGTCCACGACACGCCGGTCTCCACCGGAGCGCCATCCACTGGTTTCCTGGAAGGAGAGGCCTGTGAGGAAGCCGAGCACCGTGACCAGGAGGACGGCGGCCCCGGCCAGGACCACCAGGGGCTTGTTAATGTTCTCCACTGATCGCTTCAGGCTCGCGGCACAGGAGAGGACTCTGCCGTAACTGCAAGAAAGCGAAGGCCGAGGTGAGAGATATGGATACAAAGTATATAACAATAAGAGATTGTGGGTTAGATATCGTACAAAGCTGCACAGTTCTAGCTTGCACCGATGACATCTGCAGTAGCTCCTGCCCGATCAGCAGATCACAGTAACTTTTGCCATTTTTACTGGTGTAGTAGCTCCTGCCCGATCAGCAGATCACAGTAACTTTAGCCATTTTTACTGGTTTACTATTTTATATATGAATTTTTTTATTTTTTATTTGTTTTTAGTCCCTTTAGACTTGAACCCGATCACTCCTACAATTTTCTCTCTTTCTATGGATGTGACTGGAGTATACACCTGCGCTGTACGTACGCGGTTTCGGCGGTGGCGGTCGGCGGCGGGGCTCTCGGGACGTAGCTCACTTTCCGGACTCGCTCTTCTTTGACTTCTTCCATCAGTTCGGCGCTCGGCTCGTCCCTGCCATATAAAGTGGCGCAGTCTTAATGGCGGTCGGGGGAGGGGCACACGATCATACACACGTAATGGGGCACTTACTCCTTTATGGCGCTCTCCTCGCTCGCCTCCGGACGGTTGTAGGTGTCCATGAAGCGCTGCAGCGTCGCGCGGTTGTCGTTCTGTCTGGAACCCACCAGCTTCCTGAGGGGGCACAAATATGGTTTCCTTAACAGGATCATTGTAACCAAGTACAGACGCCTCCTTCCCCTTTAAGGAGAGCCCCCCGCAGACCCCTCACCAGCTGTTTGACCTCCGATGTAGTTTTCCATCCGGTTTGTCTCCTCCAAATAAATCCTGTAATAGAAAAAAATGGAGGATAGATTGACAACGGTGGAGCTCGCCACACCCCGGACCCCCACAATCCAACCAACACCCCCACTGCCACCATTCATAATTGCCAATTGGTAGATACCATGGGTGATCCGGTGCCTCTGGGGTACGCAGGCATGCTGACCCTCCTGGCTGGTGAAACCTGGCACAGAGAACAGGAGGTGATGAGACCGTGACTAACCCGACCCTGGCGGCAGCATCTGCCAACGCAGGACCCACTTACTCCCAGAGGACCACTTACTCACCATAGAGGACGCCAGCTTCAGGGCATCCTCTGTAAGAGAAGACAGTAGACGTTACCTCCGGCCAGCACGGAGCACGGTCACCCGCACACCGGCACCCCTACTACCTCTCTCCTGGGGCCGCTGGAGCGATCATTCTGGTGCACGGCCTCCGCAGCTCCTCCAGCTCCGCGTGCTCCTTGGCGTACATGCGCTTCAGGTTCTCCACGTGCTGGATCATCACCTCCACCGCCTTACTGACCCGGCTCTCCTGCAACACAGACCGGTACCTTCATGTGAATGTAGTCCTGTCCAGACCCAAAAACTGAGGGTTCGTTACACTGTATCTAAGCAGGCGAGTCTCCAGCCTGCAACGATACATTGTATCAAACTCACATCATCAAAATGGATATAATGAAACAAATCTAACACCAACCCTGAGCTGAGGATTTGTTACATTGTATCTAAAGATTAAATAGACTGGATACAATGTAACAAAGCTGAGAAAACGCCGGTCAGGACAAGTTGTCACTCTCTGGAATGGAAGATCTGGACAAATATTCGCAGACAATTTAGTGCCAGTTATTTATTTTCTTACGTGTCCTCCGGTGCTCACCTGGTGAATGGCGCCCAACATCTCCGACCGGCTGGCGACCCGTGTGGTGTGCTGGGTGAGGAACTCCAGGCTTTTCTCCAGTCTCTTCACAATGTCGTGCGTCTGGTTATCCTCCTCGCAGAACGGCGTCAAAGCCTGTGACCAGGGGCGAAAATGAAGAGATCGGTGAAGGTTACCTGCCCAGCAGAGGGCGATCACAAGAAAGGGGGACCAACAGGCCCCGCCGAGCCCCCGGCACCCACAACGAGCCCCGCGAGCCCCCGCGAGCCCCCCAACGAGACCCCGCCGAGCCCCCGGCACAACACGACCACACGCCGAGCCCGGCCCCGGCCCCCCAACGAGACCCCCGGCCCCCGGGCACCCGGCACGCGACCCGGCAGACGAGACCCGCCGAGCCCCCGGCACCCCAACGAGACCCGCCGAGCCCCCGGCAGCCCCAACGAGACGCCGCCGAGCCCCCGGCAGGCCAACGAGACACCGCCGAGCCACCGGCAGCCAACGAGACCCGCCGAGCCCCCGGCAGCCAACGAGACCCCGAGCCCCCGGCAGCCAACGAGACACCGCCGAGCCCCCGGCACCAACACACCAGCCGCGAGACGGCCGCCGAGCCCCCGGCACCCCCAACGAGATGCCGCCGAGCCCCCGGCACCCCCACAACGAGACCCGCCGAGCCCCCGGCACCCCAACGAGACGCCGCCGGAGCCCCCCGGCCCCCACAACGAGACGCCGCCGAGCCCCCGACACCCCAACGAGACACCGCCGAGCCCCCGGCAGCCCAACGACCCTTCATATTCTCCAATAATAGATGAGCGTAAAACATTTAACATTTGTCACTTTCGCGCACAAACCTCCAGCAGCTTCTTGCAGCTCGCCAGTTCCTTCTTCAGGTTTTCTTCTGCCAGATTTCTAGACCTTTCCTCGAGTCGCAGCCTCTTATCTAACGTGAAGATGTCGCACTTGAACCCGAGTGAAAGACGCATGAACTCAGTCTGAAAAATAAGAATCACAGAAGAAATATGAAGAGTGGCAGCGTTATGAATGCAGCTCTGGGGGGTTTGGTTTCACATTAGTTCTCGGGCTTCAGTCCCCAGCACCTCCTGCTGATTCAGTGTCTGCACAACCAGCGAGGAGAGACCGGAGCACAGAACAGATGGACTTGTTACAGTCTCAATTGTCTGCAGACAGAACTCACCTCCATCTCCTTCTCATTGGAGCGACTGCAAGAAAAGAAAACAAATCTTACATTTAGGAAAGAGATAAATGTCAGGAGCAAAGCGGGAGGACTCCGGCGACACTTACTGATTCTCCTCCGCAGACTGGGGAGTCCTCACTGAAGACCCAGTGGAAGGTTCTAGAAGACAAAGGCACAATAAACCCGGAGTCTGGGGCCACACACTTTCTGAGGGGCCCTGATTATAGCCAATTTGGGGTTTCAGAACCTCAATCAAACCTTGGACACATCAGAAGTTCTGGTGACCCAATATTACAGTGTAATCTTCCCATTGGCCACCAGAGGTCAGCACCAGCATAGAAAGCGCTTTACAGCCTGCAGTAAAATCTGTTTTTGGGGGAGAGGGATGAATACTATGGCTACATCCCTCTCTCCAGGGGTCCCCAAGACTCCCGTCCTCACCTTCTGGGGGTGGCCGCTTCTCCTCGCTCTCCGGCTTCACGCGAGACGATTCCTAGAAAGATCAAATGTATCAAGACTTAAAGTGGAACCACCAGCACCGAGTATAAGGGAACCCCCGAACATATCCTGGGGGCTACACTCCCTTCAACTCTGCTGGGCTGAATGTATAAATCTGTATGTAGTGAGCTCCCTCTAGTGGTGACTGTATAGATCTGTATGTAGTGAGCTCCCTCTAGGGTGACTATAGATCTGTATGTAGTGAGCTCCCTCTAGTGGTGACTGTATAGATCTGTATGTAGTGAGCTCCCCTAGTGGTGGCTGTGTATAAACCTGATTTAGTCCTACATTTAAGCCAGGATCTACTCACCGCGCCGCCATCTTTGGTACAGTCTTCGGCCTTGTGTTGGACGGAAGAGGCTGCGAGGCAGAAACATTCAGTCAATCTGGACAATCCGCCATTAAGACGGCGGCCACCTTAGACTCCTAGGAGGATCCTGCTCCTTACAGATATTTACCCTCTTTCTCCGTGAAGCCTGAATCCTGCGATGGTTCTGCCGTGTTTTCCTTCTCTGCACCGTCCGATCCGCGCTGTAGAAGCGTCACCAAATCAGCGCCGGCTACAAAGAGAAGGATGAATGGCACAGAGGTCATAGTCTATATACAGATTTATACAGTCACCACTAGAGGGAGCTCATTACATACAGATTTATACAGCCACTACTAGAGGGCTAGGGGGGAGCTCACTACATACAGGTTTATACACAGCCACCACTAGGGGGAGCTCACTACATACACATTTATACAGACACCACCAGATTTATACAGTCACCACTAGAGGGAGCTCACTACTAAGATACAGGAACCGCCCCAACGCCCGTTCCGATCCTTGAAAAGCTGGGTGACAACCAGCCGCCAGGACCGCGTTCACACAGCGGAACGCAAGCGGGAAACGAATCGCCGTCATTCAGGAAGGTGCGAAAATGGGAGTAACAGAATCCACCTCTGCTACATCACGCCGGGGATTAAGGGTTATTTTGGGTGATTGTCCCGACGCCCCGGGCGCAGCGCTAATGTTCTAGAACAAATCACAGGATAATCAGCGATAATTATCAGCTTTGTGTTGTCTCTAATAATATTGATGGGTTCAGAGATTTAAGAGCCGGAAGAATGTTGTAAAGGAGCCGCGCACATTTCTAGATCAGGACTCGCAACACTCACCACCACATGATGGCATCATCCTCTCACTATACAGTTCTGTTCCAGCCATTGAACAGTTTGCACCACTAGAGGGGGAGCTCACTACATACAGATTTATACAGTCACCACTAGAGGGAGCTCACTACATACAGATTTATACAGTCACACTAGAGGAACTCACTACATACAGATTTATACCCACCACTAGAGGGAGCTCACTACATACAGATTTATACAGTCACCACTAGAGGGAGCTCACTACATACAGATTTATACAGTCACCACTAGAGGGAGCTCACAACATACAGATTTATACAGCCACACTAGAGGGGGCTTGCTACATATAGATTTATACACCCACCACTAGAGGGAGCTCACTATATACAGATTTATACAGCCACCACTAGAGGGAGCTCACTATATACATATTTATACAGTCACCACTAGAGGGAGATCACTACATACAGATTTATACAGCCACCACTAGGGGCTCACTACATACTGATTTATACACCCACCATTAGAGGGGGCTTACTACATACAGATTTATACAGCCACCAGAGGGAGCTCACTACATGCTGATTTATACAGTCACCACTAGAGGGAGATCACTGCATACAGATTTATACGGCCACCACTGGAGGGACCTCACTACGTACAGATTTATACAGTCACCACTAGAGGGAGCTCACTATATACAGATTTATACAGTCACCACTAGGGGGAGCTCACTATATACAGATTTATACAACCGCCACTAGGGGAGCTCACTACATACAGATTTATACAGCCGCCACTAGGGGCTAGGGGGAGCTCACTACATACAGGTTTATACACAGCCACCAGTAGGGGGAGCTCACTACATACAGATTTATACAGTCACCACTAGAGGGAGCTCACTACATACAGATTTATACAGTCACCACTAGAGGGAGCTCACTACATACAGATTTATACACCCACCACTAGAGGGAGCTCACTACATACAGATTTATACAGTCACCACTAGAGGGAGCTCACTACATACAGATTTATACAGTCACCACTAGAGGGAGCTCACAACATACAGATTTATACAGCCACCACTAGAGGGGCTTGCTACATATAGATTTATACACCCACCACTAGAGGGAGCTCACTATATACAGATTTATACAGCCACCACTAGAGGGAGCTCACTATATACATATTTATACAGTCACCACTAGAGGGAGATCACTACATACAGATTTATACAGCCACCACTAGGGGAGCTCACTACATGCTGATTTATACAGTCACCACTAGAGGGAGATCACTGCATACAGATTTATAAGGCCACCACTGGGGGGACCTCACTACGTACAGATTTATACAGTCACCACTAGAGGGAGCTCACTATATACAGATTTATACAGTCACCACTAGGGGGAGCCACTATATACAGATTTATACAACCGCCACTAGGGGAGCTCACTACATACAGATTTATACAGCCGCCACTAGGGGCTAGGGGGAGCTCACTACATACAGGTTTATACACAGCCACCAGTAGGGGAGCTCACTACATACAGATTTATACAGCCACCACTAGAGGGAGATCACTACATACAGATTTGTACAGCCACCAGTAGGGGAGCTCACTACATACAGATTTATACAGCCATCACTAGAGGAGGTCACTATATACAGATTTATATAGTCACCACTAGGGGGAGCTCACTACATACAGGTTTATACACAGCCACCACTAGGGGAGCTCACTACATACAGATTTATACAGCCATCACTAGAGGGAGGTCACTATATACAGATTTATATAGTCACACTAGGGGGAGCTCACTATATACAGATTTATACAGCCACCACTAGCGGGAGCTCGCTATATACAGATTTATACAGTCACCACTGGGGGGAGCTCACTACATACAGATTTATACAACCAACACTAGGGGAGATCACTGCATACAGATTTATACAATTAAAGTAGAGATCGACTGGCAAAACTGGGTATAGCATAATGGCTAAAAGAATGAATTACTGACATATAAAGTTAATGCAAATTTGGATGAGTAATAATGACATTTGCAGAAACTGCTTGAGAATACAAAGTAAAAATGAGAATCTTAGCTGATGCATTGTCCATTGCATGCGAGCCCGATAACCCTGTCAAGGTGTTCTCATATCTATCGGGTCCCTGACCTTGTGCCTCTGTCTGCGGTACAAAATGCATGTGATGATGTATATGTGCCTCTAAGTGCAATTAAAACCTGCATGTGTGGGTGTGGCTGGGAACTTAACTATCAAGATGGCCACTGTTGCAGTGAGGACGTGCTGATATGCACTCCTCACCATCCATCGCCATCTGGAGCACCAGCTGGCCCACACCCCATTCTACCGGCTGCTGCTCCCCCACACCTGCCCGTCCACCGGACTTTGAGTGTGCCCTCACTCACGCGGCGGGACACCCCTGGACTTGGCCCTGGCATCGGCCCTCAGCATCCAACCCAGCCTTGGCACTAGCCCCTTCAACAACCGGCCGGAGCGCTCCCTCCCCACCCTTGTGAGTGAGACTCATCCAGCTCGATGTCCCCCGCTACCAGAGCGTGGGGACTGGCAGGGCACACCGTGGCCGCAGCCCAAGTTTGTGGGCCTCCCCGTACTCGCGGGACTACACTGCTCTTCCTAACTGAGCGCAGGAGGAGCATAGCTCGTCCGCGCTGAACCTGCTCCAGGCGACGACCCAGCCCTGGCAGCGCGTGTGCGAGTGCCGGTACTGCGGGACCCAGCACTCAGCCGAAGCCACGGCCTGAGTTTAGAATCAAGCCCCGCCCCTGCCGGAGACCGACCCTGGCCTGTACCGCTGCCTACATCAGCGCCGGGACCTTGAGACGCAGCAAGAGACTCTGTCCACCGCAAACTAATCGGGCGCCTGCAGTGAGTGCTGGGCATCTGTCCTCCGCCCCCCCCTTGCTGCTCCCCAGTTCATCAATTGCCTGCCCTGAAGCACCTACGCAGCCCGGCTCCCGACCGACCCCAGGGCCTGCTGTGCAACCCAGGCACTTTCCCCTTCCTCCCTCCATATCCTCTGGCCATAGGATTACACTGAGGGGCAGGGCACATTGATCTGCCGATCCTGGTGCTGCACCACTGAAGCCTCTCACTTCTGACCAGGACCCCCCCCCCCAGACCACCAGCCTCCTCCGTCCTGCCCGCACAGAGCTGCCACCACCCTCACTGACTCAGACCCCTGCCTGCACTTGATCTCTGGCTGCATTACTCCCTAGCTGCATCACCTTCCTGCTGCTTCTCATCCATGGCTGCATCACATCCCTGCCTGCATCCCACCCGCGGCTGCACCTCATCCCACCCTGAGCCGCAACTCATCTCTTCCGTGACCGTTTCTCACCTCCTCAGTGACTGCATTTCCTCCCTGCTACATCTCAGCCCCTGGCTGCATCACACTCTGGTGCTTCCCCTCCTATTGTCTCCTCTCCCACTCCTGTAGACTGAGCCCTCGTGGACAGTGTCCTCTCCCATCGTGTATCAACAAACCTTAATTGTTCATATGTACTGTACCTGTCCTTGTTCCCCCCACATTCTTATATAAAGCGCCATGGAACCAATGGCGCTATATAAATAAATAAGAATAATAAGACGGTAAACTAGACATGGCTATAGGGTGGGGAAGGGTGCTCAGTCAGAAAACTAATAAATATTAAAAGTAGCGATCGACTGGCACACCTATATGTGAAGGTGCTAGCAGGAAATAAGTATAATATAAATCTGATAACCGTATATTACAGATTTATACAGTCACCACTAGAGGGAGCCCACTACATACAGATTTATACAGCCACCATTAGAGGGAGCTCAATACATACAGATTTATACAGTCACCACTAGGGGAGCTCACTACATACAGATTTATAGTCACCACTAGAGGGAGCTCACTACATACAGATTTATACAGTCACCACTGGAGGGAGCTCATTACATACAGATTTATATACAGCCACCACTAGATGGAGCTCATTATATACAGATTTATACAGTCACCACTAGAGGGAGCTCACTACATACAGATTTATACAACCACCACTGGGGTGGGGAGCTCAGTACATACAGGTTTATACAGCAACCACTAGAGGGAGCTCACTACATACAGATTTATACAACCACCACTAGGAGAAGCTCACTAAATATAGATTTATACAGCCACCACTAGGGGAAGCTCACTACATACAGATTTATACAGCTACTACTAGGGGAGCTAACTACATACAAATTTATACAGCTACTACTAGGGGGAGCTAACTACATACAAATGTATACAGCCACTACTAGAGGAAGCTCACTATATACAGATATATACAGCCACTACTAGAGGAAGCTCACTATATACAGATTTATACAACCACCACTAGAGGGAGCTCATTATATACAGATTAATACAGTCACTAATCGAGGAAGCTCACTACATACAAATTTATACATCCACCACTGGGGTGGCGGAGCTCAGTACATACAGGTTTATACAGCAACCACTAGAGGGAGCTCACTACATACAGATTTATACAGACACCACTAGAGGAAGCTCATTATATACAGATTTATACAGACACCACTAGAGGAAGCTCACTACATACAGATTTATACAGACACCACTAGAGGAAGCTCACTACATACAGATTTATACAGCCACCACTAAGGGAGCTCACTACATACAGGTTTATACAGCAACCACTAGAGGGAACTCACTACATACAGATTTATACAGACACCACTAGAGGAAGCTCACTAAATACAGATTTATATACAGCCACCCCTAGAGGGACTCAGTACATGCAGATTTATACAGCCACCACTAGAGGAAGCTCATTATATACAGATTAATACAGTCCACCATAGAGGGAGCTCACTACATACAGATTTATACAACCACCACTAAGAGGGAGCTCAATATATACAGATTATACAGTCATAATAGAGAGTAAGCTCACTACATACAGATTTATACAGCCACCACTGGGGTGGGGGAGCTCAGTACATACAGGTTTATACAGCAACCACTAGAGGGAGCTCACTACATAGATTTATACAGCCACTACTAGAGGAAGCTCACTATATACAGATTTATACAGCCACCACTAGGGGGAGCTCACTACATACAGATTTATACAGCCACTACTAGAGGGCTAGGCGGAGCTCAGTACATACTGATTTATACAGCCACCACTAGAGGGAGCTCATTACATACAGATTTATACAGTCACCACTAGAGGAAGCTCACTACATACAAATGTATACATCCACCACTGGGGTGGGGGGAGGGGGGGAAACTCAGGACATACAGGTTTATATACCCACCACTAGAGGGAGCTCATAACATACAGATTTATATACCCACCACTAGAGGGAGCTCATTACATACAGATTTATACAGTCACCACTAGAGGAAGCGCACTACATACAAATGTATACATCCACCACTGGGGTGGGGGGAGGGGGGGAAACTCAGGACATACAGGTTTATATACCCACCACTAGAGGGGAGCTCAGTACATACAGATTTATACAGACAACTAGAGGGAGCTCATTACATACAGATTTATACAGCAACCACTAGAGGGCGCTCACTACATACAGATTTATACAGGGACCACTAGAGGAAAGCTCATTACATTATTAATTATTATAGCGCCATTAATTTACATGTAGAAAGAGTGGACATAGGCAAGTACAGAGAACAATGACAATATGAGGTACACAGGTACAGAATTAGGGATGACCATACAGTTTTATATACAGCCACCACTAGAGGGAGCTCAGTACATACAGATAAACACCCTATTTGATTGACAGACTGGCCACAATACATCTTCCCGTCTTAAAGGGAACCTGTCACCCCAAATCACCCTTGTAAGCTCTAAATACATGTCCCTGAAGCATTACAATACAGTCCTACACATCCTTTTGTGAGGTTTTAGTGAAATATGAAAGTGCAATAAAGTCGTTTGTAAACTTACTAAATCCATGGCAGTGGGGCGTTCCCAAGCCTCCTTGTCTGCTAGGCGGTTCCCCTGTGCCGCTGTATTACGCCCTAATGGGCGTTTTTTCAAACTTTCTAGCGCGGGCACGATTCAGCATCTCGCGCCCGCAACGTCACGGTCATGTGATGCCGTGACGCGTCATTTCCGGGCGGCCGGGGCGCTGTTGTCTGACGCGCACCTGCCTTTCTCTGTGAACGCGCACTGGCCAACTTCAGCACATGCGCAGATCGCATGCTGAAGTCGGCCGGTGCGCGTCAGACAACAGCGCCCCGGCCGCCCGGAAATGACGCGTCACGGCATCACATGACCGGGCGCAGATGCTGAATCGTGCCCGCGCTAGACAGTTTGAAAAAACGCCATTAGGGCGTAATACAGCGGCACAGGGGAACCGCCTAGCAGACAAGGAGGCTTGGGAACGCCCCACTGCCATGGATTTAGTAAGTTTACAAACGACTTTATTGCACTTTCATATTTCACTAAAACCTCACAAAAGGATGTGTAGGACTGTATTGTAATGCTTCAGGGACATGTATTTAGAGCTTACAAGGGTGATTTGGGGTGACAGGTTCCCTTTAAGGATCCTCCACCTACCTGATGACTCGAGAGAGGTATCAAGGGCTGCTCCATCAGCCGAGGTTCGAGAAATCACAGAAATGCTGCCAAGAATGGAGAAAAAAATTAGAACAAAGAATAAAAACAAAAATACATAAATTTGAAATATCCATCTTCTGACCTGGCCGTATCCGCAGCCTCTGGATGATCGTCACTACAAGTCTCCTGCAATATTGGAGGATAATGAAGGGTTAATCTCAGTCATCAGGATATCATGTCACTCAGCTTTCCCTGACCCCTAATACAAAGTGGTGAATGCCCGGCGCAGGCGTCCTTATGGGGGAAAGCTGGATATTTGTTGGCCTGAAGAAGGGCTGAAGATCCTGGATTATTGGGGGGAGGGGGCAGCTGCAGAACTTGTGCTCAATCGATCCCACCACCTTTTTCCTGAGCTCAGCGTCGGTCTTTATATATAATCATTGTGTAAACTGTGGATTTATCATCAGGAAGTGACAGAAGAGAAACAGGAACAAACACGCGATAGTAGTAGGGGCCACCCCGATAAGGTTCACCCTGATAACATCACCCCGACACCAGCACTCTGTAACCATTTATAAAGCGTTTCTGTGATGATCTGTCCCTGGGAAAGCAGAGTCACAGCCAAGAAGACTGGGGGACACTTAATACCCCCAGACTTTACAGTCACCGCCCCTCAGTAATAATGAACCTTTGTGGTTTGTACTTAGGAGCTGAAGCTTCTAAAAAAGAGGAAGCGGCGATGACGAGAGGGCGGAGGACGGAGATCAGCAGTCGCTTCATGCAAAATCCGGCTATTTTTGACGTCTGATTTGAATTTCTACAGACAAGTGAAATAGATGTGCGAACGGCAGAATTGGAGGAAAAGGCGACAAGAAAGAAAGAAAAAGAAAGAAAGGGGGGGGGACGACAAGAAGGAAAGAAAGGGGGGGGGGGACGACGAGAAGGAAAGAAAGGGGGGGGGGACGACGAGAAGGAAAGAAAGGGGGGGGGGACGACAAGAAGGAAAGAAAGGGGGGGGGGACGACAAGAAGGAAAGAAAGGGGGGGACGACAAGAAGGAAAGAAAGGGGGGGACGACAAGAAGGAAAGAAAGGGGGGGGACGACAAGAAGGAAAGAAAGGGGGGGGACGACAAGAAGGAAAGAAAGGGGGGGGGACGACAAGAAGGAAAGAAAGGGGGGGGACGACAAGAAGGAAAGAAAGGGGGGGGGACGACAAGAAGGAAAGAAAGGGGGGGGACGACAAGAAGGAAAGAAAGGGGGGGGACGACAAGAAGGAAAGAAAGGGGGGGGGACGACAAGAAGGAAAGAAAGGGGGGGACGACAAGAAGGAAAGAAAGGGGGGGACGACAAGAAGGAAAGAAAGGGGGGGGACGACAAGAAGGAAAGAAAGGGGGGGGACGACAAGAAGGAAAGAAAGGGGGGGGACGACAAGAAGGAAAGAAAGGGGGGGGGGGGACGACAAGAAGGAAAGAAAGGGGGGGGGGGGGACGACAAGAAGGAAAGAAAGGGGGGGGGGGACGACAAGAAGGAAAGAAAGGGGGGGGGGACGACAAGAAGGAAAGAAAGGGGGGGGGGACGACAAGAAGGAAAGAAAGGGGGGTGGACGACAAGAAGGAAAGAAAGGGGGGACGACGACAAGAAGGAAAGAAAGGGGGGACGACGACGACAAGAAGGAAAGAAAGGGGGGACGACAAGAAGGAAAGAAAGGGGGGGACGACAAGAAGGAAAGAAAGGGGGGACGACAAGAAGGAAAGAAAGGGGGGACGACAAGAAGGAAAGAAAGGGGGGACGACAAGAAGGAAAGAAAGGGGGGACGACAAGAAGGAAAGAAAGGGGGGGACGACAAGAAGGAAAGAAAGGGGGGGACGACAAGAAGGAAAGAAAGGGGGGGACGACAAGAAGGAAAGAAAGGGGGGACGACAAGAAGGAAAGAAGAGGGGTGAAGGCGAAGAAAGGAGGAGAAGGCAAAGAAAGGAGGAGAAGGCGAAGAAAGGAGGAGAAGGCGAAGAAAGGAGGAGAAGGCGAAGAAAGGAGGAGAAGGCGAAGAAAGGAGGAGAAGGCGAAGAAAGGAGGAGAAGGCGAAGAAAAGAGGAGAAGGCGAAGAAAGGAGGAGAAGGCGAAGAAAGGAGGAGAAGGCGAAGAAAGGAGGAGAAGGCGAAGAAAGGAGGAGAAGGCGAAGAAAGGAGGAGAAGGCGAAGAAAGGAGGAGAAGGCGAAGAAAGGAGGAGAAGGCGAAGAAAGGAGGAGAAGACGAAGAAAGGAGGAGAAGGCGAAGAATGGAGGAGAAGGCGAAGAATGGAGGAGAAGGCGAAGAAAGGAAAGGAGGAAAAAGGAGAAGATGAACAGAAGAGGAGAGGAAGAAGACAAGAAAAGGAGAAGAGATGAAGAGGAGAGGAGAAGTACAGGGGAGAGAGGAGAGAGCAGGAGGAGCGCACCTACCCCTTGAATTGTCCGCCATGGAAATGACCCAATCACAAGCTGCGTCCTGCTGAAGTTCTAGAGTCGTTACATTGAATCCGTTAGGAATTTAGTGTTTTGATAAACATTAATGGAATTTAGAATTTCTCCCATTTTCGGGGTCTCCGCTTGCCGTCACTTATTTTGGGGGGACGGACCTTTCCCACAAAGTGTTAACAGCGTTTCGCCATCACCCCCTCCCCTGAAGGAATGTGTGTATATCCATCTTTATGGCCCCATTACAGGCGGAGGACAGGAGATTTACGCTCCTGACATAAGAAGAAGTTGCTGATCTTAAGAGAAACACTTCAGATTATTATACTAAACAGCGATCATTGCCCCAAGTATGTTAACCCCTCCGCTGCCGGCGGCAACAAATAACCCGCCAAAATCCCCTATACCACAAGGTATAGGCAACAACGCCAACCGTAGGGCTCCCCAATTGGAAAAATGAGGGAATATTCTACATCCAGAAGCTGATAACTGTGAGCAATAGTGAATAAATCCATGGGGTTCCTCCTCACTAGAGGCTGCCAGATGCCCCGTGCAGACCCTGAACCCATCTGTGGGGGTCAAAGGCCCGAGGTTTTACAAGAGATTTAGTCTCACAATCCAAATCGCCAGCAAAAGGGTTCACAATTCAGGGATTCTATTTTCAAACTCCAAACACAAAAACCCACAACCGCGACTGACTGAAATATATATACCGCCATATACTGAGGAGTCCGACTAGTCAGGAGCGGAGGATTTCACCAAAGAGACAGAAAGGAAAACCGGAGATCAACGGCGAAAAAGTTACACATATTCCTAAGCATAGGGGCAGTATTATAGTAGTTATATTCTTGTACATAGGGGCAGTATTATAGTAGTTATATTCTTGTATATAGGGGCAGTATTATAGTAGTTATATTCTTGTACATAGGGGCAGTATTATAGTAGTTATATTCTTGTATATAGGGGCAGTATTATAGTAGTTATATTCTTGTACATAGGGGCAGTATTATAGTAGTTATATTCTTGTATATAGGGGCAGTATTATAGTAGTTATATTCTTGTATATAGGGGCAGTATTATAGTAGTTATATTCTTGTATATAGGGGCAGTATTATAGTAGTTATATTCTTGTATATAGGGGCAGTATTATAGTAGTTATATTCTTGTATATAGGGGCAGTATTATAGTAGTTATATTCTTGTATATAGGGGCAGTATTATAGTAGTTATATTCTTGTATATAGGAGCAGTATTATAGTAGTTATATTCTTGTATATAGGGACAGTATTATAGTAGTTATATTCTTGTATATAAGGGCAGTATTATAGTAGTTATATTCTTGTACATAGGAGCAGTATTATAGTACCTATATTCTTGTATATAGGGGCAGTATTATAGTAGTTATATTCTTGTATATAGGGGCAGTATTATAGTAGTTATATTCTTGTATATAGGAGTAGTATTATAGTAGTTATATTCTTGTATATAGGAGCAGTATTATAGTAGTTATAGTCTTGTATATAGGGGCAGTATTATAGTAGTTATATTCTTGTATATAGGGGCAGTATTATAGTAGTTATATTCTTGTATATAGGGGCAGTATTATAGTAGTTATATTCTTGTACATAGGAGCAGTATTATAGTAGTTATATTCTTGTATATAGGGGCAGTATTATAGTAGTTATATTCTTGTATATAGGGGGCAGTATTATAGTAGTTATATTCTGGTATATAGGGGCAGTATTATAGTAGTTATATTCTTGTATATAGGAGCAGTATTATAGTAGTTATATTCTTGTATATAGGAGCAGTATTATAGTAGTTATATTCTTGTATATAGGAGCAGTATTATAGTAGTTATATTCTTGTATATAGGGGCAGTATTATAGTAGTTATATTCTTGTATATAGGAGCAGTATTATAGTAGTTATATTCTTGTATATAGGGGCAGTATTATAGTAGTTATATTCTTGTATATAGGAGCAGTATTATAGTAGTTATATTCTTGTATATAGAGGCAGTATTATAGTAGTTATATTCTTGTATATAGGGGCAGTATTATAGTAGTTATATTCTTGTATATAGGGGCAGTATTATAGTAGTTATATTCTTGTATATAGGAGCAGTATTATAGTAGTTATATTCTTGTATATAGGAGCAGTATTATAGTAGTTATATTCTTGTATATAGGGGGCAGTATTATAGTAGTTATATTCTTGTATATAGGAGCAGTATTATAGTAGTTATATTCTTGTATATAGGGGGCAGTATTATAGTAGTTATATTCTTGTATATAGGAGCAGTATTATAGTAGTTATATTCTTGTACATAGGGGCAGTATTATAGTAGTTATATTCTTGTACATAGGGGCAGTATTATAGTAGGTAACTGGTTCTTACCTTTGAGAATGTTTTTTCCATCTCGGAGCAATTAATCTCTTCATCCGTCTGGACTCCGGCAGCTGTTGGTGTCGGTCTAAACATGGAGATAAATATTTACAGTTATCATCAGATGTTAATCAGGTTTTGTCTGGAGTTTTCTTTATCTGCCAGTTCATCAAGTGTTCACTCCCAACCACACAGGTGACTACAATATATACCCCTCCTCCTACTGTATCCTCACCCGCTCCTCGTAGACTGAGCCCTCGCGGACAGGATCTTTTCCCCCCTTGTACCTGTACAACCAAATTGTTCACATTTATTGTAGTTGTCTTTGTCCGTCCTTTTAGCATGTAAAGCGCCATGGAATTTAATGGCGCTATATAAACAAATAAATTACTCCCTGTTATCAGCCATTACTGGGGGAGGAGGAGACTGTAGGACAGGTGACTACAATCTGTTACTCCCTGTTATCAGCCATTACTGGGGGAGGAGACTGTAGGACAGGTGACTACAATCTATTACTCCCTGTTATCAGCCATTACTGGGGGAGGAGACTGTAGGACAGGTGACTACAATCTTTACTCCCTGTTATCAGCCATTACTGGGGAGGAGACTGTAGGACAGGTGACTACAATCTATTACTCCCTGTTATCAGCCATTACTGGGGGAGGAGACTGTAGGACAGGTGACTACAATCTGTTACTCCCTGTTATCAGCCATTACTGGGGGAGGAGACTGTAGGACAGGTGACTACAATCTATTACTCCCTGTTATCAGCCATTACTGGGGGAGGAGACTGTAGGACAGGTGACTACAATCTATTACTCCCTGTTATCAGCCATTACTGGGGGAGGAGACTGTAGGACAGGTGACTACAATCTATTACTCCCTGTTATCAGCCATTACTGGGGGAGGAGACTGTAGGACAGGTGACTACAATCTATTACTCCCTGTTATCAGCCATTACTGGGGGAGGAGACTGTAGGACAGGTGACTACAACCTATTACTCCCTGTTATCAGCCATTACTGGGGGGAGGGACTGTAGGACAGGTGACTGCAATCTATTACTCTCTGTCATCAGCCATTACTGGGGGAGGAGAGTGTAGGACAGGTGACTACAATCTATTACTCCCTGTTATCAGCCATTACTGGGGAGGAGACTGTAGGACAGGTGACTACAATCTATTACTCCCTGTTATCAGCCATTACTGGGGGGAGACTGTAGGACAGGTGACTACAATCTATTACTCCCTGTTATCAGCCATTACTGGGGGAGGAGACTGTAGGACAGGTGACTACAATCCTATTACTCCCTGTTATCAGCCATTACTGGGGGAGGAGACTGTAGGACAGGTGACTACAATCTATTACTCCCTGTTATCAGCCATTACTGGGGGAGGAGACTGTAGGACAGGTGACTACAATCTGTTACTCCTGTTATCAGCCATTACTGGGGGAGGAGACTGTAGGACAGGTGACTACAATCTATTACTCCCTGTTATCAGCCATTACTGGAGGAGGAGACTGTAGACAGGTGACTACAATCTATTACTCCCTGTTATCAGCCATTACTGGGGGAGGAGACTGTAGGACAGGTGACTACAATCTATTACTCCCTGTTATCAGCCATTACTGGGGGAGGAGACTGTAGGACAGGTGACTACAATCTATTACTCCCTGTTATCAGCCATTACTGGGGGAGGAGACTGTAGGACAGGTGACTACAACCTATTACTCCCTGTTATCAGCCATTACTGGGGGGAGACTGTAGGACAGGTGACTGCAATCTATTACTCTCTGTCATCAGCCATTACTGGGGGAGGAGAGTGTAGGACAGGTGACTACAATCTATTACTCCCTGTTATCAGCCATTACTGGGGGAGGAGACTGTAGGACAGGTGACTACAACCTATTACTCCCTGTTATCAGCCATTACTGGGGGGAGGAGACTGTAGGACAGGTGACTACAATCTATTACTCCCTGTTATCAGCCATTACTGGGGAGGAGGAGACTGTAGGACAGGTGACTACAATCTATTACTCCCTGTTATCAGCCATTACTGGGGGAGGAGACTGTAGGACAGGTGACTACAATCTATTACTCCCTGTTATCAGCCATTACTGGGGGAGGAGACTGTAGGACAGGTGACCACAATCTATTACTCACTGTTATCAGCCATTACTGGGGAGGAGACTGTAGGACAGGTGACTACAATCTATTACTCCCTGTTATCAGCCATTACTGGAGGAGGAGACTGTAGAACAGGTGACTACAATCTATTACTCCCTGTTATCAGCCATTACTGGGGGAGGAGACTGTAGGACAGGTGACTACAATCTATTACTCCCTGTTATCAGCCATTACTGGAGGAGGAGACTGTAGGACAGGTGACTACAATCTATTACTCCCTGTTATCAGCCATTACTGGGGGAGGAGACTGTAGGACAGGTGACTACAATCTATTACTCCCTGTTATCAGCCATTACTGGGGGGAGACTGTAGGACAGGTGACTGCAATCTATTACTCTTTTCATCAGCCATTACTGGGGAGGAGATGTGGACAGGTGACTACAACCTTATTACTCCCTGTTATCAGCCATTTAGGTGTTTGGTATTGGACGTAGGAAGGGACTAAACATACTCTGTTTCAGCCATTACTGGGGAGAGACTGAGGACAGGTGGATACAATCTTTACTAAACTTCGGTATATCAGCCATTATGGGGGAGAGGAGACTGTAGGAAGGTGAACTACAATCTATTACTCCCTGTTATCAGCCATTACTGGGGGAGGAGACTGTAGGACAGGTGACTACAATCTATTACTCCCTGTTATCAGCCATTACTGGGGGAGGAGACTGTAGGACAGGTGACCACAATCTATTACTCACTGTTATCAGCCATTACTGGGAGGAGGAGACTGTAGGACAGGTGACTACAATCTATTACTCCCTGTTATCAGCCATTACTGGAGGAGGAGACTGTAGAACAGGTGACTACAATCTATTACTCCCTGTTATCAGCCATTACTGGGGGAGGAGACTGTAGGACAGGTGACTACAATCTATTACTCCCTGTTATCAGCCATTACTGGAGGAGGAGACTGTAGGACAGGTGACTACAATCTATTACTCCCTGTTATCAGCCATTACTGGCGAGGAGGGAGACTGTAGGACAGGTGACTACAATCTATTACTCTCTGTTATCAGCCATTACTGGGGGTGGTATAGTCTGTATCACTGGCTTTTCTTGATATCTGGGAGTTTCCACTTTATATTTTAAGTTTAGTTTTGTATCTTGTGATCGGAGAAAAACTATTTAGCAGCAGAAACCAGAACTGGAAACAATTTACCTAAATTCAGGAAAACATCAGAAGGTTGAGACCCGGAGAAAAAGTGCGAAGCCGAAAATGATCTCCGCTTGTTGTCAATGACTGGAACGATCTTCCGTCCAACTCCGACCTTGTCCGTCTCACAGCTGTGGGTTTGTTACATTACATCTGCACTGATACAATGTATCTCCAGTCTGATGCAATGTAACAACCAATCAGCTGTGGTATGATGATGGGGCAATGAGTTTGTTTTTTTTCATTGACAACAAACAGATATTTTTAAGAACTAAAAAAGTAAGAAAAGTGCAAGGAGCAAAGTAAAGAGTTAAAAGTGAGGAGATGTTTGTGTTTGTATCCAGCGCACGTTCCGATCCCCGGTGCTCCGCTCTATAGATGGTCACAGCGGCTCCATTAGACCCCGGCAGGGGAACGTTTCACCCGATTTGTTTATCTGCTCATTCTTTCCACACATTTGTATTGTCTGTCGAGCTTTGCATGTGTCCAGTGTAACGCGCCCAGTGAAGAGGATATTCAAATCCCCCCTCATCCGATGCCTCGCCCGTCACTGCAGGGGCAGACACTGAGCCTTACTGCCCAATGGGGTTCTGCAAAACCACATCGGACCCTAAAAGAGCAGATTCAGACCCTCGAAGATCAATAGTCACCAACTTATCCGACAACCGCAGGGAAATCGAGTCAAGCAGAAAACGGGGACATTGCGCAGTGTTACCCGCCGTCGCCTGTCAATCCGGGGGTCTGTAAAGTTTCACAATGTTCGGCGCACACGTGCCAGACGCCGCCGCGCCCATACAAAGCTGAGCTCACCGCTGAGGGATCAGTGATGCTGCAGAGTCCCTCAGCTTTTTGTCCTCGGCTCCAGGTTCAGGTTTCCAGCAATCTGCGGTTGCCAGGTAATTTGGCGCTTGTGGCCCCCGCTCCGGTGCATCTGAAATTTGGAACACATAAAAAAGAGGCCAGAGTGTTAGGGCCACTTTACACACACCAACTTAGCTGTCCAACTTCTGACCAACTTACTGGCTGCAGTGAAATCATGGACACATTGTTCCATTTATACACAGCCACAAAATGTAACAATGTGTCCATGATTTCACTGCAACCAGTGAGTTGGTCAGAAGTTGGACAGGTAAGTTGGTGGTGTGTAAAGTGGCCATTAGAAACTACAAAGAATTCTGAGGCTGGAGGGTTAGAAACTACAAAAAAAAGCTGGCGGGGGCTGCGGTGTCAGGTTAGTGGGGGGGACTGCAGGGACCGCGCAGGGGCTCACTGGGTGGACTGCTGGGAGCAGGCGGGGGGGAGCATGCAGTGGGCTGCGCACGCCATATTACCATACCATCACTTGGTGTGGAAATATGGGTAGGCGGAAGTGACGTAGGTAACATCAGGACGGAAGCGGAGGAGTCACATCACAATTATATACAGAGATCAGGGGCGTATCTAGGGGGGTGCAGCCAGATCCTTTGCCCGGGCGCAACTCAGTGGGGGGCGCGGCTGGCACCAATATCCCCCCGCACCCAACCTAGGGGCCACAGGGGAGGCGGGCTGAAGCCGACAGAACCCCCTCTCCGCTCCTCACCTACTCTGGGGGGGGGCCAAAATGGGTCTTTGCCCCGGGCGCCATGAAACCTAGTTACACCACTGACAGAGATCACTACTTGAGCAAATTTCTAGTAGTTAGTGGCCCTTTCTGTATGAGGTCGGGGCTCCCTGCAGCCTCCAGAGGTCCCCGAAATCTCTGCAGAGTGTATATAGATATCTAAAGCATATATACTCTGTGGGACGCGGCTTCGGGGGCCACGTATTGGCAGTGAGGGTCACACAGACTGGTGGGTCTATAGAGGGCAGCGCTCAGCCATATTTGTCCTTATGGGGCGACTTGTGTGTCACTGGGGCTCCCAAGTCAGCTGAGGAGTAGTAGATATGAGGAGCAGACATTCAACGTGGGTGGTAGACAGGGAAAAAGCAATAATCATCTTATAATGAGGCCCAAAGGTGTCTCAGCCTCCGGTTACCTAATGCCGGTGTGTATCGGAGCTCCCCGTGTTTGGTCTGCAGACGTCCACAGCTGGATTGTTGGGCACCGACCTCCTCTCGGATGTTACTCGTCTGGAGGAGAAGAGTTTGTATATTATGTGCAAATATTTATCCTGCGGACTCCCCCATAATCTCAGGTCTGGGAGGGAGGGAGGACCCGCACCCCCCCTCCCCGGGTCCAGCTGTTCCAGGCTGTGCTAGTTACCAGTGCAGAGAAGCCGAACTGGGACGGATCCTGCGCAGACTGGTGTACAGGGAAAGAAAACTGATTATAGAAACCCCAGAACTGCGCACCCTCCACTGCTCCATGTGCGGGGGTCTGACCCAAATGGGAAGAATCAGGATATCCACAGACCCAAGAACAAAAGCAGAGTCACGACAACGCAACCAACGACCCACACGGGCCACATGTGTGGGTGGGTGAGGGCGACGACCCACGCGGGCCACACACACAGGGGGGGCCGACGACTCACGCGGGCCACACACACAGGGGGAAGCCGACGACCCACGCGGGCCACACACACAGGGGGGGGCCGACGACCCACGCGGGCCACACACAGGGGGGCCGACGACCCACGCGGGCCACACACAGGGGGGGCCGACGACCACGCGGGCCACACACACAGGGGGGGCCGACGACCCACGCGGGCCACACACACAGGGGGGGCCGACGACCCACGCGGGCCACACACACAGGGGGGGGCCGACGACCCACGCAGGCCACACACACAGGGGGGGCCGACGACCCACGCGGGCCACACACACAGGGGGGGGCCGACGACCCACGCGGGCCACACACACAGGGGGGGAGCCGACGACCCACGCGGGCCACACACACGGGGGGGGGGCCCGATGACCCACGCGGGCCACACACACGGGGGGGGCCGACGACCCACGCAGGCCACACACACAAGGGGGGCCGACGACCCACGCGGGCCACACACACACACAAGGGGGGCGACGACCCACGCGGGCCACACACACACACAAGGGGGGCCGACGACCCACGCGGGCCACACACACACACACACACACACAAGGGGGGCCAACGACCCACGCGAACCACACACACAGGGGGCGATGACCCTTAGAGAGCGCGGTGACCGTGAGATATTCAGGCCGTTTCTTGTAAAATTAACTTTGCAGAAAAGGAAAATGCAATAAAAATAATAAACATTTGCAGAATTTAACTAAAACATAAAACAAAAACAAGAAATTCCTGTTCTCTACCTGGTGATCCAGTCCCCGGATCTGCTGCAGATTTACAGATTCTGAGGAAAAACAAAAAGATGATCGACATTTTCTACATTTTTAGTTTGACATTTACTGGAAAAATGATAAGAAACAATCAAACCGAAAGCCATAAAAGACAAAAAAAAAGGTCACAAAAACAGAAGAAAACAAAGCAAAAGATCAGTAAATATATAAACAAAAAACAACAAAAACAACAAAAACAACAAAAACAAAAAAACAAAAAAACACAAAACAACAAAAACAACAAAAACAACAAAAACAACAAAAACAACAAAAACAACAAAAACAACAAAAACAACAAAAACAACAAAAACAACAAAAACAACAAAAACAACAAAAACAACATCAATTTCTGTATCGACGGTTTTGCAGAAGTTGAGAAAATTTGTCCAATTTGAGTTTCGCTTTGTGAATCTTCATCCAAGGAAACGACAGAACAAACTCTAGAGAATTATTAAACTTCACCGATCTCTGGACATGGTTGTGCTGTCAGCTGTCACTCACCCTCCGGCGCTGTCACCCTCGGCTCCCTGCTCAGCGCCTGCACTGCCGCCAGCAGCTCCTGCTGCTCCCTCCGCGTGTCCTCCAGCTCCCTCTGCAGCTCCTGCGCCTCTGACCGCACAGCGAGGAGAGAGGTTTCCAAATCATTGATCTGTGGGTGATAGGAGGAGGCAGCAACAAAGGGGAAGAAACTGTGCAGCCACAAGACAGTGCTAAAGATACACAGCCAATCAGGGTGAGGACTGCAAGAAATGCCAGAAAAAGTGCAATATACTGAGGATGGGGACAACTGCCCTCGATCCTGAGTATATTGCACTTTTTCTGGCATTTCTTGCAGCCCTCACCCTGATTGGCTGTGGATCCACAGTGCTCTGTTCCCAGCAGCACTGCATTCCCAAAGGCAAGAGAGGGGCAAACGACCGGGCCGGCCGCCCTCCCCGGGGCAACAGGGCAAACGACCGGGCCGGCCGCCCTCCCCGGGGCAACAGGGCAAACGACGGGCCGGCCGCCCTCCCCGGGGCAACAGGGCAAACGACCGGGGCCGGCCGCCCTCCCCGGGGCAACAGGGCAAACGGACGCCGCCCTCCCTGGGGCAACAGGGAAACGACGGCCGCCCTCCCCGGGGCAACAGGGCAAACGACCGGGCCGGCCGCCCTCCCCGGGGCAACAGGGCAAACGACCGGGCCGGCCGCCCTCCCCGGGGCAACAGGGCAAACGACCGGGCCGGCACGCCCTCCCCGGGGCAACAGGGCAAAGACGACCGCCTCGGGGCACCGACCGACGCCTCCACCAATGGATTTTCCTTCACCCTCTAATCATTACTGGCGGCTTCTGTGACTTTGGGGACATTGCGGTTCGTTGCGGATGTCATGGGTTTGGAGACACCAGATATTGTAGCAGAACGAGCTTCATACAACTCTACAGGAAGAGCAGCAAGTTGGGCAATGACAACTTCCCCATAACTTCCCACCGCCCATCGGCCAAAATTGTATAACCACAAAAGGCGCCGTCCTCTACCCTCGGCGGCTGACACCGGGGAAAACGTTACCTGGAGGGTCAAGTCTTCTCGTTCAGAAGCCGAATCGTGGAGCTGGGTGAGGACAACGGCCTCCCTGCCCTCCGCTGCCTCCTGCAGACGCCGCGTGGCCTCCAGATCGTGAGCTCTGTGCAATGAGGGGAAACCACAAGTCACAAAAATATAATGCAAAAGGTGGAGAGGAGCGAGAGAGGAAGAGAGCGAGCGAGCACCTGTCTGCAGGACTCATTGTTCATCATAAACCACTGAATGACGTCACATGCAAAAACCGGATAAAACAAACAACGTCCCCACAACGACTGCAGAACATCACAATGAAAAGAGGATCCAGGGAGGAGAACATCACCCCGACCCCAGGGGGAATCCAATCAGACTAACAAGCATCAAATACTGCCCCTATATACAAGAATATAACTACTATAATACTGCCCCTATATACAAGAATATAACTACTATAATACTGCCTCTATATACAAGAATATAATACTATAATACTGTCCCTATATACAAGAATATAACTACTATAATACTGCCCCTATATACAAGAATATAACTACTATAATACTGCCTCTATATACAAGAATATAACTACTATAATACTGCTCCTATATACAAGAATATAACTACTATAATACTGCCCCTATATACAAGAATATAACTACTATAATTCTGTTCCTATATACAAGAATATAACTACTATAATACTGCCCCTATATACAAGAATATAACTACTATAATACTGCCCCTATATACAAGAATATAACTACTATAATACTGCCCCTATATACAAGAATATAACTACTATAATACTGCTCCAATATACAAGAATATAACTACTATAATACTGCTCCTATATACAAGAATATAACTACTATAATACTGCCCCCTATATACAAGAATATAACTACTATAATTCTGTTCCTATATACAAGAATATAACTACTATAATACTGCTCCTATATACAAGAATATAACTACTATAATACTGCCCCTATATACAAGAATATAACTACTATAATACTGCCACTATATACAAGAATATAACTACTATAATACTGCTCCTATATACAAGAATATAACTACTATAATACCGCTCCTATATACAAGAATATAACTACTATAATTTAATACTGCTCCTATATACAAGAATATAACTACTATAATACTGCCCCCTATATACAAGAATATAACTACTATAATACTGCTCCTATACACAAGAATATAACTACTATAATACTGCCCCTATATACAAGAATATAACTACTATAATACTGCCCCTATATACAAGAATATAACTACTATAATACTGCTCCTATATACAAGAATATAACCACTATAATACTGCTCCTATATACAAGAATATAACTACTATAATACTGCTCCTATATACAAGAATATAACTACTATAATACTGCTCCTATATACAAGAATATAACCACTATAATACTGCTCCTATATACAAGAATATAACTACTATAATACTGCCCCCTATATACAAGAATATAACTACTATAATACTGCTCCTATATACAAGAATATAACTACTATAATACTGTCCTCATATACAAGAATATAACTACTATAATACTGCCCCTATGTACAAGAATATAACTACTATAATACTGCCCCTATGTACAAGAATATAACTACTATAATACTGCCCCTATGTACAAGAATATAACTACTATAATACTGCTCCTATATACAAGAATATAACTACTATAATACTACCCCTATATACAAGAATATAACTACTATAATACTGCCCCTATACACAAGAATATAACTACTATAATACTGCCCCTATATACAAGAATATAACTACTATAATACTGCCCCTATATACAAGAATATAACTACTATAATACTACTCCTATATACAAGAATATAACCACTATAATACTGCTCCTATATACAAGAATATAACTACTATAATACTGCCCCCTATATACAAGAATATAACTACTATAATACTGCTCCTATATACAAGAATATAACTACTATAATACTGCTCCTATATACAAGAATATAACTACTATAATACTGCTCCTATATACAAGAATATAACTACTATAATACTGCTCCCTATATACAACGCCGCACATCAGAAGCTTTAAAGGTGCCGACACGCATCAATTTACTGAACGATATTGTTAGCGATCACATGAGATCGCTAACAAGATCATTCAGATCGCTGGTGAGCTGTCACACAGGCACTCACCAGCGATCAATGGACCAGAGACATAGTGTAAACATTTTAAATATCGTTTCCACGAGGTCTTGCACCTGCTGCCAGGCTGCGGTAAGCGGGAGCAGGCTGGTCTCCAAGGTACACAGCTGGTAACTAGGGACCCTAGTTACCCGGTGAGCGGAGAAGGCTGGTAACCAAGGTATACATCGGGTATCTAGGCAGCACGCGCTGCCTAGTTACCCGCAGTTTACCCTGAATACCAGCTCCCAGCGTTTGCCGAGAGGCGCTGGGAGCTGGCTTATCGGTCATCTCCCGATGTCACACGCAGCGATGCTGCGTGTCCACCGGGCGACCAACGGTAGATTTGAGGTCCTGTTCTCAAATCAAACGATGAACAATCAGTTGACTTGATCGTTCATCGTTTGTAGTGTCACACGCAACGATGTCGTTTCGACGTCATTCAAGCGTCACAGAACACGTGACTTTTGAACGATAATCGGCAATGATATCATTATGTGTGACGGTACCTTAAGTATTCATGCGGCGCCGTGGACAATGAGAAGGTGGAAATAAAAAGAAAAGAACAGTAAGAAATAATACTAAGGAAAAGGAGGAGGGAAAACTAGAAGGAAACGGAAAAAAAACATGGATGAGTCCAACAGCGGAGCGCTGGCGTTGCGGCGTCGTGTGCTGAACTCGCTCTCCGCCGTTTATTCCTGGCGGTTTTCCTGGGATGCAGCATATTCTTCTCTCAGAACAGAACTCCATCAATAACCAGCACTCACATCATCCCGACAGCTTAATTCTCAGCTTAAATCCCTGAAGAACCCGGGGAGCGAGCGATGACCGAGCCAAGGAGAGCGCCGGCGTCACCAGAGTCCATGACAGCAAAGAGATAGATCCGTCTCCCCGTGTGAAGCCGCTGAGCGATTACATAGTGTTTACATACACATCAGCGATACAAAGCACAGACACCGCAACAACGAGCGCCGCAACACCGGCCAAATCCCCACAACCGTAACCCTTTCATGGTGGCAAAGAGAAAAATATCTTCAGCCCAACTCCTCACTGCTAAATATGGCCACATGATGAAAACTGCCCCTATGTACAAAGAATATAACTACTATAATACTGCCCCGATATACAAGAATATAACTACTATAATACTGCTCCTATATACAAGAATATAACTACTATAATACTGCCCCCTATATACAAGAATATAACTACTATAATACTGCTCCTATATACAAGAATATAACTACTATAATACTGCCCCCTATATACAAGAATATAACTACTATAATACTGCTCCTATATACAAGAATATAACTACTATAATACTGCCCCTATATACAAGAATATAACTACTATAATACTGCCCCTATATACAAGAATATAACTACTATAATACTGCTCCTATATACAAGAATATAACTACTATAATACTGCTCCTATATACAAGAATATAACTACTATAATACTGCTCCTATATACAAGAATATAACTACTATAATACTGCCTCTATATACAAGAATATAACTACTATAATACTGCCCCTATATACAAGAATATAACTACTATAATACTGCTCCTATATACAAGAATATAACTACTATAATACTGCTCCTATATACAGGAATATAACTACTATAATACTGCTCCTATATACAAGAATATAACTACTATAATACTGCTCCTATATACAGGAATATAACTACTATAATACTGCTGCTATATACAAGAATAGAACTACTATAATACTGCCCCTATGTACAAGAATATAACTACTATAATACTGCTCCTATGTACAAGAATATAACTACTATAATACTGCTCCTATATACAAGAATATAACTACTATAATACTGCCCCTATATACAAGAATATAACTACTATAATACTGCTCCTATATACAAGAATATAACTACTATAATACTGCTCCTATATACAAGAATATAACTACTATAATACTACCCCTATATACAAGAATATAACTACTATAATACTGCCCCTATATACAAGAATATAACTACTATAATACTGCTCCTATATACAAGAATATAACTACTATAATACTGCTCCTATATACAAGAGTATAACTACTATAATACTGCTCCTATATACAAGACTATAACTACTATAATACTGCCCCCTATATACAAGAATATAACTACTATAATACTGCTCCTATATACAAGAATATAACTACTATAATACTGCTCCTATATACAAGAATATAACTACTATAATACTGCTCCTATATACAAGACTATAACTACTATAATACTGCTCCTATATACAAGAATATAACTACTATAATACTGCTCCTATATACAGGAATATAACTACTATAATACTGCTCCTATATACAAGAATATAACTACTATAATACTGCCCCTATATACAAGAATATAACTACTATAATACTGCCCCTATATACAACAATATAACTACTATATTACTGCCCCCTATATACAAGAATATAACTACTATAATACTGCTCCTATATACAAGAATATAACTACTATAATACTGCCCCTATATACAAGAATATAACTACTATAATACTGTTCCTATATACAAGAATATAACTACTATAATACTGCTCCTATATACAAGAATATAACTACTATAATACTGCTCCTATATAAAAGAATATAACTACTATAATACTGCCCGTATATACAAGAATATAACTACTATAATACTGCTCCTATATACAAGAATATAACTACTATAATACTGCTCCTATATACAAGAATATAACTACTATAATACTGCTCCTATATACAAGAATATAACTACTATAATACTGCTCCTATATACAAGAATATAACTACTATAATACTGCCCCTATATACAAGAATATAACTACTATAATACTGCTCCTATATACAGAATATAACTCCTGTATCCTCCTCTCACCGGACGCTCAGCTCCTTCCTCAGGTGAACTTGCTCCGTCTTCATCCTCCTCAGATTTCCGGACAGTTTGGAGATCTCCTTGTCCTCAGTTTCTCGGTGATTTTCCAGCTGTTTGAGATTTTCTTCCCAGTTTTTCCTTCTTTCTCTTATATCTTTTTGTATCATCTGAGGAGAAACAGAAGTTAGAGGTGATCTCGTCCCCTGTTGTGTCTTCTGTATCCGGGAGATGCAGTCGGTGTAGTTTGCTTCATGTCTTCTCTCTCTACCAGGGGATGTATTTACCGCCATCTTTCTCCCGGACTGATCCTTCACATCAATATCCAGGTGTTGTAGAAGGAGCAGAACTTGGTCGGCCATTGTGGTGGCATCATCTCGCTGGGGGAAATAAGGAACAAACATGAGGACGGAGGTGGGGCGCGAGTAAGATCAGGGGAGAAGCCATGTACAAAGACTATGCCGTTCTATACTGGCAGTAAAGGTTCCCAACCATCCCCGACCTGTCATCACCACTTCACAACCCAACCTGTCGCCACTCTCCCCCCGGCCCTCCCCGGCCGGGCTGTCGCCACTCTCCCCCCGGCCCTCCCCGGCCGGGCTGTCGCCACTCTCCCCCCGGCCCTCCCCGGCCGGGCTGTCGCCACTCTCCCCCCGGCCCTCCCCGGCCGGGCTGTCGCCACTCTCCCCCCGGCCCTCCCCCGGCCGGGCTGTCGCCACTCTCCCCCCGGCCCTCCCCGGCCGGGCTGTCGCCACTCTCCCCCCGGCCCTCCCCGGCCGGGCTGTCGCCACTCTCCCCCCGGCCCTCCCCGGCCGGGCTGTCGCCACTCTCCCCCCGGCCCTCCCCGGCCGGGCTGTCGCCACTCTCCCCCCGGCCCTCCCCGGCCGGGCTGTCGCCACTCTCCCCCCGGCCCTCCCCGGCCGGGCTGTCGCCACTCTCCCCCCGGCCCTCCCCGGCCGGGCTGTCGCCACTCTCCCCCCGGCCCTCCCCGGCCGGGCTGTCGCCACTCTCCCCCCGGCCCTCCCCGGCCGGGCTGTCGCCACTCTCCCCCCGGCCCTCCCCGGCCGGGCTGTCGCCACTCTCCCCCCGGCCCTCCCCGGCCGGGCTGTCGCCACTCTCCCCCCGGCCCTCCCCGGCCGGGCTGTCGCCACTTCCCCCCCGGCCCTCCCCGGCCGGGCTGTCGCCACTCTCCCCCCGGCCCTCCCCGGCCGGGCTGTCGCCACTCTCCCCCCGGCCCTCCCCGGCCGGGCTGTCGCCACTCTCCCCCCCGGCCCTCCCCGGCCGGGCTGTCGCCACTCTCCCCCGGCCCTCCCCGGCCGGGCTGTCGCCACTCTCCCCCCGGCCCTCCCCGGCCGGGCTGTCGCCACTCTCCCCCCCGGCCCCCCCCGGCCGGGCTGTCGCCACTCTCCCCCCGGCCGGGCTGTCGCCACTCTCCCCCCGGCCCTCCCCGGCCGGGCTGTCGCCACTCTCCCCCCGGCCCTCCCCGGCCGGGCTGTCGCCACTCTCCCCCGGCCCTCCCCGGCCGGGCTGTCGCCACTCTCCCCCCGGCCCTCCCCGGCCGGGCTGTCGCCACTCTCCCCCCGGCCCTCCCCGGCCGGGCTGTCGCCACTCTCACCCCGGCCTTTCCCGGCCGGGCTGTCGCCACTCTCACCCCGGCCCTCCCCGACCGGGCTGTCGCCACTCTCCCCCCAGCCCTCCCCAGCGGGCTGTCGCCACTCTCCCCCAGCACTCCCCAGCGGGCTGTCGCCACTCTCACCCGGCCGGGCTGTCGCCACTCTCCCTGCCCCTTCCCAACCTGGTGTCTCGACCCTACTTGACAACACTTTAAATTCCTCCACTCTCCGCCACTGAGCCAGCCGCCGCCACTGTCACCAACCCAACCAGGCGATGGCAATCTCCCCAACCAGCTGGTCCCCTTACCAGTCCGTTGAGAATGGTCTTGAACTCTGAGGCCATTTGTTCATGACCGGGTTCTTGAAGCAGCAACAAAACCTCCCGATCCAAAGTCACATCAAGGGAAGACGTTCGTCCGGTGGAGCACATCCAGTCAGGAGTAGAGATCTGAGCACAAGCAAGAGGAACAATAGGGTTAAGAGTCAGAAGACAAAGACCTAGAAAAGGTTTGAATGTTTCATTTAAAAATGGTTTACCATTGTAAAACTCTATATTTAGAAGGGCCAAAGTGTAAGCTTCCGATACATTAAAGGAATGTTGCAAAGGTGTCATGTGATAAGTCTATCTAGCCTCCAATGGGGGTAGATTATTGAGTTTTATTAATTTGTATACAGGGAGCTCCCCCTAGTGGTGACTGCAGACAGAATCTTATCATGTATCTCTGTATACAGGGAGTCCCCCTAGAGGTGACTGCAGACAGGATTTTATCACGTATCTCTATATACAGGGAGCTCCCCCTAGTGGTGACAGCAGACAGGATCTTATGTATCTCTGTATACAGGGAGCTCCCCCTAGTGGTGACAGCAGACAGGATCTTATCATGTATCTCTGTATACAGGGAGCTCCCCCTAGTGGTGACTGCAGACAGGATCTTATCATGTATCTCTGTATACAGGGAGCTCCCGCTAGTGGTGACTGCAGACAGGATCTTATGTATCTCTGTATACAGGGAGCTCCCTCTAGTGGTGGCTGCAGACAGGATCTTATCATGTATCTCTGTATACAGGGAGCTCCCCCTAGTGGTGACTGCAGACAGGATCTTATCATGTATCTCTGTATACAGGGAGCTCCCCCTAGTGGTGACTACAGACAGGATCTTATCATGTGTCTCTGTATACAGGGAGCTCCCTCTAGTGGTGACTGCAGACAGGATCTTATCATGTATCTCTGTATACAGGGAGCTCCCCCTAGTGGTGACTGCAGACAGGATATTATCATGTATCTCTGTATACAGGGAGCTCCCCCTAGTGGTGGCTGCAGACAGGATCTTATCATGTATCTCTGTATACAGGGAGCTCCCCCTAGTGGTGACTGCAGACAGGATCTTATCATGTATCTCTGTATACAGGGAGCTCCCCCTAGTGGTGACTGCAGACAGGATCTTATGTATCTCTGTATACAGGGAACTCCCCCTAGTGGTGGCTGCAGACAGGCTCCTATCATGTATATCTGAATACAGGGAGCTCCCCCTAGTGGTGGCTGCAGACAGGCTCCTATCATGTATCTGTATATAGGGTGCTCCCCCTAGGACTGAACAGTCCCTTTATATAGATGCAGCCTTCACCTCCAGTGAATGTTGCGCGCACTCCAGCTCCGTATGCAGAGAGTTCAGACCGCCCCGAGGACGCAGTTCAGCTTGTAGGTGACCGGAGTGTTGATCCCGTTCCTGGAATAGACACAGAATTATCGCAGCCGCAGGATCACAGTCACAGATGTGGGATATTCGCTGTGGACTCACGAGAGAGGCTCCTGCTGCAGCTGCTGCACGTTGCTCTCCAGCTTACTCTTCTCAAGCCTTAAATTCTGGGGGGGGGGAAAGATTAAGTTAATTTAAGGGAGGAGTCCTACTGTATCATTTTTTGGTACAATCATGACCTGAGGGCCATCCTACGCCTCCAGAGGTGGCAGAACTATTTACGGTAATCTATGAGCTCCGGTTACAGCTATGAGAGATTTGAAAGTCACCGCTTAAACCCAAAGTATCCAAATTAGGAACCTGAAGAGGTCGTCCTTATGTTATATATACACAAAGTGTCTATTTTCACCCAATCGATGCAGTTATATTACTGAAAAAACACTAATCGCTCTGCAGAGGCGTGTCTACAAACCCCTCCCATACTTGAACCAATCAGAAGTGTAGGCAGAGAGTACACGCCCCCAAAGAGCTTACTTCTAATAAAAAGTAGCAAAGATTACTCTGTTGCCTCAATAATTGTACCAAAGAGACCCATAAATCATTGTGATGGCTCAAAGGAAGCCTCCCGTCATCTGGGCAGTTAGAGGTCACCTTTAAGGACCCCATCCCTTTTATATTTACCTCAATGACCGAGCTATACTCCATCAGTGTAGACTTCATTTCTTCAATGCAAAGATGTTTCTATAAGAAAGGAAGAGAGATCAGGAAAAACAGGAGCTGATACATTGTACCAGACCCTCAGCTGTGATATATATCAGTACAGACTCGCATCAATGTAGAATGTTCCTATTTACTGAATTGAAACAAAGTATCTAAAATGGTTTTAGAACTTTAGAGACCCCCCCGACGCTTGTAGAGACCCCACCGTCCGTTCACTGACCACCATAAGCTCGGAGTCCTTCTTCTGCAGCGCGGTATCCAGATCCGTCTGCCGTAACTGGAGGGAAAAGATGGAGAAGGAAAAGGAGAAGAGTCTGATTTACCCCCCTGTTCCCCAATTAATGGGGCAGAGGGAACTCTGGGGGGGGCAGTGGGGACGTTACCTGGAGCTCGGCAGCTTTGGTGGTGGCTTGTGACAATGCCGTCCTCATCTCCTCAGCCTCCAGGACGCTGCGCTGATTCTGCGAGAATAATGAAGTAAAGCATCAATAATCGGGGCTCAGGCGGGGCCCCGGGGTCTGCACCGCTGCCCGCACCTCCTCCTGCAGGGACCCGATCTGCTCAATCAGGGACATGTTCTCTTTTCCCTACAAAACAGGAAAAAAGGAAAAAGTCAAAAACTCAATCCACAGTGATGTTCCCCCCCATCTAGAGGACGGCGACGACGTTCCCCCATGTAGAGGACGGCGGCTCTCACCATCTGCTTGTTCTGGGCGATCAGCTTGGACTTTGTCTCCTCCAGAGTCGCCAGGTTCAGCTTCAAATCCTCAATCTCAGTTTTCATGGAGCGCGCTGCGGTGACAGACTGCTGAGCGCTGCAAGAGGGGGGAGAGTGTAACCGAGGAAGATCATATACTACAACAAGTCTGTGCAGCATGGAGAGGCAGTCTACTATAATGCATGGAGAGAGTTTACTATACAGCAGATACGCATGAGCCGCATGGAGAGGCAGTCCACTGTACAGCAGATAATACAAGCCTAAGCAGCATGGAGAGGCAGTCTACTGTACAGCAGATAATACAAGCCTAAACAGCATGGAGAGGCAGTCTACTGTACAGCAGATAATACAAGCCTAAACAGCATGGAGAGGCAGTCTACTGTACAGCAGATAATACAAGCCTAAGCAGCATGGAGAGGCAGTCTACTATAATGCATGGAGAGAGTTTACTATACAGCAGATACGCATGAGCAGCATGGAGAGGCAGTCTACTGTACAGCAGATAATACAAGCCTAAACAGCATGGAGAGGCAGTCTACTGTGCAGCAGATATGAGTGAGCAGCATGGAGAGGCAGTCTACTGAACACCAGAAGTCAGTGCAGCATGGAGAGGCAGTCTACTGAACACCAGAAGTCAGTGCAGCATGGAGAGGCAGTCTACTGTACAGCAGACAGATTATCTCCCATGCTCAGTCTGTGCACTGGAATTATATTCACCAAGAAATTACGTTCTGAAGTGGATTTGCAGAAAGTAAAGCAGCAACAATGCATCAGGTAGAAGTGCGAATTCAGCTGTGAAGGCAGGAAAATTTGACAAATGCTGCAAGTTCAGATTCTCATCGTGTGGAAATAATGAGGGAATTTAATTTTTATTGGCGCCTCGTCCGCCTCCATCTGCAGGTACCGGACATTAGATATACAATATTATGCTGCACTCAGTCCTGTCAATGAAGGTGCTAACTGAACACAATTGCCCTCTGCCCTCTAGCACGCCTAAGGGGTTAACCTCTTTTCCCAAGGCACCAATTATATATTCAAAGCACCTGTCTTTAGCTATAAGACTGCAAATCCATTATTCTCTGGTATCAGCCAATGAGGAAAAGCCCAGACAGACACAAGGCAGTTACATTATTGTTAGGACCCAGTTAACAGAGATCGCCTCAGCGTGGCAACTGGGTGAATTATCGATTTGGCCATTTCCATAATACTAAGTATCTCTACTTTTTCATTTTTCAGTTTTCTCTATTTAGAAAGTCTGTCGAGCGCAACTAGTTATATTTGAAATAGGTACCGGACATTAGGACATCACCTCAGCAGCTGAGCCCGCAGAGCCTCGATCTCCTCCAGGAGGCGATGATTGGACTCCTCCTGAGCCTCAATGGCCGACTTCACCTTACTGTGCTGCTCCTGCAGCTTCTGGTTATTATACTGGAGATCAGCGATACAGGTGATGAGGTCCGAAGTGTCACTGCGAAAGAGGAGATCACACATAATACAGAACTTATACTCCAGAGCTGCACTCACTATTCTGCTGGTGCAGTCACTGTGTACATACATTACATTACTGATCCTGAGTTACCTCCTGTATTATACTCCAGGGCTGCACTCACTATTCTGCTGGTGCAGTCACTGTGTACATACATTACATTACTGATCCTGAGTTACCTCCTGTATTATACTCCAGAGCTGCACTCACTATTCTGCTGGTGCTGTCACTGTGTACATACATTACATTACTGATCCTGAGTTACCTCCTGTATTATACTCCAGAGCTGCCTCACTATTCTGCTGGTGCAGTCACTGTGTACATACATTACATTACTGATCCTGAGTTACCTCCTGTATTATACTCCAGAGCTGCACTCACTATTCTGCTGGTGCAGTCACGTGTACATACATTACATTACTGATCCTATTACCTCCTGTATTATACTCCAGAGCTGCACTCACTATTCTGCTGGTGCATCACTGTGTACATACATTACATTACTGATCCTGAGTTACCTCCTGTATTATACTCCAGGGCTGCGCTCACTATTCTGCTGGTGCAGTCACTGTGTACATACATTACATTACTGATCCTGAGTTACCTCCTGTATTATACTCCAGAGCTGCACTCACTATTCTGCTGGTGCAGTCACTGTGTACATACATTACATTACTGATCCTGAGTTACCTCCTGTATTATACTCCAGAGCTGCACTCACTATTCTGCTGGTGCAGTCACTGTGTACATACATTACATTACTGATCCTGAGTTACCTCCTGTATTATCCTCCAGAGCTGCACTCACTATTCTGCTGGTGCAGTCACTGTGTACATACATTACATTACTGATCCCGAGTTACCTCCTGTATTATACTCCAGAGCTGCACTCACTATTCTGCTGGTGCAGTCACTGTGTACATACATTACATTACTGATCCTGAGTTACCTCCTGTATTATCCTCCAGAGCTGCACTCACTATTCTGCTGGTGCAGTCACTGTGTTCATACATTACATTACTGATCCTGAGTTACCTCCTGTATTATCCTCCAGAGCTGCACTCACTATTCTGCTGGTGCAGTCACTGTGTACATACATTACATTACTGATCCTGAGTTACCTCCTGTATTATACTCCAGAGCTGCACACACTATTCTGCTGGTGCAGTCACTGTGTACATACATTACATTACTGATCCTGAGTTACCTCCTGTATTATACTGCAGAGCTGCACTCACTATTCTGCTGGTGCAGTCACTGTGTACATACATTACTGATCCCGAGTTACCTCCTGTATTATACTTCAGAGCTGCACTCACTATTCTGCTGGTGCAGTCACTGTGTACATACATTACATTACTGATCCTGAGTTACCTCCTGTATTATACTCCAGAGCTGCACTCACTATTCTGCTGGTGCAGTCATTGTGTACATACATTACATTACTGATCCTGAGTTACCTCCTGTATTATACTCCAGAGCTGCACTCACTATTCTGCTGGTGCAGTCACTGTGTACATACATTACATTACTGATCCTGAGTTACCTCCTGTATTATACTCCAGAGCTGCACTCACTATTCTGCTGGTGCAGTCACTGTGTACATACATTACATTACTGATCCTGAGTTACCTCCTGTATTAGGGTAAGTTCACACTTACCGGCGGGTTGGTCGTCGGCGGCTGGGCGGGACCCGCCAGGAAGCTCCGGCGCCGTCCACCGGCTTCCTGGCGGATATGTGCGGGCGGTATCCGGCGGCTGCCCAGCGGGTTCTCGGCGGAGATTCTGCAGCGGCTGGAAGCAGCACATGATTCTGCTTGCAGCCGCTGCAGAACCGGCCGGTTTTAAGAACATGGTCATTCTTTGCTAACCCGCTGGGAAACCTGCGGGTTAGCAACGGATGACGCTGGGTAACCGCCGGTGTCTGCACAGCCGTGGGCGGGTTACATTAGTTTCAATGTTAATCCAAACGCTGGTTTGGATTAACATAAATTTAAATAAAACTAATGTATGCAAAACGGCGGTTTACACAGGTAAACCGCCGGAAACCCGCCCAGTGTGCACATACCCTTAGGGTAAGTGCACACTACCCGGCGTGTTTGCCTCGGCGGCTGGGCGGGACCCGCCAGGAAGCTCCGGCGCCGTGCACCGGCTTCCTGGCGGTTATGAGCTGCGGGAGCCGGGCGGTAACCGGCGGCTGCCCAGCGGGTTCTCGGCGGCGATTCTGCAGCGGCTGGAAGCAGCACATGTTTCTGCTTGCAGCCGCTGCAGAACCGCCGGTTTTTACAACATGTTCATTCTTTGCTAACCCGCTGGGAAACCTGCGGGTTAGCAACGGATGACGCTGGGGAACCGCCGGTGTGTGCACTGCCTTGGGCGGGCTACATTAGTTTTAATGTTAATCCAAACGCCGGTTTGGATTAACATAAATTAACATAAAACTAATGTATGCAAAACGGCGGTTTACACAGGTAAACCGCCGAAAACCCGCCCAGTGTGCACATACCCTTATACTCCAGAGCTGCACTCACTATTCTGCTGGTGCAGTCACTGTGTACATACATTACATTACTGATCCTGAGTTACCTCCTGTATTATACTCCAGAGCTGCGCTCACTATTCTGCTGGTGCAGTCACTGTGTACATACATTACATTACTGATCCTGAGTTACCTCCTGTATTATCCTCCAGGGCTGCGCTCACTATTCTGCTGGTGCCGTCACTGTGTACATACGTTACATTACTGATCCTGAGTTTCCTCCTGTATTATACTCCAGAGCTGCGCTCACTATTCTGCTGGTGCAGTCACTGTGTACATACATTACATTACTGATCCTGAGTTACCTCCTGTATTATCCTCCAGAGCTGCACTCACTATTCTGCTGGTGCCGTCACTGTGTACATACATTACATTACTGATCCTGAGTCACCTCCTGTATTATACTCCAGAGCTGCACTCACTATTCTGCTGGTGCAGTCACTGTGTACATACATTACATTACTGATCCTGAGTTACCTCCTGTATTATACTCCAGAGCTGCACTCACTATTCTGCTGGTGCAGTCACTGTGTACATACATTACATTACTGATCCTGAGTTACCTCCTGTATTATCCTCCAGAGCTGCACTCACTATTCTGCTGGTGCAGTCACTGTGTACATACATTACATTACTGATCCTGAGTTACCTCCTGTATTATCCTCCAGAGCTGCACTCACTATTCTGCTGGTGCAGTCACTGTGTACATACATTACATTACTGATCCTGAGTTACCTCCTGTATTATATATACTCCAGAGCTGCACTCACTATTCTGCTGGTGCAGTCACTGTGTACATACATTACTGATCCTGAGTTACCTCCTGTATTATCCTCCAGAGCTGCACTCACTATTCTGCTGGTGCAGTCACTGTGTACATACATTACTGATCCTGAGTTACCTCCTGTATTATACTCCAGAGCTGCACTCACTGTGTACATACATTACATTACTGATCCTGAGTTACCTCCTGTATTATACTCCAGAGCTCCACTCACTATTCTGCTGGTGCAGTCACTGTGTACATACATTACATTACTGATCCTGAGTTACCTCCTGTATTATACTCCAGAGCTGCACTCACTATTCTGCTGGTGCAGTCACTGTGTACATACATTACATTACTGATCCTGCGATCCTCCTATTCCTGGATCTGCAGCTATTTGTTAGGTGCATGTTGCCCTCTGCTGGACAAACTGGGCACTGCATTATCACTAATCTACAGACTCTAGGCTATTGGTTCTGCACTGACACATTGGAGCAGACTCTCAGCTGTTTGTGCACTTGATCCTCAGCTTGTAAGATTTATTATTGTCATGATTGAGCTCGATCTCTGCATTTTACCCTTCACTAGTAAATTCAGCCAGACCCTGCAATAAGTGACAGCCAGGGATCTGCCCTAACTAATGGGGTCATCCTGGGACGAGACCCCTCATTGCTGGTGAGAAGTGACTGGTCCTTCTCTGGATGTTATACAGACTGTGGCCCCCAGAAGACACCTCCGCACTCACAGATCCGCTCTGGACACGTCTCCGCCAAAAGCTTCCAAACTCCCGCAGGTCACATTCATGGTGGAGCCGGAGATCCTGCGCCCTGAACACAGAACAGAAGTCACAGGGTAGAAATATCATGCAGAACCGGGACCCAACAATGGGGAGCGGAGCACTACCGGGGGCCCAATGAGCAGCGATGGGGAGCGGAGCACTACCGGGGGCCCAATGAGCAGCGATGGGGAGCGGAGCACTACTGGGGGCACCCCCAATGATGGGGAGCAGAGCAGCACTACCGGGGGCCCAATGAGCAGCGATGGGGAGCAGAGCAGCACTACCGGGGGCCCAATGAGCAGCGATGGGGAGCGGAGCACTACCGGGGGCCCAATGAGCAGCGATGGGGAGCGGAGCACTACCGGGGGCCCAATGAGCAGCGATGGGGAGCGGAGCACTACCGGGGGCCCAATGAGCAGCGATGGGGAGCGGAGCACTACTGGGGGCACCCCCAATGATGGGGAGCAGAGCAGCACTACCGGGGGCCCAATGAGCAGCGATGGGGAGCAGAGCAGCACTACCGGGGGCCCAATGAGCAGCGATGGGGAGCAGAGCAGCACTACCGGGGGCCCAATGAGCAGCGATGGGGAGCAGAGCAGCACTACCGGGGGCCCAATGAGCAGCGATGGGGAGCGGAGCACTACCGGGGGCCCAATGAGCAGCGATGGGGAGCGGAGCACTACCGGGGGCCCAATGAGCAGCGATGGGGAGCGGAGCACTACCGGGGGCCCAATGAGCAGCGATGGGAAGCGGGAGTGGACCACTACCGGGGGCACCCCCAATAATGGGGAGCGGACCACTACCGGGGGCACCCCCAACAATGGGGAGCGGACCACTACCGGGGGCACCCCCAACAATGGGGAGCGGACCACTACCGGGGCCACCCCCAACAATGGGGAGCGGACCACTACCGGGGCCACCCCCAACAATGGGGAGCGGACCACTACCGGGGCCACCCCCAACAATGGGGAGTGGGAGCGGAGCAGTACCAGGGGCCCAATGGTAAGTGGGAGCAGAACAGTATTGGGGCCCAATGGGCACAGTGATGAAGAGTGGGAAGGGAGCAGTACTGGGGGCCCAATTACTGAGAACCACACAAGGGCAAGTACATGCAGTGACCAGCAGTCGGCCTGCTGTGACAGGGAGAGTCGCAGTACCAGGATTAACCGGCTGTAATAACGGGGATTGGCGCAGTACCGGGTAAAGTTACCGTCATGAAGACCATTTCTCACCGGTCAGGAGACTCTCGCGCAGCTTCATCATGGAGTCTTCCGCCAGCGTCAACTCCTTGGTTTTGTCTTCTCCTCTGTAAGAAGTGACCACCACAGTGAGGACGATGATTGCCGCCTGCCGCAGGTCACACAATGGACTAACGATGGCGCCGCTCGCTCACCCGTTGTTCCGGCAGTCATCCACCCACTCCTTCATGATGGCGTGATAGGTGTCCAGGTCCATGGAGATGTCCCTGCTCTCGGGGTCCAGCATGTGGCACAGCTCGCTCAGGCCGCTGTCTTCAGAGCCGCGACTCGTCGTGTGCCGCAGGTAGTCCACGATCTTGGATACCACCACTTTACCTGTCAATGAAAGAGTCAAATTAGCACAAATGGCCACCGGGGCAATGTGGCGGCTCGGTCAGGGGACCCCCAGGGCAACGCGCCGGCTCGGTCAGGGGACCCCCAGGGCAACGCGCCGGCTCGGTCAGGGGACCCCCAGGGCAACGCGCCGGCTCGGTCAGGGGACCCCCAGGGCAACGCGCCGGCTCGGTCAGGGGACCCCCAGGGCAACGCGCCGGCTCGGTCAGGGGACCCCCAGGGCAACGCGCCGGCTCGCTCAGGGGACCCCCAGGGCAACGCGCCGGCTCGGTCAGGGGACCCCCCGGGGCAACGCGGCGGCTCGGTCAGGGGACCCCCCGGGGCAACGCGGCGGCTCGGTCAGGGGACCCCCCGGGGCAACGCGGCGGCTCGGTCAGGGACCTGTCCCCACCTCGGTGCTCCGTGTCACAGGCATGGAAGATGCTGTTCAGCAGGTCCTCCTCACAGATCAGACTGACCTCCGAGGCGGCCTCCGACCTCTGCTCCGTCCATCGCCGGAGACCTGGAGGACAACATGGAGTTACATGCAGGCATCACGGCTGACAACCCAGGACATACCGGCGGGTGGTGACATCACTGACCGATACCTGCGCTCTCGCTCATGGACAGTCTCTTCACCACCGGAGATCTCAGAGTGAAGGGTTCGGATTTAAGGCCGCAATAGAAGTTTGGGTCTGAGGGGAGGATTTGGTCCTCCAGGATGACTCTGCCGGGGTGGACAGACTGGAACTTGATGGGGGTGTCGCGGGGCCCCACCAGGGGGGTGGAGCAGCTCTGGGATCTGCTGCCGGACGTCCACAGCTTCTTGCCTTGATCCGCTGCTGCCACCGCGCAGGTTGAATAGAGCACGGAGCTGAACGGGGAGGCGCCGCCCGGCACCGGCTGCTCCCCCCCGGGTGAGAACAGGCAGCTGCTCCCCGGGCTGGAGAAGCTCACCAGGTTCTTACTGGTGTTCTTTATGGCCCGGTTCCTCAGCACCTCCTCCAGGTTCTTCTTGGTGCTGGACTGGGGGCTGTCGAAGTTCCGGGACTGGAACTTTGGGATGTGAAGATGTTGGTTGCCCTCTTGATCTCGCAGCTCGATGGTCTTTATCTTGCGCCGGATGCTGTCCACCGGGTTGTGCCGCCTGGTGGCCGAGCCGGACTCCGCCATCTTTACTCCCAACTACCTACAGGAGGAAACAGACGAACCATAAAACACTAGGTGGCACCACAATAGGATGTCACAACTCCGCCCCAGCGCCATCTCCGCTAGGAGAAGTCATGTGACCATCCTCCAGAACCGACTCCACACCCAGGAGGAGTCCGCCGTATAGAGTCCCCCCGCCGTAAAGAGTCCCCCCCGCCGTAAAGAGTCCCCCCCCGCCGTAGTTACAGGATCCCCCGGACATCAAGAAGGATTGCTATAATGGTTATTCCATAAATCAATAATTCACATGAAAATAAGAAACTTTGTAATAAATCTCAAGAGCCGATAAAGAGGAGAGGGACGAGCCAGAGCCAAAATGTGGGAGAAGTGAGAGGGGAGAGAGCCACCGGATAGAGGGGGGCAAGGAGAGAGCCACCGGATAGAGGGGGGCAAGGAGAGAGCCACCGGATAGAGGGGGGCAAGGAGAGAGCCACCGGATAGAGGGGGGCAAGGAGAGAGCCACCGGATAGAGGGGGGCAAGGAGAGAGCCACCGGATAGAGGGGGGCAAGGAGAGAGCCACCGGATAGAGGGGGGGGGGCAAGGAAGAGCACGGGAGAGGGGGCCAGGTGAGCCAGGATAGAGGGGGGGGCAGGATAGAGCCACGGGAGAGGGGGCAAGGATAGAGCCACGGGATAGAGGGGGGGGGCAAGGATAGAGCCACGGGATAGAGGGGGGGGCAAGGATAGAGCCACGGGATAGAGGGGGGGCAAGGATAGAGCCACGGGATAGAGGGGGGGGCAAGGAAGAGCCAAGGAGAGGGGGGGGCAAGGATGAGCCACGGGATAGAGGGGGGGGCAAGGATAGAGCCACGGGATAGAGGGGGGGCAAGGATAGAGCCACGGGATGAGGGGGGGGCAAGGATAGAGCCACGGGATAGAGGGGGGGGCAAGGATAGAGCCACGGGATAGAGGGGGGCAAGGATAGAGCCACGGGATAGAGGGGGGGGCAAGGATAGAGCCACGGGATAGAGGGGGGGCAAGGATAGAGCCACGGGATAGAGGGGGGGCAAGGATAGAGCCACGGGGAGGGGGGGAGGGGGGGCAAGGATAGAGCCACGGGATAGAGGGGGGGCAAGGATAGAGCCACGGATAGAGGGGGAAGGGCAAGGAAGAGCCACAAAAAGAGGAAAATTAAGACTGAGCAAGGAATAATGCCATGGTAGGGGGACCCAGGATACAGCCGTGTTACACTCCAATAAGGGGGGAGGGCGTCAGCCATAACACAGGGATGTTGGGGTTACAGGTGGGACAAGGGAAACCAGATAAGGCAGAGACACATTGTAACCGCACATTTTCAGGGTAACAATGAGAAAGACAAAAAAAAAATTTAAGAACTGAAGCCACGACATATTCCATGTATGACCCCACACTACAGCGTGTTACACTCCAATAATGGGGGAGGGCGTCAGCCCATAATATACAGGAATGTTGGGGTTACAGGTGACAATAGAACACAGATACAAGCAGAGACACATTGTAACCTCATCACACACTGACATTAGGGCCCCAGCATCACACCAGGGGCCCCGGATGACGCAGGGGTGGCCAGCGGTGCAGGGTGTGGGACGTGTTCACACTGTGACCTTGGGGGGCGGGGACATATCATTGGTGCAACCTGTGCAGCCCACACGGGGGCCCTAGAGATCAGGGGGCCCATTTCCATCTACAAAGCAGGTGACATGGTGCAATGTGATGAGCCCTTGGGCTGTAGAGGGCCCATATATTGTTCCTGCACAGGGGCCCCAAACAATGGACAGATCCTGCAATCAGGGAATTATTACTAACACGTCAGGGTCATCACAGATGGAGCCGACATCACCCCCCGCCACAAACCACCGCCGTCTCCTTGGGATTTTACCAGATCTTGAGACTCAGACTCCCACCATGGACCAGGACTCAAACTCTCATCATCTGCACTAAAGAAGCCAGGTGTGTGCACTCAGCCCCATAAATACCACTCACACCCCCTCCCCCCAAGAGAACAGACAGCGCCCCGTGTGGACACCAGGGGAACTACAACAGGTGCAGGGGCTGCAATCACACCCGAGCCCCAAAACCAATGTGTGTGTGCACAGCTTACCCCTGAGGATTAATTAACATAAAACCAAGGCAAAACCTGACCCCAAAAACACAGTAAAACCTGACACTGTGTGTACGTGGCCTTAAGCGGTGTCCACATTGAGAGTTTTTGGGTCAGGTTTTACCTTGGTTTTATGTTAATTTAATCCTCTGTGATTCAGGGGTAAGCTGTGCACACACACATTGGTTTTTGTTCTCTGCTATCCGGATCCAGCAGAAAATTGTGTCGGTTCCCTGACGCCTGGTGCTGAAAGAGCAGCGGCTGTTAAAAGCAGTACTGCTGAATTTCAGCACCAGGAGAGCTCCACAGCTGAAAATTCAGCACCATGGCCAGCTCCCTTGCAGCCGCGGTGCTGAAATGTCAGCACTGTACAGCGCCAGCAATGAGGCTGGCAAAACGCAGGCTCAGAGGGCAGATTTGCCTCCAATTCTGCTAGTCCGTAGCTGTCAGGTGTCCGGTGCATCCTGCAAAACACCATGATGACAACCACTCTGGATTTTGCATTATGTTTTCCATCGTATTGTTAGTGGCATTTTTGGTAACTGTTCACACACGGTTATCGCACCCCATCTTTAGGGTCAGTTTCTTTCACGCTCCATTTGCTTGGGCCTTCCCTGCTTTCATTCATGAGTGCTGGCCTGGTGTGGTGAGGGTTAACTCTGAAAGCTCAGGCCTATGTGGCGTCAGCTGCAGGCGCAGGGGCCTGAGCTGCCATTTATTCACTTGCACTGGGCTGGCACCGTGGGAGCAGGTTAAAGATGCACCAGGTAAGTGCTGCTCTTTATGTGCCACTGTATGTTTATATTGGAGGCTGCATGGCACAACTAAAATAACAAAGTATAGAGTAAGAGCACCCTGATGAGATTGCCTTGATGTCGGCAGGGTGGCTCAAAAGATTGATCAATTTTTGCCAAATATCTCATTTTATAATGTTGTAAAGTTTGGAAGGAATATGGTATTTGCTACGCTTTCTTCTGGTGGTTGTTGGCTTGTTTGCTGATTTTTTTTTTGTTATTGGTTTGTGGTTGACCCCCACTGTGTGAACACAGCCTAAAAAAGCAGCAAATCCACAGGAAATCCCCGGGTTGCTTTTTTCCCTGCAGCTTTGTTGTGTTTTACCATGTTTTTGGTTCCTACGTTTGTGCTGCAGACTAGCAATAGAAACTGCTGCAAAAACGTTCTTTCAAATCTGCAGCAAAACCTGCAATGTTTCCACTTTCTGCACCGAAAAAATCCCAATGTGTGTGGACGGCAAATAACAGGGAGTAATAGATTGTAGTCACCTGTCCTACAGTCTCCTCCTCCTCCAGTAATGGCTGATAACAGGGAGTAATAGATTGTAGTCACCTGTCCTACAGTCTCCTCCCCAGTAATGGCTGATAACAGGGAGTAATAGATTGTAGTCACCTGTCCTACAGTCTCCTCCCCAGTAATGGCTGATAACAGGGAGTAATAGATTGTAGTCACCTGTCCTACAGTCTCCTCCCCAGTAATGGCTGATAACAGGGAGTAATAGATTGTAGTCACCTGTCCTACAGTCTCCTCCCCAGTAATGGCTGATAACAGGGAGTAATAGATTGTAGTCACCTGTCCTACAGTCTCCTCCCCAGTAATGGCTGATAACAGGGAGTAATAGATTGTAGTCACGTGTCCTACAGTCCTCCTCCTCCAGTAATGGCTGATAACAGGGAGTAATAGATTGTAGTCACCTGTCCTACAGTCTCCTCCTCTCCTCCAGTAATGGCTGATAACAGAGAGTAATAGATTGTAGTAACCTGTCCTACAGTCTCCTCCTCCTCCAGTAATGGCTGATAACAGGGAGTAATAGATTGTAGTCACCTGTCCTACAGTCTCCTCCTCCTCCAGTAATGGCTGATAACAGGGAGTAATAGATTGTAGTCACCTGTCCTACAGTCTCCTCCTCCTCAGTAATGGCAGATAACAGGGAGTAATAGATTGTAGTCACCTGTCCTACAGTCTCCTCCAGTAATGGCTGATAACAGGGAGTAATAGATTGTAGTCACCTGTCCTACAGTCTCCTCCTCCAGTAATGGCTGATAACAGGGAGTAATAGATTGTAGTCATCTGTCCTACAGTCTCCTCCCCAGTAATGGCTGATAACAGGGAGTAATAGATTGTAGTCACCTGTCCTACAGTCTCCTCCTCCAGTTATGGCTGATAACAGGGAGTAATGGATTGTAGTCACCTGTCCTACAGTCTCCTCCCCAGTAATGGCTGATAACAGGGAGTAATAGATTGTAGTCACCTGTCCTACAGTCTCCTCCTCCAGTAATGGCTGATAACAGGGAGTAATAGATTGTAGTCACCTGTCCTACAGTCTCCTCCTCCTCCAGTAATGGCTGATAACAGGGAGTAATAGATTGTAGTCACCTTCCTACAGTCTCTCCCCCAGTAATGGCTGATAACAGGGAGTAATAGATTGTAGTCACCTGTCCTACAGTCTCCTCCTCCAGTAATGGCTGATAACAGGGAGTAATAGATTGTAGTCACCTGTCCTACAGTCTCCTCCTCCCCAGTAATGGCTGATAACAGGGAGTAATAGATTGTAGTCACCTGTCCTACAGTCTCCTCCTCCTCCAGTAATGGCTGATAACAGGGAGTAATAGATTGTAGTCACCTGTCCTACAGTTCTCCTCCCCAGTAATGGCTGATAACAGGGAGTAATATGATTGTAGTCATCTGTCCTACAGTCTCCTCCCCAGTAATGGCTGATAACAGGGAGTAATAGATTGTAGTCACCTGTCCTACAGTCTTCTCCCCCAGTAATGGCTGATAACAGGGAGTAATAATTGTAGTCACCTGTCCTACAGTCTCCTCCTCCAGTAATGGCTGATAACAGGGAGTAATAGATTGTAGTCACCTGTCCTACAGTCTCCTCCAGTAATGGCTGATAACAGGGAGTAATAGATTGTAGTCACCTGTCCTACAGTCTCCTCCCTCCAGTAATGGCTGATAACAGGGAGTAATAGATTGTAGTCACCTGTCCTACAGTCTCCTCCTCCAGTAATGGCTGATAACAGGAGTAATAGATTGTAGTACACCTGTCCTACAGTCTCTCTCCCCTAGTAATGGCTGATAACAGGAGAGTAATAGATTGTAGTCAACCTGTCCTACAGTCTCCTCCTCCCAGTAATGGCTGATAACAGGGAGTAATAGATTGTAGGACAACTGACTACAGTCTCCTCCTCCTCAGTAATGGCTGATAACAGGGAGTAATAGATTGTAGTCACCTGTCCTACAGTCTCCTCCCCCAGTAATGGCTGATAACAGGGAGTAATAGATTGTAGTCACCTGTCCTACAGTCTCCTCCCCAGTAATGGCTGATAACAGGGAGTAATAGATTGTAGTCACCTGTCCTACAGTCTCCTCCTCCAGTAATGGCTGATAACAGGGAGTAATAGATTGTAATCACCTGTCCTACAGTCCCTCCCCAGTAATGGCTGATAACAGGGAGTAATAGATTGTAGTCACCTGTCCTACAGTCTCCTCCCCAGTAATGGCTGATAACAGGGAGTAATAGATTGTAGTCACCTGTCCTACAGTCTCCTCCCTCAGTAATGGACTGATAACAGGGAGTAATAGATTGTAGACATTGATATGATAGATGTGGGGAATTGTTACTGTGCCTTTAATTCTGGGAATGTCTCTTCTTCCCCTGAGGGACATTTCTGCAGAATGTGGATTCCTCAGTGTAAATCTTCCTTATGTTGCAGTAACTGTTCATGTCTGTGAATTTCTACAATACATATATGATGTTACACAACTCAGGACCCCCCCTGGTGATGACATCACTGATATAATGACATCACACATGAGGCCACACCCTTTTTAATCAGCACCAACTCCTCACCCTGAAGGACTGTGCTCTAATCCTAAATACTGATATTGGGGGGAGATGACACAATGTTCCATGTGGGGTCAGAAGCTTTGTACTGTGTCCTTAAGGAAGGGGCTGCTTATGTAGACCTGAGGGCCCTTGTAGTGTCCGGGATCCTAGACCCAGTGGTAAGGTGTTTTGACCACAAAGGAGAAGAGGACATCACTTGTCCTCCGGACGAGAGACTGTTGGTAACAATGTTTTGTGTGAAGTTGAGTATTTGGTGTCTTCTTGGTTGTCGATTGTCGAGGACGACATAATTAAATAGGGGGGAATGTAGCACAAAACCCTCCACTTCATGTCTCCTTCTGTCAGTTAAGAGCAGGATAGGATTCACAGCGAGCTGTAAAGTAAGTGGCTTTCTTGCTGCGAATATTAACTGTTTATTGTCCGGTTATACTGACACATGGGTATGACCACCACTGTGCGTCCTGCCGACGAACCTCCGGTCTCCACAGCCGCGGGCGTTGTTCCTGGGTACAGCACATGACACCATCCACTGCCAACTGCTAATATCCTAAACCTTCATGTGATATGAGGTGTGAAATATCCATCGGCTGGTGGAAGCTGCCCCCCCCACTCCCCACCACAGGCTTATTAACCACTTCCACACCTGTCTCTGACAGTCGTCATCTTTCTTATTAATTTTCTTGCACATTTGCATCTTTTCGTGATGTTCTGCGCTGTCACCACCAGGTAGCGCTGTTCTATGGGTCGTGTTTCTCAGGATTCCTTATATTGTGTGTAGACCATGATGGCGGTGTGTGGTGTTTCCGTGTTGGCGCTATTGTGTTGACTCGGAGGGGTGGAAGGTGTGCTGTGTGCTCACCGCGCCCCCCTGTTTACTCAGGACCTTGACTTTATCACACCTCTACAATAACAGGAGGCGCGGCCGGGGGGGCGGACCGGCGCTGACCGTGAACCCGTCCTGGGAAATAAAATACCAATAAAACCGCAACCGGCGCTTATTACTGAGACGCCGTCACTTTAATATGTCTTGTTACAATGTATCAGTGCAGACAATCCCCTGTGAGCGTCACAGCAGCCAGTGCTCTCCTGTCTGATGGTTTGTTACAATGTATCAGTGCAGACAATCCCCTGTGAGCGTCACAGCAGCACAGATGCTCTCCTGTCTGATGGTTTGTTACAATGTATCAGTGCAGACAATCCCCTGTGAGCGTCACAGCAGCACAGAGTTCTCCTGTCTGGAGGTTTGTTACAATGTATCAGTGCAGACAATCCCCTGTGAGCGTCACAGCAGCACAGAGCTCTCCTGTCTGGAGGTTTGTTACAATGTATCAGTGCAGACAATCCCCTGTGAGCGTCACAGCAGCACAGAGCTCTCCTGTCTGGAGGTTTGTTACAATGTATCATTGCAGACAATCCCTGTGAGCGTCACAGCAGCACAGAGCTCTCCTGTCTGAGGTTTGTTACAATGTATCAGTGCAGACAATCCCTGTGATCGTCACAGCAGCACAGAGCTCTCCTGTCTGGAGGTTTGTTACAATGTATCAGTGCAGACAATCCCTGTGAGCGTCACAGCAGCACAGAGCTCTCCTGTCTGGAGGTTTGTTACAATGTATCAGTGCAGACAATCCCCTGTGAGCGTCACAGCAGCACAGAGTCTCCTGTATGGATGGTTTGTTACAATGTATCAGTGCAGACAATCCCCTGTGAGCGTCACAGCAGCACAGAGTCTCCTGTCTGGAGGTTTGTTACAATGTATCAGTGCAGACAATCCCCTGTGAGCGTCACAGCAGCACAGAGTCTCCTGTCTGGAGGTTTGTTACAATGTATCAGTGCGACATCCTGTGAGGTAAGTGAACAGTGCTTCTGTCTGGATGTTTGTTACAATGTATCAGTGTCAGCATATCCTGGTGAGCGTCACAATAGCACAGAGTCTCCATTTTCTGGAGGTTTGTTACAATGTACCAGTGCATGACGATCCTCTGTGAGGATCACAGAGGCACAGAGGTTCTGTTGGAGGTTTGTTACAAGATCATCTGGTGATGGGATGGATACATTGTTTATGTGTACTGCCGGACGTTTATGGCAGATGACGCTGCCCGTGGGTTCATGGGCGGGTGATCGCAGGTGAACAGGTGCCTATAATTACCACACAGGGCGTCTCATGTTTTTGGACTGTGAGACAAACCCCGAGTCATGAGGCCGGGAATCCCCGCGGAGGTGCAGCGAGGACAGAGGTGATATTTGGCATTTTTGGCACAAGAATGGAGGGTGCGGTCACAGAGTTTATGCAAGACAGATGCCGGGGGTGAGGATGTGTAGCCAAGAAATCGATGCAGGACTACTACACCACACAGAGCACCACTGAGGGCACAGGGACTACTACACCCAGCCAGACACCCTGAGGGCAAGTACTACACAACCACCAGAGCACCACTGAGGGCACAGGGACTACTACACCCAGCCAGAGCACCACTGAGGGCACAGGGACTACTACCCAGCCAGAGCACCACTGAGGCACAGGGAACTACATCCAGCCAGAGCACACATTGAGGGCACAGGGACTACTACACCCAGACAGAGCACCACTGAGGGCACAGGGATACACACCATGCCAGAGCACACTGTGAGGCACAGGGACTACCTACACCATGACAGAGCACACTGAGGGCACAGGACTACTCCACCAGCCAGAGCACCACTGAGGGTACATGGGATAGCACACCCAGCCAGAGCACCACTGAGGCCACGGGAGACTACTCACCAGCCAGAGCACCACTGAGGGCACAGGACTACTACACCCAGCCGAGCACCACTGAGGGCAAGGACTACTACACCCAGCCAGAGCACCATGAGGGCACAGGGGTACTACATCAGCAGACACCCTGAGGGCACAGTCAGCACAGAGCACCTGAGGGCACAGGGACTACACCCCGCAGAGCACAGAGCACAGACTCTCACTGCAGAGCACCATGGGACGGGATATACACCAGCAGAGCACCACTGAGGGACAGGACTACTACACCCAGTCCAGAGCACCACTGAGGGCACAGGGACTACTACACCCAGCCAGAGCACCACTGAGGGCACAGGACACTACACCCAGCCAGAGCACCACTGAGGGCACAGGGACTATACACCCAGCCAGAGCACCACTGAGGGCACAGGGACTACCACACCAGCCAGAGCACCACTGAGGGCACAGGGACTACACACAGCAGAGCACACTGAGGGCACAGGGACTACACACCCAGCCAGAGCACCACTGAGGGCACAGGGACTACCACACCCAGCCAGAGCACCACTGAGGGCACAGGGACTACTCCACCCAGCCAGAGCACCACTGAGGGCACAGGGACTACTCACCCAGCCAGAGCACCACTGAGGGCACAGGGACTACCACACCAGCCAGAGCACCACTGAGGGCACAGGGACTACACACCCAGCAGAGCACCACTGAGGGCACAGGGACTACACACCCAGCCAGAGCACCACTGAGGGCACAGGACTACCACACCCAGCCAGAGCACCACTGAGGGCACAGGGCTACACACCAGCCAGAGCACACTGAGGGCACAGGACTACACACCAGCCAGAGCACCACTGAGGGCACAGGGACTACTACACCCAGCCAGAGCACCACTGAGGGCACAGGGACTACACACCCAGCCAGAGCACCACTGAGGGCACAGGGACTACACACCCAGCAGAGCACCACTGAGGGCACAGGGACTACACACCCAGCCAGAGCACCACTGAGGGCACAGGGACTACACACCCAGCCAGAGCACCACTGAGGGCACAGGGACTACCACACCAGCCAGAGCACCACTGAGGGCACAGGGACTACCACACCCAGCCAGAGCACCACTGAGGCACAGGGACTACCACACCCAGCCAGAGCACCACTGAGGGCACAGGGACTACCACACCCAGCCAGAGCACCATGAGGGCACAGGACTACCACACCCAGCCAGAGCACCACTGAGGGCACAGGGACTACCACACCAGCCAGAGCACCACTGAGGGCACAGGGACTACTCACCCAGCCAGAGCACCACTGAGGGCACAGGGACTACCACACCCAGCCAGAGCACCACTGAGGGCACAGGGACTACCACACCCAGCCAGAGCACCACTGAGGGCACAGGGACTACCACACCCAGCCAGAGCACCACTGAGGGCACAGGGACTACCACACCCACCAGAGCACACTGAGGGCACAGGGACTACCCACCAGCCAGAGCACCACTGAGGGCACAGGGACTACCCACCCAGCCAGAGCACCACTGAGGGCACAGGGACTACCACACCACCAGAGCACACTGAGGGCACAGGACTACACACCCAGCCAGAGCACCACTGAGGGCCAGGGACTACCACACCCAGCCAGAGCACCACTGAGGGCACAGGACTACCACACCCAGCCAGAGCACCACTGAGGCACAGGGACTACCACACCCAGCCAGAGACCACTGAGGGCACAGGACTACCACACCCAGCCAGAGCACCACTGAGGGCACAGGACTACCACACCCAGCCAGAGCACCACTGAGGGCACAGGACTACCACACCCAGCCAGAGCACCACTGAGGGCACAGGACTACCACACCCAGCCAGAGCACCACTGAGGCACAGGGACTACCACACCCAGCAGAGCACCACTGAGGGCACAGGACTACCACACCCAGCCAGAGCACCACTGAGGGCACAGGGACTACACACCCACCAGAGCACCACTGAGGCACAGGGACTACCAACCAGCCAGAGCCCACTGAGGCACAGGGACTACCACACCCAGCCAGAGCACCACTGAGGGCACAGGGACTACCACACCCAGCCAGAGCACCACTGAGGCACAGGGACTACCAACCCAGCCAGAGCACCACTGAGGGCACAGGGACTACCACACCCAGCCAAGCACCACTGAGGGCACAGGGACTACCACACCCAGCCAGAGCACCACTGAGGGCACAGGGACTACCACACCCAGCCAGAGCACCACTGAGGGCACAGGGACTACCAACCACACCCAGCCAGAGCACACTGAGGGCACAGGGACTACCACCCCAGCCAGAGCACCACTGAGGGCACAGGGACTACCACACCCAGCCAGAGCACCACTGAGGGCACAGGGACTACCACACCCAGCCAGAGCACCACTGAGGCACAGGGACTACCACACCCAGCCAGAGCACCACTGAGGGCACAGGGACTACACACCCAGCCAGAGCACCACTGAGGGCACAGGACTACCACACCAGCCAGAGCACCACTGAGGGCACAGGGACTACCACACCCAGCCAGAGCACCACTGAGGGCACAGGGACTACCACACCAGCCAGAGCACCACTGAGGGCACAGGGACTACACACACCCAGCCAGAGCACCACTGAGGGCACAGGGACTCACCACCCAGCCAGAGCACCTACTACAGAGGTGGGCACAGGGACTACCACACCCAGCCAGAGCACCACTGAGGGCACAGGGACTACCACACCCAGCCAGAGCACCACTGAGGGCACAGGGACTACCACACCCAGCCAGAGCACCACTGAGGGCACAGGACTACCACCCAGCCAGAGCACCACTGAGGGCACAGGGACTACCACACCCAGCCAGAGCACCACTGAGGGCACAGGGACTACCACACCCAGCCAGAGCACCACTGAGGGCACAGGGACTACCACACCCAGCCAGAGCACCACTGAGGGCACAGGGACTACCACACCCAGCCAGAGCACCACTGAGGGCACAGGGACTACCACACCCAGCCAGAGCACCACTGAGGGCACAGGGACTACCACACCCAGCCAGAGCACCACTGAGGGCACAGGGACTACCACACCCAGCCAGAGCACCACTGAGGGCACAGGGACTACCACACCCAGCCAGAGCACCACTGAGGGCACAGGGACTACCACACCCAGCCAGAGCACCACTGAGGGCACAGGGACTACCACACCCAGCCAGAGCACCACTGAGGGCACAGGGACTACCACCCAGCCAGAGCACTACACAGGAGCACTCCAGCATGAGCTGGCACAGGACTACCCCCTCAGATGCCATGGCGGCTGACACTATGGCGCACAGTATGAGGGATACAACTACCCAGCCAGAGCACCCTGAGGGCACAGGGACTACCACCAGCCAGAGCACACACTGAGGGCACAGGGACTACCACCCAGCCAGAGCACCATGAGGGCACAGGGACCTACCCACACCCAGAGAGCACACTGAGGATGGGACTCCGCATGTCATATGTGGTACATACCTCCCTCAGACAGGTACCATAGGCGTGGATACCCCTGTATAGAAGCAGCGCATGAAGGGATCAGGATATCCCACTCACGCCGAGATCTACTGGATAGGTTATCTCATCTTGTAAGTGTAATCCCTCGAGATATGTATCCCTCTGATATTTGGGTGAAAATGATAGGTGAGTATACACTCTTTAAATCATGGTATAATCTCCCTTTAATTGTGGTCAGATAGGGTGTACATCCTATCCGTAATAGTGTGGATAGTTAGTATCCTCTCTGTATAAGGGTGGTATCCTCCTCTGTATATAGGGTGGTATCCTCTCTGTATATAGGGTGGTATCCTCCTCTGTATATAGGGTGGTCTCATGGGTGATCCTCCTCTGTATATAGGGTGGTATCTTCCTCTGTATATAGGGTGGTATCCTCTGTTATAGGGTGGTATCCTCCTCTGTTATAGGGTGGTATCCTCCTCTGTATATGGGGTGGTATCCTCCTCTGTATATGGGGTGGTATCCTCCTCTGTATATGGGGTGGTATCCTCCTCTGTATATGGGGTAGTATCCTCTCTGTGTATAGGATGATATCCTCCTCTGTGTATAGGGTGGTATCCTCCTCTGTATATAGGGTGGTATCTCTTGTATATGGGCGGTATCCTCCTCTGTATATGGGGCGGTATCCTCCTCTGTATATGGGGTGGTATCCTCCTCTGTATATAGGGTGGTATCCTCTGTATATGGGGTGGTATCCTCCTCTGTATATGGGGTGGTATCCTCCTCTGTATATGGGGTGGTATCCTCCTCTGTATATGGGGTGGTATCCTCCTTGTATATGGGGTGGTATCCTCCTCTGTGTAGGGGTGGTATCCTCCTCTGTATATGGGGTGGTATCCTCTCTGTATATGGGGTGGTATCCTCCTGTATAGGGGTGGTATCCTCCTCTGTATATGGGGTGGTATCCTCCTCTGTATATGGTGGTATCCTCCTCTGTGTAGGGTGGTATCCTCCTCTGTATATGGGGTGGTATCCTCCTTTGTATATGGGGTGGTATCCTCCTCTGTATATGGGGTGGTATCCTCCTTGTATATGGGTGGTATCCTCCTCTGTGTATGGGGTGGTATCCTCTCTGTATATGGGGTGGTATCCTCTTGTATATGGGGTGGTATCCTCCTCTGTATATGGGTGGTATCCTCCTCTGTATATGGGGTGGTATCCTCCTCTGTATATGGGGTGGTATCTCCTCTGTTAGGGTGGTATCCTCTGTTATGGGGTGGTATCCCTCTGTTATGGGGTGGTATCCTCCTCTGTGTATGGGGTGGTATCCCTCTGTGTATGGGTGGTATCCTCCTCTGTGTGGGTGGTATCCTCTCTGTATATGGGTGTATCCTCCTCTGTATATGGGGTGGTATCCTCCTCTGTATATGGGTGGTATCCTCCTCTGTATATGGGGTGGTATCTCCTCTGTATATGGGGTGGTATCCTCCTGTTATGGGGTGGTATCCTCCTCTGTATATTTGTGTAGGGTGGTATCTCTCTGTATATGGGGTGGTATCCTCCTCTGTATGGGGTAGGGGTATCCTCTGTGTAGGGTGGTATCCTCCTCTGTATATGGGGTGGTATCTCCTCTGTATGGTGGTGGTATCCTCTGTATATGGGGTGGTATCCCTCTGTGTGTAGGGTGGTGTATCCTCCTCTGTATATGGGGTGGTATTATCCTCTGTATGGGGTGGTATCCTCTGTGTAGGGTGGTATCCTCCTCTGTATATGGGTGGTACTTGTATAGGGTGGTATCCTCCTCTGTTGGGTGGTATCCTCCTCTGTGTATGGGGTGGTATCCTCCTCTGTATATGGGGTGGTATCTATCCTCTGTGTATGGGTGGTATCCTCCTCTGTATAGTATGGTGGTTCCTCCTCTGTGTAGATTTGTGGTATCCTCTGTTAGTGGGGTGGTATCCTCTGTGTATAGGGTGGTATCCTCCTCTGTATATAGGGTATGTTAGGTGTCCTCCTCTGTATATAGGGTGGTATCCTCCTCTGTATATGGGGTGGTATCCTCCTCTGTTAGGGTGGTATCCTCCTCTGTATATGGGGTGGTATCCTCTGTATTGGGGTGGTATCCTCTCTGTGGTGGGTGGTATCTCCTCTGTATATGGGGTGGTTATCTCTCTGTATATGGGTGGTATCTCTCTGTAGGTATTTGGGGGTGGTATCCTCCTCTGTGTATGGGGTGGTATCCTCCTCTGTATATGGGGTGGTATCCTCCTCTGTGTATGGGGTGGTATCCTCCTCTGTATATAGGGTGGTATCCTCTCTGTGTAGTGTGGTATCCTCTGTTGGGGTGGTATCCTCCTCTGTGTGGGGTGGTATCCTCCTCTGTATATGGGGTGGTATCCTCCTCTGTGTATGGGGTGGTATCCTCCTCTGTATGTGGGGTGGTATCCTCCTCTGTATGTAGGGTGGTATCCTCCTCTGTGTGGGGTGGTATCCTCCTCTGTATATGGGGTGGTATCCTCCTCTGTATATGGGGGTGGTATCCTCCTCTGTATATGGGGTGGTATCCTCCTCTGTATATGGGGTGGTATCCTCCTCTGTGTATGGGGGTGGTATCCTCCTCTGTGTATGGGGTGGTATCCTCCTCTGTGTATGGGGTGGTGTCCTCCTCTGTGTATGGGGTGGTATCCTCTGTATATGGGGTGGTATCCTCCTCTGTGTGGGGTGGTATCCTCCTCTGTGTGGGGTGGTATCCTCCTCTGTGTGGGGTGGTATCCTCCTCTGTATATGGGGTGGTATCCTCCTCTGTGTATGGGGTGGTATCCTCCTCTGTATATGGGGTGGTATCCTCCTCTGTGTATGGGGTGGTATCCTCCTCTGTGTAGGGTGGTATCCTCCTCTGTATATGGGGTGGTATCCTCCTCTGTGTGGGGTGGTATCCTCCTCTGTATATAGGGTGGTATCCTCCTCTGTATATGGGTGGTATCCTCTGTATATGGGGTGGTATCCTCTGTATATGGGGTGGTATCCTCCTCTGTATATGGGGTGGTATCCTCCTCTGTATATGGGGTGGTATCCTCCTCTGTGTATGGGGTGGTATCCTCCTCTGTATATGGGGTGGTATCCTCTGTAGATATGGGGTGGTATCCTCCTCTGTGTGGGGTGGTATCCTCCTCTGTATATGGGGTGGTATCCTCCTCTGTGTGGGGTGGTATCCTCCTCTGTGTGGGGTGGTATCCTCCTCTGTGTGGGGTGGTATCCTCCTCTGTATATAGGGTGGTATCCTCCTCTGTATATGGGGTGGTATCCTCCTCTGTATATGGGGTGGTATCCTCCTCTGTATATGGGGTGGTATCCTCCTCTGTATATGGGGTGGTATCCTCCTCTGTGTGGGGTGGTATCCTCCTCTGTGTATGGGGTGGTATCCTCCTCTGTGTATGGGGTGGTATCCTCCTCTGTATATGGGGTGGTATCCTCCTCTGTGTATAGGGTGGTATCCTCCTCTGTATATGGGGTGGTATCCTCCTCTGTATATGGGGTGGTGTCCTCCTCTGTATATAGGGTGTTATCCTCGGGCCGGTGTCCTCCTCTGATCACTCCCCTCAGTCTCCCTCCTCCTCCGGGGGCAGAGCTCCTCAGTCTCAGTCACTTTCCCGGAGCTGCAACGTGTCCCCGGCATCACCCGGAGGAGAGAGGAGCATGGAGGTAAGAAGGAGGACGGGGGCAGCTGGCACCACACAGGGGGGCAGAGAGGTAAGAGAGGGGGCAGCTGGCACCACACAGGGGGGGAGAGAGGTAAGAGAGGGGGCAGCTGGCACCACAACAGGGGGGGAGAGGGGTAAGAGAGGGGGCAGCTGGCACCACACAGGGGGGGAGAGAGGTAAGAGAGGGGGCAGCTGGCACCACACAGGGGGGGAGAGAGGTAAGAGAGGGGGCAGCTGGCACCACACAGGGGGCAGAGAGGTAAGAGAGGGGGCAGCTGGCACCACACAGGGGGGGAGAGAGGTAAGAGAGGAGGCAGCTGGCACCACACAGGGGGGCAGAGAGGTAAGAGAGGGGGCAGCTGGCACCACACAGGGGGGGAGAGAGGTAAGAGAGGGGGCAGCTGGCACCACACAGGGGGGCAGAGAGGTAAGAGAGGGGGCAGCTGGCACCACACAGGGGGGAGAGGGTAATAGAGGGGGCAGCTGGCACCACACAGGGGGGCAGAGAGGTAAGAGAGGGGGCAGCTGGCACCACACAGGGGGGGAGAGGGTAAGAGAGGGGGCAGCTGGCATCACACAGGGGGGAGAGGGGTAAGAGAGGGGCAGCTGGCACCACACAGGGGGGCAGAGAGGTAAGAGAGGGGGCAGCTGGCATCACACAGGGGGGGAGAGGGGTAAGAGAGGGGCAGCTGGCACCACACAGGGGGGGAGAGGGGTAAGAGAGGGGCAGCTGGCATCACACAGGGGGGGAGAGGGGTAAGAGAGGGGGCAGCTGGCACCACACAGGGGGGGAGAGGGGTAAGAGAGGGGGCAGCTGGCACCACACAGGGGGGCAGAGAGGTAAGAGAGGGGCAGCTGGCACCACACAGGGGGGCAGAGAGGTAAGAGAGGGGGCAGCTGGCACCACACAGGGGGGGAGAGGGTAATAGAGGGGGCAGCTGGCACCACACAGGGGGGGAGAGGGGTAAGAGAGGGGGCAGCTGGCATCACACAGGGGGGGAGAGGGTAAGAGAGGGGGCAGCTGGCATCACACAGGGGGGAGGAGAGGGTAAGAGAGGGGGCAGCTGGCACCACACAGGGGGGCAGAGAGGTAAGAGAGGGGGCAGCTGGCACCACACAGGGGGGGAGAGGGGTAAGAGAGGGGGCAGCTGGCACCACACAGGGGGGGAGAGGGGTAAGAGAGGGGGCAGCTGGCATCACACAGGGGGGGAGAGGGGTAAGAGAGGGGGCAGCTGGCATCACACAGGGGGGGGGAGAGGGGTAAGAGAGGGGGCAGCTGGCATTACACAGGGGGGCAGAGAGGTAAGAGAGGGGGCAGCTGGCACCACACAGGGGGGGAGAGGGGTAATAGAGGGGGCAGCTGGCACCACACAGGGGGGCAGAGAGGTAAGAGAGGGGGCAGCTGGCATCACACAGGGGGGGAGAGGGTAAGAGAGGGGGCAGCTGGCATCACACAGGGGGGGAGAGGGGTAAGAGAGGGGGCAGCTGGCACCACACAGGGGGCAGAGAGGTAAGAGAGGGGCAGCTGGCACCACACAGGGGGGGAGAGGGGTAATAGAGGGGGCAGCTGGCACCACACAGGGGGGCAGAGAGGTAAGAGAGGGGGCAGCTGGCACCACACAGGGGGGCAGAGAGGTAAGAGAGGGGGCAGCTGGCATCACACAGGGGGGGAGAGGGGTAAGAGAGGGGGCAGCAGGCACCACACAGGGGGGGAGAGGGTAATAGAGGGGGCAGCTGGCACCACACAGGGGGGCAGAGAGGTAAGAGAGGGGGCAGCTGGCATCACACAGGGGGGGGAGAGGGTAAGAGAGGGGGCAGCTGACACCACACAGGGGGGGAGAGGGGTAATAGAGGGGGAAGCTGGCACCACACAGGGGGGCAGAGGGGTAAGAGAGGGGGCAGCTGCACCACACAGGGGGCAAGAGAGGAGGCAGCTGGCATCACACAGGGGGGCAGAGAGGTAAGAGAGGGGGCAGCTGGCACCACACAGGGGGTTATACATCCAGTGTAGAGGGGACACATGGGTCGTGTACACACCGTATCCGCTGTTCTATACACCATATCCTCTGCTGTATCCTCTTCAGTATCCTCTGCTGTATACATTGTATCCTCTGCTGTATCTTCTGCTGTATACATTGTATCCTCTGCTGTATACACTATATCCTCTTCTGTATACACTGTATCCTCTGCTGTATACAGTGTATCCGTCTCTGCCCCTCTCCCCAGTAGTGTCAGACCATCTGCCCTCCACATGTTTCACTTATATCTGCGGCTGTTTAGCTTTATTATTGATGTGACTTCTATGGCGCCCACATATTCTGCAGCGCAGTACAGTGCTGACCACTGAGCCACATCCTGCTCATCACCTTCATATCCTCCACGTGGCGGCACTGAATATCTGTCATCCTTTGCTTCCTCTTCAGCTCCATCATCCACACCATCTTTGGCTTTGACCACAGCTCCGTCCTCCGCTCCATCCTCCTCTGTTTTCAGCTCTGTCCCCCTCTCCATCCTCATCCTCGTCTTCTGCACCATCCTCGTCCTCTGCACCGTTCTCATCTTGTCCTCTACACTGTCCTCATCCTCTGCACTCTTCTCATCTTTGTCCTCTGCACATCCTCATCCTTGTCCTCTACACTGTCCTCATCCTCGTCTCTGCACCATCCTCATCCTTATCCTCTGCACTCTTCTCATCCTTGTCCTCTGCACCGTCCTCATTCTCGTGCTCTGCACCATCCTCATTCTCGTCCTCTGCACTATCCTCGTCCTCTGCACTATCCACGTCCTCATCATCTGCACTATCCTCGTCCTCTGCACTATCCTCGTCCTCATCCTCTGCACCGTCCTCATTGTTGTCCTCTGCACCGTCCTCATTCTCGTGCTCTGCAACGTCCTCATCCTCGTCCTCTGCACTATCCTCGTTCTCATTCTCATCCTCTGCACTATCCTCGTCCTCATCCTCTGCACTATCCTCGTCCTCATCCTCTGCACTATCCTCATCCTCTGCACTATCCTCATCCTCTGCACTATCTTCATCCTCTGCACTATCCTCGTCCTCATCCTCTGCACTATCCTCATCCTCTGCACTATCTTCATCCTCTGCACTATCCTCATCCTCTGCACTATCCTCATCCTCTGCACTATCTTCGTCCTCTGCACTATCTTCGTCCTCTGCACTATCTTCGTCCTCTGCACTATCTTCGTCCTCTGCACTATCTTCGTCCTCTGCACTATCTTCGTCCTCTGCACTATCTCGTCCTCTGCACTATCTTCGCCCTCTGCACTATCCTCGTCCTCTGCACTATCCTCGTCCTCTGCACTATCCTCGTCCTCTGCACGATCCTCGTCCTCTGCACGATCCTCGTCCTCTGCACTATCCTCGTCCTCGTCCTCTGCACTATCCTCGTCCTCGTCCTCTGCACTATCCTCGTCCTCGTCCTCTGCACTATCCTCGTCCTCGTCCTCTGCACTATCCTCGTCCTCGTCCTCTGCACTATCCTCGTCCTCGTCCTCTGCACTATCCTCGTCCTCGTCCTCTGCACTATCCTCGTCCTCGTCCTCTGCACTATCCTCGTCCTCGTCCTCTGCACTATCCTCGTCCTCGTCCTCTGCACTATCCTCGTCCTCGTCCTCTGCACTATCCTCGTCCTCGTCCTCTGCACTATCCTCGTCCTCGTCCTCTGCACTATCCTCGTCCTCGTCCTCTGCACTATCCTCGTCCTCTGCACTATCCTCGTCCTCGTCCTCTGCACCTTCCTCATCCTCGTCCTCTGCACCTTCCTCATCCTCGTCCTCTGCACCGTCCTCGTCCTCTGCACCGTCCTCGTCCTCTGCACCGTCCTCGTCCTCTGCACCGTCCTCATCCTTATCCTCTGCACCGTCCTCATCCTCGTCCTCTGCACCGTCCTCGTCCTCTGCACCGTCCTCGTCCTCTGCACCGTCCTCGTCCTCTGTACCGTCCTCGTCCTCTGCACCGTCCTCATCCTTATCCTCTGCACTGTCCTCATCCTCGTCCTCTGCACCGTCCTCATCCTCGTCCTCTGCACCGTCCTCGTCCTCTGCACCGTCCTCGTCCTCTGCACCGTCCTCGTCCTCTGCACCGTCCTCATCCTCTGCACCATCCTCATCCTCTGCACCATCCTCATCCTCTACACTGTGCTCATCCTTATCCTCTGCACCATCCTCATCCTCGTCCTCTGCTCTTTGCTCAGCTCCATCCACGTCCTTGGCTCCGTCCTCATCCTCAGCTGTGTCCTATGAGAATATGATGAATTTGGCAGTGTCTGAGTGGAGGGCGGTCGAGGTGTCGCCATTCACTGACCTTTATGACAGCGGTCACATATTAGGCACCTCGGGTGCCAGGAGCTCGGAGGAGTGTGCAGCCCGCGCCATTATTTGTGTGTCCTGGGCTCCTGCCAGAGAGCAATGACCTGGCACTGCGCAGGGGACCTGGACACACAGCCAGGGGCGCAACTACAACAGGTGCCGGGGCTGCAATCACACTCGGGCCCTGGAGTCAAGGGGGCCCCAAAAGTCCCTTTGACCTATAGAAAAAGAGTAATGCTATTAAAGATTTGCAATAATTGGGGGCCCCGTTGGTGATTTTGTATCGGGGCCCATAAGTGTTAAGTTCTGCCGCTGTAGACCGCTTTACCGGCGGCAGGTGTATAGGACTGACAACCAGTGACACCACCACAATCCCTGGGGCGCCAGCTACTGACAGCTACTGCTCTCTGGTGTCTGCAGGAAGATCTGCATTCACAATAGCTTAACACTATAGAGAGGGCGAAGCTGGATGTTACCCGGCCCCAGGAGCAGAAACACTGAGGACAGGGACCGGAGGAGGGGGCCCTGCTGGAGGGTCACTGAAGAGTGGCAGCAACAGATAACACCCACTGACAATGTGAGATCCCCCTGATTACAGCTCAAACTGCCTGCATTCAGCAGGGGATTCCTGCAAGAGCAGCGCTCACTGCCCCAACAACAAACATAAATATATATACACCGCACAGTACCACTTCTCCTGTCCTGTATACAGGGTGTAATCCTCAGTATCTGTATTATTCTGTATATATACACTGCACAGTACCACTTCTCCTGTCCTGTATACTGGGTGTAATCCTCAGTATCTGTATTATTCTGTATATTTACACACTGCACAGTACACTTCTCCTGTCCTGTATACTGGGTGTAATCCTCAGTATCTGTATTATTCTGTATATATACACTGCACAGTACCACTTCTCCTGTCCTGTATACTGGGTGTAATCCTCAGTATCTGTATTATTCTGTATATATACACTGCACAGTACCACTTCTCTGTCTGTATACGGGTGTAATCCTCAGTATCTGTATTATTCTGTATATATACACTGCACAGTACCACTTCTCCTGTCCTGTATACGGGTGTAATCCTCAGTATCTGTATTATTCTGTATATATACACTGCACAGTACCACTTCTCCTGTCTGTATACAGGTGTAATCCTCAGTATCTGTATTATTCTGTATATATACACTGACAGTACCACTTCTCCTGTCCTGTATACTGGGTGTAATCCTCAGTATCTGTATTATTCTGTATATATACACTGCACAGTACCACTTCTCCTGTCCTGTATACTGGGTGTAATCCTCAGTATCTGTATTATTCTGTATATATACACTGCACAGTACCACTTCTCCTGTCCTGTTACTGGGTGTAATCCTCAGTATCTGTATTATTCTGTATTATACATGACAGTACCACTTCTCCTGTCCTGTATACTGGGTGTAATCCTCAGTATCTGTATTATTCTGTATATATACACTGCACAGTACCACTTCTCCTGTCTGTATACTGGGTGTAATCCTCAGTATCTGTATTATTCTGTATATATACACTGCACAGTACCACTTCTCCTGTCCGTATACTGGGTGTAATCCTCAGTATCTGTATATATACACTGCAAAGTTCACTTCCCGTGTCCTGTATCGGGTGTAATCCTCAGTATCGTATTATTCTGTATTATAACTGCACAGTGACCACTTCTCCTGCCTGTATACTGGTGTAATCCTCAGTATCTGTTTTCTGTAGATTACATGCACATAGCTCCACTCCTGTCTGTATATGGGTGTAATCCTCAGTATCTGTATTATTCTGTATATATACACTGCACAGTACCCTTCTGTCCTGTATACTGGGTGAATCCTCAGTATGTGTATTATTCTGTATTACACTGCCGACATTCCTGTCCTGTAATGGGTGTATCCTCAGTATCTGTATTATTTGTATATATACACTGCACAGTACCACTTCTCCTGTCCTGTATACTGGGTGTAATCCTCAGTATCTGTATTATTCTGTATATATACACTGCACAGTACCACTTCTCCTGTCCTGTATACTGGGTGTAATCCTCAGTATCTGTATTATTCTGTATATATACACTGCACAGTACCACTTCTCCTGTCCTGTATACTGGGTGTAATCCTCAGTATCTGTATTATTCTGTATTATTCTGTATATATACACTGCACAGTACCACTTCTCCTGTCCTGTATACTGGGTGTAATCCTCAGTATCTGTATTATTCTGTATATATACACTGCACAGTACCACTTCTCCTGTCCTGTATACTGGGTGTAATCCTCAGTATCTGTATTATTCTGTATATATACACTGCACAGTACCACTTCTCCTGTCCTGTATACTGGGTGTAATCCTCAGTATCTGTATTATTCTGTATATATACACTGCACAGTACCACTTCTCCTGTCCTGTATACTGGGTGTAATCCTCAGTATCTGTATTATTCTGTATATATACACTGCACAGTACCACTTCTCCTGTCCTGTATACTGGGTGTAATCCTCAGTATCTGTATTATTCTGTATATATACACTGCACAGTACCACTTCTCCTGTCCTGTATACTGGGTGTAATCCTCAGTATCTGTATTATTCTGTATATATACACTGCACAGTACCACTTCTCCTGTCCTGTATACTGGGTGTAATCCTCAGTATCTGTATTATTCTGTATATATACACTGCACAGTACCACTTCTCCTGTCCTGTTATACTGGGTGTAATCCTCAGTATCTGTATTATTCTGTATATATACACTGCACAGTACCACTTCTCCTGTCCTGTATACTGGGTGTAATCCTCAGTATCTGTATTATTCTGTATATATACACTGCACAGTACCACTTCTCCTGTCCTGTATACTGGGTGTAATCCTCAGTATCTGTATTATTCTGTATATATACACTGCACAGTACCACTTCTCCTGTCCTGTATACTGGGTGTAATCCTCAGTATCTGTATTATTCTGTATATATACACTGCACAGTACCACTTCTCCTGTCCTGTATACTGGGTGTAATCCTCAGTATCTGTATTATTCTGTATATATACACTGCACAGTACCACTTCTCCTGTCCTGTATACTGGGTGTAATCCTCAGTATCTGTATTATTCTGTATATATACACTGCACAGCACCACTTCTCCTGTCCTGTATACTGGGTGTAATCCTCAGTATCTGTATTATTCTGTATATATACACTGCACAGTACCACTTCTCCTGTCCTGTATACTGGGTGTAATCCTCAGTATCTGTATTATTCTGTATATATACACTGCACAGTACCACTTCTCCTGTCCTGTATACTGGGTGTAATCCTCAGTATCTGTATTATTCTGTATATATACACTGCACAGTACCACTTCTCCTGTCCTGTATACTGGGTGTAATCCTCAGTTCTGTATTATTCTGTATATATACACTGCACAGCACCACTTCTCCTGTCCTGTATACTGGGTGTAATCCTCAGTATCTGTATTATTCTGTATATATACACTGCACAGTACCACTTCTCCTGTCCTGTATACTGGGTGTAATCCTCAGTATCTGTATTATTCTGTATATATACACTGCACAGTACCACTTCTCCTGTCCTGTATACTGGGTGTAATCCTCAGTATCTGTATTATTCTGTATATATACACTGCACAGTACCACTTCTCCTGTCCTGTATACTGGGTGTAATCCTCAGTATCTGTATTATTCTGTATATATTACACTGCACAGTACCACTTCTCCTGTCCTGTATACTGGGTGTAATCCTCAGTATCTGTATTATTCTGTATATATACACTGCACAGTACCACTTCTCCTGTCCTGTATACTGGGTGTAATCCTCAGTATCTGTATTATTCTGTATATATACACTGCACAGTACCACTTCCCCTGTCCTGTATACTGGGTGTAAACCTCAGTATCTGTATTATTCTGTATATATACACTGCACAGTACCACTTCTCCTGTCCTGTATACTGGGTGTAATCCTCAGTATCTGTATTATTCTGTATATATACACTGCACAGTACCACTTCTCCTGTCCTGTATACTGGGTGTAATCCTCAGTATCTGTATTATTCTGTATATATACACTGCACAGTACACTCTCTCCTGTCCTGTATACTGGGTGTAATCCTCAGTATCTGTATTATTCTGTATATATACACTGCACAGTACACTTCCTCTCCTGTCCTGTATACTGGGTGTAATCCTCAGTATCTGTATTATTTGTATATATACACTGCACAGTACCACTTCTCCTGTCCTGTATACTGGGTGTAATCCTCAGTATCTGTATTATTCTGTATATATACACTGCACAGTACCACTTCTCCTGTCCTGTATACTGGGTGTAATCCTCAGTATCTGTATTATTCTGTATATATACACTGCACAGTACCACTTCTCCTGTCCTGTATACTGGGTGTAATCCTCAGTATCTGTATTATTCTGTATATATACACTGCACAGTGCCACTTCTCCTGTCCTGTATACTGGGTGTAATCCTCAGTGTCTGTATTATTCTGTATATACACTGCACAGTCACTCTCTCCTGTCCTGTATACTGGGTGTAATCCTCAGTGTCTGTATTATTCTGTATATACACTGCACAGTACCTCCTCTCCTGTCCTGTATGCTGGGTGTAATCCTCAGTATCTGTATTATTCTGTATATATACACTGCACAGTACTCACTTCTCCTGTCCTGTATCTGGGTGTAATCCTCAGTATCTGTATTATTCTGTATATATACACTGCACAGTACACTTCTCCTGTCCTGTATACTGGGTGTAATCCTCAGTTCTGTATTATTCTGTATATATACACTGCACAGTACCACTTCTCCTGTCCTGTATACTGGGTGTAATCCTCAGTTCTGTATTATTCTGTATATATACACTGCACAGTACCACTTCTCCTGTCCTGTATACTGGGTGTAATCCTCAGTATCTGTATTATTCTGTATATATACACTGCACAGTACCACTTCTCCTGTCCTGTATACTGGGTGTAATCCTCAGTATCTGTATTATTCTGTTATATATACACTGCACAGTACCACTTCTCCTGTCCTGTATACTGGGTGTAATCCTCAGTATCTGTATTATTCTGTATATATACACTGCACAGTACCACTTCTCCTGTCCTGTATACTGGGTGTAATCCTCAGTATCTGTATTATTCTGTATATATACACTGCACAGTACCACTTCTCCTGTCCTGTATACTGGGTGTAATCCTCAGTATCTGTATTATTCTGTATATATACACTGCACAGTACCACTTCTCCTGTCCTGTATACTGGGTGTAATCCTCAGTATCTGTATTATTCTTGTATATATACACTGCACAGTACCACTTCTTCTGTTCCTGTATACTGGTGTTAATACCTCAGTATCTGTATATATTCTGTATATATACACTGCACAGTACCACTTCTCCTGTCCTGTATACTGGGTGTAATCCTCAGTATCTGTATTATTCTGTATATATACAGTGCACAGTACCTCCTCTCCTGCGCGGCTCATGTGTTTGCAGTTATGTAACAGATGGTTTTCCTCATGACTGATCCATGTAATTTATGATCAAGATCCAACTTCATAGATAGAGGAGGCGCAGATTCGGCTGATCTGATTGGAGGAGACGTTCAGGGAGTGTAGACAAGTCTCTTCTTGCTGTTACAAAAATGTGGGGACCTGGAGGTGCTTCAGAGGGTCCTAAGGTCCCTTTCTGCCCCTGTTTGTCAAGATCACTTATCCTTACTGCGCTGAGCTTATATTCTTGTGAAATATCACATTCTCCAGAAGAACTACAGCTCTGCTTCCTAAACTTCAAAACAGACCCCCCATCGTTCCTGAGGGGCTAGAGGGGGGGGGGGGAGATGATAACTAAAGAATGAGCGCAGCTGACAACTTCAAAACCTGCAGAAAATCCAGACCCTGTGCCGAAAGCTCAATACATGTGTCATCAATGTCTGCAACTCATTAGCAGGATCTGATCATGTATCTCTGTATACAGGGAGCTCCCCCTAGTGGTGACTAAAGACAGGATCTTATTGTATCTCTGTATACAGTGAGCTCCCCCTAGTGGTGCTGCAGACAGGATCTTATCATGTATCTCTGTATACAGTGAGCTCCCCCTAGTGGTGGCTGCAGACAGAATCTTATCATGTACCTCTGTATACAGAGAGCTCCCCCTAGTGGTGGCTACAGACAGGATCTTATCATGTATCTCTGTATACAGGGAGCTCCCCTAGTGGTGGCTGCAGACAGGATCTTATAATGTATCTCTGTATACAGGGAGCTCCCCCTAGTGGTGACTGCAGACAGAATATTATCATGTATCTCTGTATACAGGGAGCTCCCCCTAGCGGTGACTGCAGACAGGATCTTATCATGTATCTCTGTATACAGGGAGCTCCCCTAGTGGTGACTGCAGACAGGATCTTATCATGTATCTCTGTATACAGGGAGCTCCCCCTAGTGGTGACTGCAGACAGAATCTTATCATGTATCTCTATATACAGGGAGCTCCCCCTAGTGGTGACTGCAGACAGGATCTTATCATGTATCTCTATACAGGGAGCTCCCCCTAGTGGTGACTGCAGACAGGATATTATCATGTATCTCTGTATACAGGGAGCTCCCCCTAGTGGTGACTGCAGACAGGATCTTATCTGTATCTCTGTATACAGGGAGCTCCCCCTAGTGGTGACTGCAGACAGGATCTGATCATGTATCTCTGTATACAGGGAGCTCCCCCTAGTGGTGACTGCAGACAGGATCTTATCATGTATCTCTGTATACAGGGAGCTCCCCCTAGTGGTGACTGCAGACAGGATCTTATCATGTATCCCTGTATACAGGGAGCTCCCCCTAGTGGTGACTGCAGACAGGATCTTATCATGTATCTCTGTATACAGGGAGCTCCCCCTAGTGGTGACTGCAGACAGGATCTTATCATGTATCTCTGTATACAGGGAGCTCCCCCTAGTGGTGACTGTGTACAGGATCTTATCATGTATCTCTGTATACAGGGAGCTCCCCCTAGTGGTGACTGCAGACAGGATCTTATTATGTATCTCTATATACAGAGAGCTCCCCCTAGTGGTGACTGCAGACAGGATCTTATCATGTATCGCTATATACAGGGAGCTCCCCCTAGTGGTGACTGCAGACAGGATCTTATCATGTATCTCTGTATACAGGGAGCTCCCCCTAGTGGTGACTGCAGACAGGATCTTATCATGTATCTCTGTATACAGGGAGCTCCCCCTAGTGGTGACTGCAGACAGGATCTTATCATGTATCTCTGTATACAGGGAGCTCCCCCTAGTGGTGACTGCGGACAGAATCTCATGTATCTCTGTATACAGGGAGCTCCCCCTAGTGGTGACTGCAGACAGGATCTTATGTATCTCTATACAGAGAGCTCCCCCTAGTGGTGACTGCGGACAGAATCTCATGTATCTCTGTATACAGGGAGCTCCCCCTAGTGGTGGCTGCAGACAGACAGTATCACACAGGATAGGATTAGATACACAGCTCATCAGACTGTGTCAAGCAGGATATGATTGGATGCATGAGGTCAGTTGCAGATTTAGCATTTTTCCCTGAAGTTGATCTCCAATGAAATTGTGTACCTGATGGTCAGTTCCTCCCCCTCTTTTTACTATCATTAATACTATCACTCCTCCATCATCTGTTACTCTCAGTCTTTCTTCCGGTGTCGTTTCCTCTTCTGTCGACCACAAACGTCTCATTAGATGTGGAGGACCCCGGCCGTCCTCGCCACACACCACGTGGAGGACACGCTGTATCGCCTCTTCCTGTTATGTTTCCACCTTTCATGCTCCCACACTTACACATTCATTTCTACTTTTCTTTTTATTTATAATTTTACATTGAGAAATGTGACAAACACTGACCCCAATACAAGAAGGATATTGGTGTGGTTAATACAAGCTCCGTCACCAGGGCCGGCTCCAGGTTTTTGTGGGCCCCTTTAACACATACTATGATTCATGAATATAATATAGAAGCTGCAGGCTGTGTATATAGAATATAGAGGCTCCTGGGTGGGCTGTATATATAATATAGAGGCTGTTCAGGGTTGTATATATAATATGGAGACTGCCAGACTGTATATATATCATATAGTGGCTGCGGGCTGTATATATTATTTGGAAGCTGTGGCAGCCCTCCTCCCTCGCCCTCCTCGCCCCCCCTCACCCCCCCTTGCCCCCCCTCGCCCCTCCTCGCCCTCCCCCTCCCCCCTCGCCCCTCCTCGCCCTCCCCTCCCTCCTCGCCCCTCCTCGCCCTCCCCTCCCTCCTCGCCCCCCCTCGCCCCTTCTCGCCCTCCTCTCCCCTTCTCGCCCTCCTCTCCCCTTCTCGCCCTCCTCTCCCCTTCTCGCCCTCCTCTCCCTTCTCGCCCTCCTCTCCCTTCTCGCCCTCCTCTCCCTTCTCGCCCTCCTCTCCCTTCTCCGCCCTCCTCTCCCTTCTCGCCCTCCTCTCCCTTCTCGCCCTCCTCTCCCTTCTCGCCCTCCTCTCCCTTCTCGCCCTCCTCTCCCTTCTCGCCCTCCTCTCCCTTCTCGCCCTCCTCTCCCTTCCCGCCCCCCCTCGCCCCTCCTTGCTCCCCCCTCGCCCCTCCTCGCCCCCCCCTCGCCCCCCCCCTCTCGCCCTCCTCTCCCTTCTCGCCCTCCTCTCCCTTCTCGCCCCTCCTCCCCCTTCTCGCCCTCCTCTCCCTTCTCCCCCCTCCTCTCCCCTCTCGCCCTCCCTCCGCCCCTCCTCGCCTCGCCCTCCTCGCCCCCCCTCGCCCCCCCCCTCCGCCCCTCCTCGCCCCCCCTCGCCCCCCCTCGCCCCTCCCTCCGCCCCCTCCTCGCCCCCTCGCCCTCCCTCGCCCCCTCCTCGCCCCTCCTCGCCCCTCCTCGCCCCTTCCTCGCCCCCTCCTCCCCCCTTCCTCTCCTCGCCCTCCCGCCCTCCTCGCCCCTTCTCGCCCCTCCTCGCCCCTTCTCGCCCTCCTCGCCCCTTCTCGCCCTCCTCCCCCTCTCTCTCGCCCTCCTCGCCCCTTCTCGCCCTCCTCGCCCCTTCTCGCCCTCCTCGCCCCTTCTCGCCCTCCTCGTCCCTTCTCGCCCTCCTCGTCCCTTCCTCGCCCTCCTCGTCCCTTCCGCCCTCCTCGTCCCTTCTCGCCCTCCTCGTCCCTTCTCGCCCTCCTCCCCTTCTCTCCCTTCCGCCCTTCTCGCCCTCCTCGCCCCTCTCGCCCTCCTCGCTCCCCTCGCCCCTCCCCCCCCCCTCGCCCCCCCTTGCCCCTCCTCTCCCTTCCGCCCTCATCTCCCTTCCTCCCTCCCGCCCTTCTCGCCCTCCTCGCCCCTCTCCCGCCCCCCCGCCCTCCTCCTCCTCGCCCCTCCTCGCCCCTCCTCGCCTCCGCCCCTCCTCCCTCCTCGCCGCCCTCGCCCCTTCTCGCCGCCCTCGCCTCCTCGCCGCCCTCGCCCTATATATACGCTCCAGTATTCTCGTACTCTGTGTATCCCTCCTCTTATTATGCAGTAATATTGGGTAGGAACAGGTCAGGAGTCGTCAGTGATGGGACAATACACCGTCTTCTTTGCAGACTCTTCATTCTCTTTCAGGCTCAGTGACTGTTGTTTAGGGTCTTCTCTTTCAGGCTCAGTGACTGTTGTTTAGGGTCTTCTCTTTCAGGCTCAGTGACTGTTGTTTAGGGTCTAAGGGGAACGCTAGATGTCCGGCTCCTCTCAGAGCTGGCAGTAGACGGCGCAGACGTCGTCTTCCATAGAGAGTTACTGTGATTGTCATGTGTGTAGGGTGGCCTAGTGTTGGGTGAGGGATTGTCCATAGATGTCTACATGAAAACCGTGCTGCTGGCAGTGGGCATGGACTCGTGGGGTAAGCCGCATGGCGCCGTTGCATTTGGCACAGAGACCTACGGTTCTTACTTTCTAAGTGTCCACGGCTCTCTGGGCACTCCTATATACATCAGATAGTGGGCTCATCTTAGTCATAGCTCCAGTTTTAACACTTGGCATCAGACCCAGTTCTATTTCTCGCTGGGTTGTTCCTGATCTTTCTAGTCCTCTACGTTCCAGCCCAACCAAACCCATTAGCGCAGTGTATGACGGTCACCTTCCCTCACAGCGTGTCCACGTCTCCTCCTCTCACATAGCAGGGGCCCCAGGGGCTCTTACCACTAAAGCAGGGATGGAGCCCCCATGCTCCCAGACACTTCCACGTGGAGGTCTCATTTTTCCCATAGGAGAAAGTAAAGAGCCTCATGCTCCAAGTCGCTAGAAGGGTCTGTCCCAGGAAAGACTAACACCGTCATCCGCCAGTGGTGGTAACCCCATACAAGGATCGTGGTCATTTGTCCTTCAGTTTAGAGCCGCTCGTCCGAGGGTCGATATCTCTAGACCTCCAGTTGATCCCTTCCGATGCTTCAGTCACACCCGAGAATCTCGCCACCTCGCTATGATCGTTACGTTGCAGTTGTCACGAGTCACCCACTATATGCGGCCTTGACGACCTGACTTGCACATTGATACTAATCATCTCTATCTGATGTTCTAGAAGGAAACAGTCTCTTACCCTGAAGGCTATCTCCTCCCCTTGTGGGCTAGTCAACCACTTAACTGTTATTAGGCAGACATTTCTTACATCTTTGTACATAGATATAAGAATATTAGTATGACACAATTCACATAACAATACATCAGGGTGATGGGTATCTCCAGGGAGGAATGTGACCATCAATCCACCTCCTTTCATTCCCCCCTTTTTAATAATGGTCGTCCTCGACCATGCGACAACCTGGAAGACATCACAGAATGACAACAGTCAGTGACCGGCTCCTTCCCTCACATAACGGTGACTCTGTGGGGTCGGACCTCTAAGGTGGGAATGGAGCCGCAGCTCCCAGACACTTCCAGGAGAAGGTCTGTTCTTCCCCGTAGGAGGGAGGGTAGGAAATTCACCATCATGTCATCAAACAGCAGGTGACGTCACGGGTCAGAGGGTGAGGAGGAGGTGATGTCATAGGTCACGGGTGTGAGGAGGAGGTGACGTCATAGGTCACGGGTGTGAGGAGGAGGTGACGTCATAGGTCACGGTGTGAGGTGGAGGAGGTGACGTCATAGGTCACGGTGTGAGGTGGAGGAGGTGACGTCATAGGTCACGGTGTGAGGAGGAGGTGACGTCATAGGTCACGGTGTGAGGTGGAGGAGGTGACGTCATAGGTCACGGTGTGAGAGGAGGTGACGTCATAGGTCACGGTGTGAGGAGGAGGTGACGTCCCGGGTCATGGTGTGAGAAGAAGGTGACATCACGGATCACTGTGTGAGGAGGAGGAGGTGACGTCACTGGTCAGAGGGTGAGGAGGAGGTGATGTCACGGGTCAGAGAGTGAGGAGGATGTGACGTCACGTTGTGAGAAGGAGGTGACGTCACGGGTCAGAGGGTGAGGAGGAGGTGACGTCACGGGTCAGAGGGTGAGGAGGAGGTGACGTCACGGGTCAGAGGGTGAGGAGGATGTGACGTCACGTTGTGAGAAGGAGGTGACCTCACGGGTCAGAGGGTGAGGAGGAGGTGATGTCACGGGTCAGAGGGTGAGGAGGATGTGACGTCACTATGTGAGGAAGAGGTGACGTCACGGGTCAGAGGGTGAGGAGGAGGTGACGTCATAGGTCACGGGTGTGAGGAGGAGGTGACGTCATAGGTCACGGGTGTGAGGAGGAGGTGACGTCATAGGTCACGGGTGTGAGGAGGAGGTGACGTCATAGGTCACGGGTGTGAGGAGGAGGTGACGTCATAGGTCACGGGTGTGAGGAGGAGGTGACGTCATAGGTCACGGGTGTGAGGAGGAGGTGACGTCATAGGTCACGGGTGTGAGGAGGAGGTGACGTCACGGGTCAGAGGGTGAGGAGGAGGTGACGTCACGGGTCAGAGGGTGAGGAGGAGGTGACGTCACGGGTCAGAGGGTGAGGAGGAGGTGACCTCACGGGTCAGAGGGTGAGGAGGAGGTGACCTCACGGTCAGAGGGTGAGGAGGAGGTGACCTCACGGGTCAAGGGTGAGGAGGAGGTGACCTCACGGGTCAGAGGGTGAGGAGGAGGTGATGTCACGGGTCAGAGGGTGAGGAGAATGTGACGTCACTATGTGAGGAAGAGGTGACGTCACGGGTCAGAGGGTGAGGAGGAGGTGATGTTGCGGGTCACGGTGTGAGAAGCAGATGACATCACTGTGTGAGGAGGAGGTGACATCATAGGTCACAGTGTGAGGAGGAGGTGACATCGTGGGTCATGGTGTGAGAAGGAGGCGACATCGTGGATCACGTGTGTGAGGAGAAGGTGACGTCACGGGTCAGAGGGTGAGGAGGTGGTGACGTCAAGGGTCATGGTGTGAGGAGGAGGTGACGTGTATCAGTGGTGACGTCACTCGGGGTTATCTCTCTATCAGTGGTGACGTCACTCGGGGGTATCTGTGTATCAGTGGTGACGTCACTCGGGGTTATCTGTGTATCAGTGGTGACGTCACTCGGGGGTTATCTCTCTATCAGTGGTGACGTAGCTCGGGGTTATCTGTGTATCAGTGGTGACATCACTCGGGGTTATCTGTGCATCAGTGGTGACGTCACTCGGGGTTATCTGTGTATCAGTGGTGGCGTCACTCGGAGGTATCTCTCTATCAGTGGTGACATCACTCGGGGTTATCTCTCTATCAGTGATGACGTCACTCGGGGGTATCTCTATATCAGTGGTGACGTCACTCGGGGTTATCTATCAGTGGTGACGTCACTCGGGGTTATCTATCAGTGGTGACGTCACTCGGGGGTATCTCTCTATCAGTGGTGACGTCACTCTGGGTTATCTGTGTATCAGTGGTGACGTCACTCGGGGTTATCTCTCTATCAGTGGTTACGTCATTGGGGTTATCTGTGTATCAGTGGTGACGTCACTCGGGGGTATCTCTCTATCAGTGGTGACATCACTCGGGGTTATCTCTCTATCAGTGGTGACGTCACTCGGGGTTATCTGTGTATCAGTGGTGACGTCACTCGGGCTATCTCTCTATCAGTGGTGACATCACTCGGGGCTATCTCTCGATCAGTGGTGACGTCACTCTGGGTTATCTGTGTATCAGTGGTGACGTCACTCGGGGTTATCTCTCTATCAGTGGTTACGTCATCGGGGTTATCTGTGTATCAGTGGTGACGTCACTCGGGGGTATCTCTCTATCAGTGGTGACATCACTCGGGGTTATCTCTCTATCAGTGGTGACGTCACTCGGGGTTATCTGTGTATCAGTGGTGACGTCACTCGGGGGTATCTCTCAGTGGTGACGTCACTCGGGGGTATCTCTCAGTGGTGAAGTCACTCGGGGGTATCTCTCAGTGGTGACGTCACTCGGGGGTATCTCTCTATCAGTGGTGACGTCACTCGGGGTATCTCTCTATCAGTGGTGACGTCACTCGGGGTATCTCTCTATCAGTGGTGACGTCACTCGGGGTTATCTCTCTATCAGTGGTGACGTCACTCGGGGTATCTCTCTCTCAGTGGTGACATCACTCGGGGTTATCTGTGTATCAGTGGTGACGTCACTCGGGGTTATCTCTCTCTCAGTGGTGACATCACTCGGGGTTATCTCTCTATCAGTGGTGACGTCACTCGGGGGTATCTCTCTATCATGTGAGTACGGTTCTACTCGGGTTATCCGTGGTCTATCAGTGGTGACGTACGTCACTCGGGGTATCTCCTCTATCAGTGGTGACGTCACTCGGCGTTCTCTCTCTATCAGTGGTGACGTCACTCGGGGTATCTCTCTATCAGTGGTGACGTCACTCGGGGTATCTCTCTATCAGTGGTGACGTCACTCGGGGTATCTCTATCAGTGGTGACGTCACTCGGGGGTATCTCTCTATCAGTGGTGACGTCACTCGGGTTATCTCTCTATCAGTGGTGACGTCACTCGGGGTATCTCTCTATCAGTGGTGACGTCACTCTGGGTTATCTGTGTATCAGTGGTGACGTCACTCGGGGTTATCTCTCTATCATGGTTACGTCATTGGGGTTATCTGGTCTATCAGTGGTGACGTCACTCGGGGTTATCTCTCTCTCAGTGGTGACGTCACTCGGGGGTATCTCTCTATCAGTGGTGACGTCACTCGGGGTATCTCTCTCAGTGGTGACGTCACTCGGGGGTATCTCTCTATCAGTGGTGACGTCACTCGGGGTATCTCTCTCAGTGGTGACGTCACTCGGGGTATCTCTCTATCAGTGGTGACGTCACTCGGGGTTATCTCTCTCTCAGTGGTGACGTCACTCGGGGGTATCTCTCTATCAGTGGTGACGTCACTCGGGGGTATCTCTCTATCAGTGGTGACGTCACTCGGGGGTATCTCTCTCAGTGGTGACGTCACTCGGGGTTATCTCTCTATCAGTGGTGACGTCACTCGGGGTTTATCTCTCTATCAGTGGTGACGTCACTCGGGGTATCTCTCTATCAGTGGTGACGTCACTCGGGGGTATCTCTCTATCAGTGGTGACGTCACTCTGGGGTATCTCTCTCTCAGTGGTGACATCACTCGGGGTTATCTCTCTATCAGTGGTGACGTCACTCGGGGTTATCTCTCTCTCAGTGGTGACATCACTCGGGGTTATCTCTCTATCAGTTGTGACGTCACTCGGGTTATCTGTGTATCAGTGGTGACGTCACTCGGGGGTATCTCTCTATCAGTGGTGACGTCACTCGGCGTTCTCTCTCTATCAGTGGTGACGTCACTTGGGGTATCTCTCTATCAGTGGTGACGTCACTCGGGGTATCTCTCTATCAGTGGTGACGTCACTCGGGGGTATCTCTCTCAGTGGTGACGTCACTCGGGGTATCTCTCTATCAGTGGTGACGTCACTCGGGGTTATCTCTCTATCAGTGGTGACGTCACTCGGGGTATCTCTCTCAGTGGTGACGTCACTCGGCGTTCTCTCTCTATCAGTGGTGACGTCACTCGGGGTTATCTGTGTATCAGTGGTGACGTCACTCGATGGTATCTGTCTATCAGTGGTGACGTCACTGGGGGTTATCTCTATATCAGTGGTGACGTCACTCGGGGGTATCTCTCTATCAGTGGTGACGTCACTCGGGGTTATCTCTCTATCAGTGGTGACGTCACTCGGGGTTATCTATCAGTGATGACGTCACTCGGGGGTATCTCTCTATCAGTGGTGACGTCACTCGGGGGTATCTCTCTATCAGTGGTGACGTCACTCGGGGGGTATCTCTCTATCAGTGGTGACGTCACTCGGGGGGTATCTCTCTATCAGTGGTGACGTCACTCGGGGGTATCTCTCTATCAGTGGTGACGTCACTCGGGGTTATCTCTCTATCAGTGGTGACGTCACTCGGGGGTTATCTCTCGATCAGTGGTGACGTCACTCGGGGGTATCTCTCTATCAGTGGTGACGTCACTCGGGGTTATCTGTGTATCAGTGGTGACGTCACTCGGGGTTATCTATCAGTGATGACGTCACTCGGGGGTATCTCTCTCCATCAGTGGTGACGTCACTCGGGGGTATCTCTCAGTGGTGACGTCACTCGGGGGTATCTGTCTATCAATGGTGACGTCACTCGGGGTATCTCTCTATCAGTGGTGTCGTCACTCGGGGTATCTCTCTATCAGTGGTGACGTCACTCGGGGTTATCTCTCTATCAGTGGTGACGTCACTCGGGGTTATCTCTCTATCAGTGGTGACGTCACTCGGGGTATCTCTCTATCAGTGGTGACGTCACTCGGGGTTATCTCTCTCCATCAGTGGTGACGTCACTCGGGGGTATCTCTCTATCAGTGGTGACGTCACTCGGGGTATCTCTCTCTCAGTGGTGACGTCACTCGGGGTTATCTGTGTATCAGTGGTGACGTCACTCGGGGTATCTCTCTATCAGTGGTGACGTCACAGGCCGCTCTATATTTGGCGGCGGTGGAGGAGGGGGCGGTCACGTGTCGGGGGCTTCTCTTTCTCTGGCGCAGGAGGTGATGATGGAGACTGAGGAGGAGACCGCGGCCGGACACCAGGTAACGCCGGGCTCCGGGATCACGTGTCCCGCCGCCTCCATGTGAGGAGGGAGGTGATGGCGGAGGCTACGGGAGATGTCCGAGGCCGCAGCACCGACTGCCAGGCGGCCAATGAGGTGCCGGATCTCACTGCCCCAAGCAACCAATGATTAGCCGGCTCCCTTCCTAGCAACCAATGAGGGGCCGGCTTTCACTCCTAGTGACCAATGAAGAGCTGGTTCTCACTGCCCCCAGCAACCAATGAGGGGCCGGCTTTCACTCCTAGTGACCAATGAAGAGCTGGTTCTCACTGCCTCTAGCAACCAATGAGGGGCCGGCTCCCTTCCTAGCAACCAATGAGTGGCGCGGCTCTCGCTGCCCCTAGCAACAAATGAAGCACCGTGCTCTCGCTGCCCGGTGAGGGGTCGGCTGTGATTGACATCCGTCCTCATGAAGCCCCCGAGTCTCCGCTGTGTGTAGGTTGATAGCGGGGGCTGTACACACCTGAGCAGTGTATTATGTGTGGTGTGTGTGTGTGTGTGGTGTGTGTGTGCGGTGTGTGTGTGTGTGCGTGGTGTTGTGGTGTGGTGTGTGCTGGTGTGGTGTGTGTGTGCGGTGTGGTGTGTGTGTGCGGTGTGGTGTGTGTGTGCGGTGTGGTGTGTGTGCGGTGTGGTGTGTGTGCGGTGTGGTGTGTGTGTGCGGTGTGGTGTGTGTGTGCGGTGTGGTGTGTGTGTGCGGTGTGGTGTGTGCGGTGTGTGGTGTGTGTGTGCGGTGTGGTGTGTGTGTGCGGTGTGGTGTGTGTGTGCGGTGTGGTGTGTGTGTGCGGTGTGGTGTGTGTGTGCGGTGTGGTGTGTGTGTGCGGTGTGGTGTGTGTGTGGTGTGTGTGTGGCGGTGCGGTGTGGTGTGTGTGTGTGCGGTGTTGTGTGGTGTGTGCGGTGTTGTGTGGTGTGTGCGGTGTGGTGTGTGCGGTGTGGTGTGGTGTTGTGCGGTGTTGTGTGGTGTTGTGCGGTGGTGTGTGGTGTGTGTGTGCGGTGTGGTGTGTGTGTGCGGTGTGGTGTGTGTGTGTGGTGTGTGTGTGCGGTGCGGTGTGGTGTGTGTGTGTGCGGTGTTGTGTGGTGTGTGCGGTGTTGTGTGGTGTGTGTCGGTGTTGTGTGGTGTGTGCGGTTGTGGTGTGTGCGGTGTTGTGTGGTGTGTGTGTGTGTGTGCGGTGGTGTGTGCGGTGGTGTGTGCGGTGTTGTGCGGTGTTGTGCGGTGTGTGCGGTGTTGTGTGGTGTGTGCGGTGTGTGTGGTGTGTGCGGTGTGTGTGCGGTGTGGTGTGTGTGTGCGGTGTGGTGTGTGTGTGCGGTGTGGTGTGTGTGTGGTGTGGTGTGTGGTGTATGGTGTTGTGTAGTGTGGGGTGTGCGGTGTGTTGTGTGTGCGGTGGTGTGTGCGGTATTGTGTGGTGTGTGCGGTGGTGCGGTGTTTGTGTGGTGTGTGCGGTGTTGTGCGGTGTTGTGCGGTGTTGTGCGGTGTTGTGTGGTGTGCGGTGGTGTGTGGTGTGTGCGGTATTGTGTGGTGTGTGCGGTGTGGTGTGTGGTGTGTGCGGTATTGTGTGGTGTGTGCGGTGTGGTGTGTGGTGTGTGCGGTATTGTGTGGTGTGTGCGGTGTGGTGTGTGCGGTGTGTGTGTGTGCGGTGTGGTGTGTGTGTGCGGTGTTGTGTGGTTTGTGTGGTGTGTGCGGTGTTGTGTGGTGTGTGCGGTGTTGTGTGGTTTGTGTGTGTGTGCGTGTGTCGGTGTGTGTGTGTGCGGTGTGTGTGTGGTGTGTGTGTGTGGTGTGTGTGTGTGGCTTGGTGTGTGTGTGGTGTGTGTGTGGTGTGTGTGTTGTGCGGTGTGTGTGTGTGTGCGGTGTGTGTGTGTGTGTGCGGGTGTGGTGTGTGTGTGTGCGGTGTGGTGTGTGTGTGTGGTGTGTGTGTGTGTATGGTGTGTGTGTGTGTGTGTGCGGTATTGTGTGGGGTGTGCGGTGTGTTGTGTGTGCGGTGGTGTGTGCGGTATTGTGTGGTGTGTGGGGTGTGCGGTGTTGTGTGGTGTGTGCGGTGTTGTGTGTGTGTGCGGTGTGGTGTGTGTGTGCGGTGTGGTGTGTGTGTGCGGTGTGGTGTGGGTGCGGTGTGGTGTGTGTGTGTGGTGTGTGGTGTGTGTGTGGTGTGTGTGTGGCGGTGCGGGTGTGGTGTGTGTGTGTGCGGTGTTGTGTGTGGTGTGTGCGGTGTTGTGTGGTGTGTGCGGTGTTGTGTGGTGTGTGCGGTGTTGTGTGGTGTGTGCGGTGTGTGTGTGTGTGCGGTGTTGTGCGGTGTTGTGTGGTGTGTGTGTGTGTGTGCGGTGGTGTGTGGTGTGTGTGAGCGGTGTGGTGTGTGTGTGCGGTGTGGTGTGTGTGTGGTGTGTGTGTGCGGTGCGTGTGGGTGTGTGTGTGTGCGGTGTTGTGTGTGTGTGTGCGGTGTTGTGTGGTGTGTGCGGTGTTGTGTGGTGTGTGCGGTGTGTGTGTGGTGTGTGCGGTGTGGTGTGTCGGTGTTGTGTGGTGTGTGCGGTGGTGTGTGGTGTGTTGTGCGGTGTTGTGCGGTGTGTGTGGTGTTGTGTGTGTGTGCGGTGTGTGTGGTGTGTGCGGTGTGTGTGTGTGTGGGTGTGGTGTGTGCGGTGTTGTGTGTGTGTGTGGTGTGGTGTGGGTGCGGTGTGGGTGTGTGTGGTGGTGTATGGTGTTGTGTATGTGTGGGGTGTGCGTGTGTGTGTGTGTGTGCGGTGGTGTGTGCGGTATTGTGTGGGTGTGTGTGCGGTGTTGTGGTGTGTGTCGGTGTTGTGCGGTGTTGTGCGGTGTTGTGTGGTGTGCGGTGGTGTGTGGTGTGTGCGGTATTGTGTGGTGTGTGCGGTGTGGTGTGTGGTGTGTTGCGGTATTGTGTGGTGTGTGGGTTGTGGTGGGGTGGTGTGTGCGGTATTGTGTGGTGTGTGCGGTGTGTGTGTGGGTGCGGTGTGTGTGTGTGCGGTGTGGTGTGGTGTGCGGTGTTGTGTGGTTTGTGTGGTGTGTGCGGTGTTGTGTGGTGTGTGCGGTGTTGTGTGGTTTGTGTGATGTGTGCGGTGTTGTGCGGTGTGGTGTGTGTGTGTGCGGTGTGGTGTGTGTGTGTGCGGTGTGGTGTGTGTGTGTGCGGTGTGGTGTGTGTGTGTGGTGTGTGTGTGTGTGTGCGGTGTGGTGTGTGTGTGCGGTGTGTGTGTGTGCGGTGTGTGGTGGTGTGGTGGTGTGTGTGTGGTGTGTGGTGTATGGTGTTGTGTAGTGTGGTGTGTGCGGTATTGTGTGGGGTGTGCGGTGTGTTGTGTGTGCGGTGGTGTGTGCGGTATTGTGTGGTGTGTGGGGTGTGCGGTGTTGTGTGGTGTGTGCGGTGTTGTGTGGTGTGTGGTGGTGTGTGCGGTATTGTGTGTTGTGTGGTGTGTGCGGTATTGTGTGGTGTGTGCGGTGTTGTGTGGTGTGTGCGGTATTGTGTGGTGTGTGCGGTGTTGTGTGGTGTGTGCGGTATTGTGTGGTGTGTGCGGTGTTGTGTGGTGTGTGCGGTGTTGTGTGGTGTTGTGCGGTGTTGTGTGGTGTGTGCGGTGTTGTGTGGTGTGTGCGGTGTTGTGGGGTGTGTGTGGTGTGTGTGTGCGGTATTGTGTGCGGTATTGTGTGCGGTATTGTGTGTGCAGTATTGTGGGGTGTGTGCGGTATTGTGTGTGCGGTATTATTCCTCGTGCTTTGTGGTGACCCGTTCCTCCTCCCCGCGCTCCTGTGGTTCTGATTGGGTGAGGTTATTGCGGTTAATGGCTCGTGATGGAGGTAATCATTATAGGAAGGAACCGTGTAAAATGCTGCAGGCAAAATGAGGCCGGCCGCAACCAGCAGAAGCGGGGTTAAATCCAGCTGCTGCAGAACCTCACAGTACACACCCCGGCTGCTGCCGGACCTCACAGTACACACCCCGGCTGCTGCCGGACCTCACGGTACACACCCCGGCTGCTGCCGGACCTCACGGTACACACCCCGGCTGCTGCCGGACCTCACGGTACACACCCCGGCTGCTGCAGAACCTCACAGTACACCCCGGCTGCTGCCGGACTTCTCAGTACACACCCCGGCTGCTGCAGAACGTCACAGTACACCCCGGCTGCTGCAGAACCTCACAGTACACCCCGGCTGCTGCCGGACTTCACAGTGTGCACCCCACCTACTGCAGAACCTCTTTAGTGTTAGGTGCTGAAGTAGACCTGAAACTCTAGAAAAGAGGTTGTGCAGCATCTGTGTCCCTGTAAGACCTTGATAATACCCGGACCCCGCTCTCCTCACCGCTCTCTTCTTTCTTTCTTTTCTTTACAGAACTGCAAAAATGGCTGCAAGAACGGGAGCCCCGGCTGTGCGGAGCCCGGAGCCTTCAGGGTGAGTGCGGGGGAGGGCGACAACCTCCGGCAGGTACAGGCGGGTGTCAGGACGGATCCTCCAGTGGGGAGGGGGGGATTTGGGGTGTCTGGTGTGTATGTCCCCTGGTGGGGGATGGGGGGATTCTCACTGATTCCACCTGCTGCTCTCTCACTTTGACCTCTGACCTCGCTGTCACCTGTCCCGGCTGTCACTGACCCCCGCAGACAGGAATAGCTGCTGCCTGATTCATCACTTTTCTGGCTGTCGGGGCATCCAGTGACTGCAGAGGGGGCGGCCATGACAGGCGAGGTCTGATCTTCGCAGGACACCTATAGGAGAGGACTGACGGCGGCAGTAGTCACCCTCGTTCTCTGTCCCCCCGGCGGTCGCCCTCGCTCTCTGTCCCCCCGGCGGTCGCCCTCGTCCTCTGTCCCCCCCGGCGGTCGCCCTCGTCCTCTGTCCCCCCGGCGGTCGCCCTCGTTCTCTGTCCCCCCGGCGGTCGCCCTCGTTCTCTGTCCCCCCGGCGGTCGCCCTCGTTCTCTGTCCCCCCCGGCGGTCGCCCTCGTTCTCTGTCCCCCCGGCGGTCGCCCTCGTTCTCTGTCCCCCCGGCGGTCGCCCTCGTTCTCTGTCCCCCCGGCGGTCGCCCTCGTTCTCTGTCCCCCGGCGTCGCCTCGTCCGTCCCGGCGGTCGCCCTCGTTCTCTGTCCCCGGCGGTCGCCCTCGTTCTCTGTCCCCCGGCGGTCGCCCTCGTCTCTGTCCCCCCGGCGGTCGCCCTCGTCTCTGTCCCCCGGCGGTCGCCCTCGTCCTCTGTCCCCCCGGCGGTCGCCCTCGTCCTCTGTCCCCCGGCGGTCGCCCTCGTCCTCTGTCCCCCCCGGCGGTCGCCCTCGTCCTCTGTCCCCCCGGCGTCGCCCTCGTCCTCTGTCCCCCCCGGCGGTCGCCCTCGTCCTCTGTCCCCCCCGGCGGTCGCCCTCGTCCTCTGTCCCCCCGGCGATCGCCCTCGTCCTCTGTCCCCCCCGGCGATCGCCCTCGTCCTCTGTCCCCCCGGCGGTCGCCCTCGTCCTCTGTCCCCCCCGGCGGTCGCCCTCGTCCTCTGTCCCCCCCGGCGGTCGCCCTCGTCCTCTGTCCCCCCCGGCGGTCGCCCGTCCCTGTCCCGCGTCGTCGTCCTGCCCCCCCGGCGGTCGCCCTCGTCCTCTGTCCCCCCGGCGGTCGCCCTCGTCCTCTGTCCCCCCCGGCGGTCGCCCTCGTCCTCTGTCCCCCCCGGTGGTCGCCCTCCCTTGTCTCACCCTGATCCCAGGGCCCCGTCTGATCACATCTGGCCGCTTCGCTGATTCCTCCGGTTATTTCTGTCTGATCTTATTTTATCCTCTGATCTTCTGCCTCCTGCTGGGGATTAATAGGAGGAGGAGGAGGAGGGAGCGGCTCCGCTATTATCCTCCGTTATCAGCCTGGAGGAGGAGGAGGGAGCGGCTCCGCTATTATCCTCCGTTATCAGCCAGATATCAGGATGAGGCTCTTGTATGGAGGATGCCCCTCTGTTTCCGTTGTTTCAGGTCTGGGGTCCTCCGCAGGCAGTGGGGCCCCTCGTCGTCTCCTGCGGGCTCCACATGACGACACATTTACAGCAGTTTCCCCTTTAATTCTCCCGGATTTTGTCGTTCTCCGGATACAAATCTCTGATTTCTGAAATCTACAATGAGGCCGATTGTTCTGATCCCGAAAACAGAGGGACGGGGGGTGAGCGGGATCTGCGGTGATCCTATTACTGCTGTAATCCCAAATGTTACAACGTGGCTGCACACAACAGATGACACAGATCAGGGGTCACTCTGGGGGTGCAGGGCTGGGGGATAGTGTTATTGATCTCTGCACTGCTCTAGCCCACCAGGGATGATCCTCTCACCCTCGCACTCTGATAATGACCGATATAGGGTTAGGTACTAGATCAATCAATCATTATTGTAATTAGGAGGTGACTGGAGGGGCCACGAGCTGCAATTTCGGGGACCCCAGTTGTTCCCATTGAGCAGCAGTAGAGAGACCCCCCGATGTGACCTCACCGCTGATGGAGGGTGACCCCCTGTAATGAGCGCACTCTGTGTCATCAGTGAATCACATCTGAAATATAAAGAGGTTTAGACATTTGCTTTCAATGTTTAATCCTGACAATATTAGTCTGAGAGCAGAGGGAGCGGGGCAGAGCAGCAGTTCATGTACCGATGTCACAGCCGATGGCTCTTCCCCGCAGTCCCCCTTCCCCGAGCGCTGTCGGGGTAGTTCCCCCCCCCCCTTCCCGGGCGCTGTCGGGGTAGTCGTCCCCCCCTCCCCTTCCCCGGGCGCTGTCGGGGCAGTTCCCCCCCCCCCCCCCCCCTTCCCGGGCGCTGTCGGGGTAGTCCCCCCCCCCTTCCCCGTGCGCTGTCTGCACTATTCCTCCCGGTGTCTTCTCTGGATCAGCAGTTATCAGTGTTTGTATTCCTGGAAGTCTGGAGGTCACTTCCCTTCTGCATCATTTTTTCCATCCGTTTAGTTGGGAAACATTAGATTATATGTAAACTCCCTGGGAATCAATATCCACATCCATCTGCCCCCCAGCAGCTCCTGCCCCCTTATGATTAGTATCTGCCCCCCAGCAGCTCCTGCCCCTATGATTAGTATCTGTCCCCCCCAGCAGCTCCTGCCCCATATGATCAGTATCTGCCCCCCAGCAGCTCCTGCCCCCTATGATTAGTATCTGTCCCCCCCAGCAGCTCCTGCCCCATATGATCAGTATCTGCCCCCCCAGCAGCTCCTGCCCACTTATGATCAGTATCTGCCCCCCAGCAGCTCCTGCCCCATATGATTAGTATCTGTCCCCCCAGCAGCTCCTGCCCCATATGATCAGTTTCTGCCCCCTCAGCAGCTCCTGCCCCATATGATCAGTATCTGTCCCCCCCAGCAGCTCCTGCCCCCTTATGATCAGTATCTGCCCCCCAGCAGCTCCTGCCCCCTATGATTAGTATCTGTCCCCCCCAGCAGCTCCTGCCCCATATGATCAGTATCTGTCCCCCCCAGCAGCTCCTGCCCCCTATGATTAGTATCTGTCCCCCCCAGCAGCTCCTGCCCCATATGATCAGTATCTGCCCCCAGCAGCTCCTGCCCCATATGATCAGTATCTGCCCCCCCCAGCAGCTCCTGCCCCTGTGATCAGTGTTGGATCCCTCCTCCCTCTTATCAGTGTTATCAGCCTTCTCAGCAGATCTTGGTACATTCTTGGCTCAAAGTTTACTGATAAGATCCCTGGTGGCCAAGAGTCCTTCACCGGGCGGGAAATAACCTTTGTGTTCTTTTTTAATAACTATGGGCCGCACCTAGGAAGGAGGTGAAAACTGGTCTGGGGTCATGAAGAAATCAAGTGAGACGCCCTGGGATCATAGAGGCAGCAATGCACATACTCCTGGTGGTCTAGGGTCTAAATAACATAAAGGCAACTTCACTGGTGGTCTAGGGTCAGGTAGGAGACAATGCTGACATCCCTGGTGGTCTAGGTGTCTCCTTCCTGACCCTAGACCACCAGGGATGTGAGCATTGTCTCCTTCCTGACCCTAGACCACCAGGGATGTGAGCATTGTCTCCTTCCCGACCCTAGACCACCAGGGATGTCAGCATTGTCTCCTTCCCGACCCTAGACCACCAGGGATGTCAGCATTGTCTCCTTCCCGACCCTAGACCACCAGGGATGTCAGCATTGTCTCCTTCCCGACCCTAGACCACCAGGGATGTCAGCATTGTCTCCTTCTCGACCCTAGACCACCAGGGATGTGAGCATTGTCTCCTTCCTGACCCTAGACCACCAGGGATGTCAGCAATCTGTGTCCTGACCTTGCTGGTGATTGTAGTGCGCCTGCGCTTTCTACCTCTCACCTCCTTCATCTTCAGGCTTCAGACATAACGATTGAACTCACTGACTCCCCGAAGGAGAAGCCGGATCCAGCAGGGCTGGTGTTCGGGACGCAGTTCACCGACCACATGCTGATGGTGGAGTGGTCGGCGGAGAAGGGATGGCAGCGGCCGACCATCAAACCGCTGCAGAACCTGAGCCTGCACCCGGCCTGCAGCGTGTTCAACTACGCCATAGAGGTGAGTGATGTCACCGCCGGGGGTGGGGCTGAGGGGCGTGGTCTGGTGTCCGCTGGGGGTTGTGATGATGATGGTGGTGATGAGGGTCTTTCTACAGCTCTTTGAAGGCATGAAGGCGTATCGGGGGAATTCCTCCTCGACGGGAAGATTCGCCTGTTCCGTCCTCAGCTGAACATGGAGAGGATGCTCCGATCTGCAAAAGACTCACCCTGCCGGTGAGTGCGAGCCCCCGAAAACAACACCACCACTCCGGCTCTGTTATTCCTCCTCTCTGGTGTCGCTCCGCCTCTGTTATTCCTCCTCTCTGGTGTCGCTCCGGCTCTGTTATTCCTCCTCTCTAGTGTCGCTCCGCCTCTGTTATTCCTCCTCTCTGGTGTCGCTCCGGCTCTGTTATTCCTCCTCTCTGGTGTCGCTCCGGCTCTGTTATTCCTCCTCTCTGGTGTCGCTCCGGCTCTGTTATTCCTCCTCTCTCGTGTCTCTCCGCCTCTGTTATTCCTCCTCTCTGGTGTCGCTCCGGCTCTGTTATTCCTCCTCTCTGGTGTCGCTCCGGCTCTGTTATTCCTCCTCTCTGGTGTCGCTCCGCCTCTGTTATTCCTCCTCTCTGGTGTCGCTCCGGCTCTGTTATTGCTCCTCTCTGGTGTCGCTCCGGCTCTGTTATTCCTCCTCTCTGGTGTCGCTCCGCCTCTGTTATTCCTCCTCTCTGGTGTCGCTCCGGCTCTGTTATTCCTCCTCTCTGGTGTCGCTCCGGCTCTGTTATTCCTCCTCTCTGGTGTCGCTCCGGCTCTGTTATTCCTCCTCTCTCGTGTCTCTCCGCCTCTGTTATTCCTCCTCTCTGGTGTCGCTCCGGCTCTGTTATTCCTCCTCTCTGGTGTCGCTCCGGCTCTGTTATTCCTCCTCTCTGGTGTCGCTCCGGCTCTGTTATTCCTCCTCTCTGGTGTCGCTCCGGCTCTGTTATTCCTCCTCTCTGGTGTCGCTCCGGCTCTGTTATTCCTCCTCTCTGGTGTCGCTCCGGCTCTGTTATTCCTCCTCTCTCGTGTCTCTCCGCCTCTGTTATTCCTCCTCTCTGGTGTCGCTCGGGCTCTGTTATTCCTCCTCTCTGGTGTCGCTCCGGCTCTGTTATTCCTCCTCTCTGGTGTCGCTCCGGCTCTGTTATTCCTCCTCTCTGGTGTCGCTCCGGCTCTGTTATTCTTCCTCTCTCGTGTCGTTCTGGCTCTGTTATTCTTCCTCTCTGGTGTCGCTCGGGCTCTGTTATTCCTCCTCTCTGGTGTCGCTCGGGCTCTGTTATTCCTCCTCTCTGGTGTCGCTCGGGCTCTGTTATTCCTCCTCTCTCGTGTGTTGCAGCCATTCGATAAGAAGGAGCTCCTGGATTGTATCCGGCGTCTGATCGACGTGGACAGAGAGTGGGTGCCGCGATCCTCCGCCGCCAGCCTGTACGTGCGGCCCGTCTTCATCGGCACCGAGGTGAGCGCCGGCGTCCTTGTGGATGGGTTAGTGGGATTTTGAGGTCTCGTCCTCACAATGTCTCTGTCTCTTGTTTCTCAGCCGTCTCTGGGGTTAAGAGACCGTCCAAGGCTCTGATCTACGTCATCCTGAGCCCGGTGGGACCCTACTTCTCCAGCGGAGCCTTGCCCCAATCTCATTATGGGCCGACCCCAAATACATCCGCGCCTGGAAAGGCGGAACCGGCGACAGCAAGATCGGAGGGTGAGTGCCTCCTTATTCCACAGCACCCCCAGTGGCAGGGAAGGGAATAGCAACTTCAGACCCATTATTGAGACGTTGTGTGCCCCCCGTTAACCCCCGAGACTAACGTTGAGTTTTTGTAGGAATTACGGAAATTCCCTGTTTGCTCAGTACGAGGCTCAGGGCTACGGGTGTCAGCAGGTCCTCTGGCTGTACGGCGAGGACGAGCAGATCACCGAGGTCGGCACCATGAATCTCTTCCTGTTCTGGACAAATGAAAATGGCGGTAAGGAAAAAAAATAGGATTATTATCGAAATCCAGTGCGTTTTACAGCAGGTCATAAAGAGAGGCTGAGATGTTGAGGTCGTGCTGACATCTAGTGGCCACTGTGAGAACTGCAGCGTATGGTCACATTATATGGCTATAGAATGCTGGTGTCCTCTTGTATACCGCCCTCTAATGGCGGCACAAGAGCGGCAGAGTCTGTCCTCCGCGGGCACAGATGGCGCCGACCAAAGAAGACAAATTACTATTCCAATTTGTGGATCAGATTGCAGAGAGAATCATCCTGCTCTTCCGTCTCGCCCTCTCCTCCGTGTGGCTCTCGCCCTCTCCTCCGTGTGGCTCTCGCCCTCTCCTCCGTGTGGCTCTCGCCCTCTCCTCCGTGTGGCTCTCGCCCTCTCCTCCGTGTGGCTCTCGCCCTCTCCTCCGTGTGGCTCTCGCCCTCTCCTCCGTGTCGCTCTCGCCCTCTCCTCCGTGTGGCTCTCGCCCTCTCTCCTCCGTGTCGCTCTCGCCCTCTCCTCCGTGTCGCTCTCGCCCTCTCCTCCGTGTCGCTCTCTTGGCTCTCGCCCTCTCATCTCTGCTGCTCTCTTCTCTTGGCTCTCGCCCTCTCATCTCTGCTGCTCTCTTCTCTTGCTCACTCGCTCTCTCCTGACGCTCTTTTTGCTCTTCCAGCATTTTTCAATGTTTTTTTTTTCATGTTGATAGAGTTGGAATTGGCGACTCCACCACTAGACGGCATCATCCTCCCGGGGGTCACCAGACGCAGCATCCTGGACCTGGCTCTTCAGTGGGTCAGTTGACGATTGTCCTCTGGTTTCAGCCTCTTGACAGGGTTTAAGATTCTGCATCTAATCAGATTTCTGCCCTCAGGGGGAGTTTAAGGTGTCGGAGCGATATTTAACGATGGCGTCTCTGGTGCAAGCGGTGAAGGAGGATCGTGTGAAGGAGATGTTCGGTGCAGGGACGGCGTGCGTTGTGTGTCCAGTCGGAAGGATTCTGTACAAGAACGAGGTAAGAGACACCTGCGGTGCAGCGACTGTAATAGGTCTCTCGGGTGACTGTTTTCGTGGAGTGCGGCTGTGGCCCCGGCTGGCTGGCGGCTCTCCTGTGGAGTGCGGCTGTGGCCCCGGCTGGCTGGCGGCTCTCTTGTGGAGTGCGGCTGTGGCCCCGGCTGGCTGGCGGCTCTCTTGTGGAGTGCGGCTGTGGCCCCGGCTGGCTGGCGGTTCTCTTGCGGAGTGCGGCTGTGGCCCCGGCTGGCTGGCGGTTCTCTTGCGGAGTGCGGCTGTGGCCCCGGCTGGCTGGCGGTTCTCTTGCGGAGTGCGGCTGCGGCCCCGGCTGGCTGGCGGTTCTCTTGCGGAGTGCGGCTGCGGCCCCGGCTGGCGGCTCTCTTGCGGAGTGCGGCTGCGGCCCCGGCTGGCTGGCGGCTCTCTTGTGGAGTGCGGCTGCGGCCCCGGCTGGCTGGCGGCTCTCTTGTGGAGTGCGGCTGCGGCCCCGGCTGGCTGGCGGCTCTCTTGTGGAGTGCGGCCCCGGCTGGCTGGCGGCTCTCTTGTGGAGTGCGGCTGCGGCCCCGGCTGGCTGGCGGCTCTCTTGTGGAGTGCGGCTGCGGCCCCGGCTGGCTGGCGGCTCTCTTGTGGAGTGCGGCTGCGGCCCCGGCTGGCTGGCGGCTCTCTTGTGGAGTGCGGCTGCGGCCCCGGCTGGCTGGCGGCTCTCTTGTGGAGTGCGGCTGCGGCCCCGGCTGGCTGGCGGCTCTCTTGTGGAGTGCGGCGGTGGCCCCGGCTGGCGGCTCTCTTGTGGAGTGCGGCTGCGGCCCCGGCTGGCGGCTCTCTTGGGGAGTGCGGCTGTGGCCCCGGCTGGCTGGCGGCTCTCTTGGGGCCTGGGGTGTTTTAGATGGTTGGCTCTTTCGCTTCTTTGTCTCAGACCTGTTCATTTTCTTGTGTTTCCTAGAATTTGGATATCCCGACCAATGAGAACAAGCTGGCGGCCCGATTCCTGAAGGAGCTGACCGACATCCAGGTGAGGGGACCCTTCCATGACCCATGATCATCTCCCCTCCTGAAATACTCTGTGCTTCTGTACTAACAGTCTGTTTTTCTCTTATTTCAGTACGGCCGGACCCCGAGCGAGTGGCCAGTGCTGGTGGGAGACCCGTAGCCCCCGTCCCTGTGAGGCGGAGATCCACCCTCAGCCCGGACCCCCGGATCTCCTTAGTTTAGGTTTATTCTGTGCTGTGATTTGTTACAATGTGTCGCTGTGACCTCACAGGCCCGCAGATCTTCACCCTCCTCTCCACTTCCGTTAAACCAAGAATCGTTTGTGTTGTGAATCACCGAACGCCGGGAAACCGCAAACCTGCGCCATATTGTGTCGCAGCACCAAGTCCGGGAGCGTGCAATCAGATTAACCCCTTCACTGATCACCATCAGTCCAGGTCAATCCATGCTTTACAGTGAAACAATGTTCCAAAAACAAGCCAAAAATACGCACAAAAATGAGGAACGTTTGCAACGCGTCAGTCGCCCTGCACTTCTCCAGAGCTGCGCTCCCTGTTCTGCTCTTATCACAAGGTGTAACATCTCTTCTCCAGAGCTCCGCTCACTGTTCTGCTCTTATCCACGGGTTGTGGCATCTCTTTTCCTCCAGAGCTGCGCTCCCTGTTCTGCTCTTATCACAAGTTGTGACATCTATTCTCCAGAGCTACACTCACTGTTCTGCTCTTATCACAATTTGTGACCTCTCTTCTCCTCCAGAGCTGCGCTCACTGTTCTGCTCTTATCCACAGGTTGTGACATCTCTTCTACTCCAGAGCTGCGCTCCCTGTTCTGCTCTTATCACAAGTTGTGACATCTCTTCTCCTCCAGAGCTGCGCTCACTGTTCTGCTTTCACATGGTGACTGCAGCTCCTATCACCCAGAATCAGTGCGGTGACGTCTGATATTCTCTTGTTCTCGCAGGGTTAAAATTTGCCATTTTCCGTATTTTGCAATCATTCTTTTTATTACCACAAAGAGCAGTTTCTGCCCGGAGGTCAGGTGAGGTGAGGGGTCTCCATCCAGACGGGGCCCGTGGCCCCCAATGTTTAGTATGACTTTTGGCCCCGGCGTTGGGAGGGGCCCCCGACTCGTAGTTTAGATGATCTGATCGTGGACCCCGGGGTTTTTCCTTTTCTTTTTCCCTCCATATTGTCGTCGTCGTGGTGACGGATCAATGTCGTTATAATCGTTACATTCAGGGATTAGTAGAATTAGTAAATATTGTAAAGAAATTATCTGAGACCAAGAAAGAACAATCTGCAATAAACCTGTGTGATTATGTAATGACCGGCTCCACCTAGTGGTCATCTGTATGTACTGCACCCCACACCTGACATCATAGATTGTAATGTAGTATTACAGTAATCAGCAAATAGCTTGCACTAAATAACATGCAAATACACACATTTCTTCCAAACTGTATAATATTATAAAAATTGAGATATTTGGCAAAATATTGGTCAATCTCTTGAGCCCCCCCGCCATGTCAAGGCGTGGTTTGTGGCTGCCCCCCACTGTGCCCTTCATGCTACATTAAGCTTCTTATTCCATCTGTATTGTTGATGGTAGCTGTTCACATTCAGTTATCTTACCCAGTGTGACAAATTTGCCACCGAACCTGGCAGCTCTATAGCGCCTCCTCCATGCTCAGGCTAGTCAGGGAACTGCCACAGCTGCCCGGTCAGTGCTGGTTTGGTAAGGCGCCCCTCAGTGAGTGTGGTATATGCCTTCTAGGCCCAGGCCATAAGTATATATAATAACCTCCACCCCGTCACGGATAGGGGCCCCGAATAACACAAGCACCAATTTCTGGTTTATATTGGGTCAGAAATCAACCCAGGTAGCGTACAAGCTTAAACGAGCACACAGACGTGGGAACTCAGGATCGAGATAAGAGAGCAACTCCAGATTAAATGTTATATTTAATCGGCATATGGGCACACTAGATATTAATATTTATGTACAGGTAGTATAAACATATTACAGATGTTACAGTCAGTTATACAAATAAGACTTGCAGACAAATGTGATCAGATGCTGGTGTCTGGCCATCGGGTTCCCTTGGGTATACTCGGCCATGTGGTGTAATGGGGGGGTCCTCCTCAAAGTAACACAAAAATCCAGCAGAGATGGGGAATTCTTATTCTGTAAGCTGCCACCCCCTATCCTGCCCCTGGGCTGTCCTGCAGCTCCCACCCCCTGGGTTGTGATGTGAAGTACTAAAAAGCTACTATGGCTCATAACTACACCTGGGAACGTCGTAATGCTCTCATATTTTTGGTTAAGTATACACACAACCTGTTTGCGGTCGTCCCACTGGCCAATATTAAGCTGGGGTAGTTAGGAAGGTCGCACAATTATGCATAAATATGTGTTACGATCCTACAGCTCTCTAGGTGTCATATTTATGATTGTCATATTTAGGGCAATAATGTGTAGTGAAATATTAAGACTTCTCTCGCTGGCTCCGAAGTGTCTGCCACAATTCTATGAAACCTCCTGGCAGAAGGACGTGACTCGAGGAAGGTACACATAAAAGAGATAACCACTAGAATAAAGAGGGGGTGCTATCCTGATCCCAGACAGATCACAAATCTCATCACAGTGGAACCCTAGATCCCACCCAAGCTTGGGAATGGCCTAGTCTCAAACCAGAGTCCTAAAGTCAGGTTATAACAGCATGTTACCGGTGTAATTACCTTGAGATGTGGTGTATATAGGGTATGTTAGGACCAGGAAAGCAGGCACCCCTCCATACCTCGACGTACGTTTCACTGCAGGAGCAGCTTCATCAGGAGGCACGGCTATGTATAAATCAAAATCCCCTTATATGTACCCATAATGAGCAAGTAACTCCCCCATCAACGCCAGCCGTTAATAGTGGCATCCATGCAGCATGTTGCGTCGTGCCGCGGAGGAACAAAGTCATCCGCCACATCACCCCGGCAATGCCCACAGATGTGAAGCCAGTGAAGACCTACACCACCATCAGCTACTGAAGAAAGACCTAAACCACCATCAGCCACTGAAGAAAGACCTAAACCACCACCAGTCACTGAAGAAAGACCTAAACAACCATCAGCCACAGAGGAAAGACCTAAACCACCATCAGTCACTGAAGAAAGACCTAAACCACCATCAGTCACTGAAGAAAGACCTAAACAACCATCAGCCACTGAAGAAAGACCTAAACCACCATCAGTCACTGAAGAAAGACCTAAACCACCATCAGCCACTGAGGAAAGACCTAAACCACCACCAGTCACTGAAGAAAGACCTAAACCATCACCAGTCACTGAAGAAAGACCTAAACCACCATCAGTCACTGAAGAAAGACCTAAACCATCACCAGTCACTGAAGAAAGACCTAAACCATCATCAGTCACTGAAGAAAGACCTAAACCACCATCAGTCACTGAAGAAAGACCTAAACCACCATCAGTCACTGAAGAAAGACCTAAACCATCACCAGTCACTGAAGAAAGACCTAAACCACCATCAGTCACTGAAGAAAGACCTAAACCACCATCAGCCACTGAAGAAAGACCTAAACCACCACCAGTCACTGAGGAAAGACCTAAACCATCATCAGTCACTGAGGAAAGACCTAAACTACCATCAGTCACTGAAGAAAGACCTAAACCACCATCAGTCACTGAAGAAAGACCTAAACAACCATCAGCCACTGAAGAAAGACCTAAACCACCATCAGTCACTGAAGAAAGACCTAAACCACCATCAGCCACTGAGGAAAGACCTAAACCACCACCAGTCACTGAAGAAAGACCTAAACCATCACCAGTCACTGAAGAAAGACCTAAACCACCATCAGTCACTGAAGAAAGACCTAAACCATCACCAGTCACTGAAGAAAGACCTAAACCATCATCAGTCACTGAAGAAAGACCTAAACCACCATCAGTCACTGAAGAAAGACCTAAACCACCATCAGTCACTGAAGAAAGACCTAAACCACCACCAGTCACTGAAGAAAGACCTAAACCACCACCAGTCACTGAAGAAAGACCTAAACCACCATCAGTCCACTGAAGAAAGACCTAAACCACCATCAGTCCACTGAAGAAAGACCTAAACCACCACCAGTCACTGAAGAAAGACCTAAACCACATCAGCACAGAAGACCTAAACCACCACAGTCACTGAAGAAAGACCTAAACCACCACCAGTCACTGAAGAAAGGCCTAAACCACCACCAGTCACTGAAGAAAGACCTAAACCATCATCAGTCACTGAAGAAAGACCTAAACCACCATCAGTCACTGAAGAAAGATAACATCACATCACTGAAGAAAGACCAAACATCACCAGCCACTGAAGAAAGACCTAAACCACCACCAGTCACTGAAGAAAGACCTAAACCACCATCAGTCACTGAAGAAAGACCTAAACCACCACCAGTCACTGAAGAAAGACCTAAACCATCACCAGTCACTGAGGAAAGACCTAAACCACCATCAGTCACAGAAGAAATACCTAAACCATCACCAGTCACTGAGGAAAGACCTAAACCACCATCAGTCACAGAAGAAATACCTAAACCATCACCAGTCACTGAGGAAAGACCTAAACCACCACCAGTCACTGAAGAAAGACCTAAACCACCATCAGTCACTGAAGAAAGACCTAAACCACCATCAGTCACTGAGGAAAGACCTAAACCACCACCAGTCACTGAAGAAAGACCTAAACCACCACCAGTCACTGAAGAAAGACCTAAACCACCATCAGTCACTGAAGAAAGACCTAAACCACCACCAGTCACTGAGGAAAGACCTAAACCACCATCAGTCACTGAAGAAAGACCTAAACCACCACCAGTCATTGAAGAAAGACCTAAACCACCATCAGCCACTGAAGAAAGACCTAAACCACCACCAGTCACTGAGGAAAGACCTAAACCACCACCAGTTACTGAAGAAAGACCTAAACCACCATCAGCCACTGAAGACAGACCTAAACCACCATCAGCCACTGAAGAAAGACCTAAACCACCATCAGTCACTGAAGAAAGACCTAAACCACCATCAGCCACTGAAGAAAGACCTAAACCACCATCAGTCACTGAAGAAAGACCTAAACCACCACCAGTCACTGAAGAAAGACCTAAACCACCACCAGTCACTGAAGAAAGACCTAAACCACCATCAGTCACTGAAGAAAGACCTAAACCACCACCAGTCACTGAAGAAAGACCTAAACCACCACCAGTCACTGAAGAAAGACCTAAACCACCATCAGTCACTGAAGAAAGACCTAAACCACCACCAGTCACTGAAGAAAGACCTAAACCATCACCAGTCACTGAGGAAAGACCTAAACCACCATCAGTCACAGAAGAAATACCTAAACCATCACCAGTCACTGAAGAAAGACCTAAACCACCATCAGTCACTGAGGAAAGACCTAAACCACCACCAGCCACAGAGGAAAGACCTAAACCACCACCAGTCACTGAAGAAAGACCTAAACCACCATCAGTCACTGAAGAAAGACCTAAACCACCATCAGTCACTGAAGAAAGACCTAAACCATCACCAGTCACTGAAGAAAGACCTAAACCACCATCAGTCACTGAAGAAAGACCTAATCCACCACCAGTCACTGAAGAAAGACCTAAACCACCACCAGTCACTGAAGAAAGACCTAAACCACCACCAGTCACTGAGGAAAGACCTAAACCATCACCAGTCACTGAGGAAAGACGTAAACCATCACCAGCCACTGAAGAAAGACCTAAACCACCACCAGTCACTGAAGAAAGACCTAAACCACCATCAGTCACTGAAGGGCAATCTGGGCTACCGCCCAAGGCTCCAGGGGAACCCTTAACCTGATTACCCTCATTATAATGTTGAGTGTAGGCAGAGGGCCTGATAAAGGAATGTGTTAACCCAAAAAGCTGCAAAGGATCCATGGAAAAAGTAGAAGAAATCTACATCCCCCTCCTCTGCTTCTAATAAACTGCGCCCCCCGCAGTGAAGACACCAGCAAAACGACTGGAGACCCTAAAAGGCTTCAAGGATTCATCACTGGTCTCCTCTATTCAGAAAGTCCTCACCGAGGCTCTCATAGATATTCACGATCTGAAACAAAATGTCCAGCAAATTGGGCTCAGATTTAGGATTTAGGAGGATTAGGAGACCAATACGAAGATGAAATAGTCATCAATAGCACACCAAGCACTCACACTGAGACATTGTCACTTCCTCAAGTTCAACACCAATGAAGACTTTGTTTTTATTTAATAATAATGTAGAGCAAGTGATTTTAATAAACTTTCTAATATACTTCATTAAAACATTATTGTTGGTGACCATTCATAAACCTTCCACAAGGTGTCCCCACTGCACTGTGTGTGAAGCAGACATATGTTCATTATCAGTTAGATCCGTCTTCAGTGAATACGAGCATGTAGCCATATAAGGGAGGGGGAATGGCCTACACTACTGACTACAGCTGGTGAGGAAACAATGTATCCGATTACACCAGGCTACAGCACAGTGCTGAGCGATGTCAAGATCAGTGTAAACTCCTTTCCTCTGCATAAGCTTCTGAGCTGTCATCTGGCTCCACACAGCTCAGTCATGTTCTCTGTTAACCCCTTGTCTGCTGGCTCCCCCCACAGCTCACTATCAGCCTGCTCTTAGAAGCTGTGGAAATACACAGTGCTGGCAGACGCTGGCCACGACCACACAGTACCTGGAGTCACATAAAGTATCTACATAGATATTGAGAATGTCCAATCTTACCGTAAAAGACAGATATAGCTATATTCTTGTATATAGGGGGCAGTATTATAGTAGTTATATTCTTGTACATAGGAGCAGTATTATAGTAGTTATATTCTTGTATATAGGGGCAGTATTATAGTAGTTATATTCTTGTATATAGGAGCAGTATTATAGTATTATATTCTTGTATATAGGAGCAGTATTATAGTAGTTATATTCTTGTATATAGGAGCAGTATTATAGTAGTTATATTCTTGTACATAGGAGCAGTATTATAGTAGTTATATTCTTGTATATAGGAGCAGTATTATAGTATTATATTCTTGTATATAGGAGCAGTATTATAGTAGTTATATTCTTGTATATAGGAGCAGTATTATAGTAGTTATATTCTTGTATATAGGGGCAGTATTATAGTAGTTATATTCTTGTATATAGGGGCAGTATTATAGTAGTTATATTCTTGTATATAGCAGCAGTATTATAGTAGATATATTCTTGTATATAGGGCAGTATTATAGTAGTTATATTCTTGTATATAGGAGCAGTATTATAGTAGTTATATTCTTTTATATAGGGCAGTATTATAGTAGATATATTCTTGTATATAGGGCAGTATTATAGTAGTTATAATTCTTGTATATAGGAGCAGTATTATAGTAGTTATATTCTTTTATATAGGGGCAGTATTATAGTAGTTATATTCTTGTATATAGGGGCAGTATTATAGTAGTTATATTCTTGTATATAGGGGCAGTATTATAGTAGTTATATTCTTGTATATAGGGGCAGTATTATAGTAGATATATTCTTGTATATAGGGCAGTATTATAGTAGTTATATTCTTGTATATAGGAGCAGTATTATAGTAGTTATATTCTTTTATATAGGGGCAGTATTATAGTAGTTATATTCTTGTATATAGGGGCAGTATTATAGTAGTTATATTCTTGTATATAGGAGCAGTATTATAGTAGTTATATTCTTTTATATAGGGCAGTATTATAGTAGTTATATTCTTGTATATAGGGGCAGTATTATAGTAGTTATATTCCTGTATATAGGAGCAGTATTATAGTAGTTATATTCTTTTATATAGGGGCAGTATTATAGTAGTTATATTCTTGTATATAGGGCAGTATTATAGTAGTTATATTCTTGTATATAGGAGCAGTATTATAGTAGTTATATTCTTGTATATAGGGCAGTATTATAGTAGTTATATTCTTGTATATAGGAGCAGTATTATAGTAGTTATATTCTTTTATATAGGGGCAGTATTATAGTAGTTATATTCTTGTATATAGGAGCAGTATTATAGTAGTTATATTCTTGTATATAGCAGCAGTATTATAGTAGATATATTCTTGTATATAGGGGCAGTATTATAGTAGTTATATTCTTGTATATAGGAGCAGTATTATAGTAGTTATATTCTTTTATATAGGGGCAGTATTATAGTAGTTATATTCTTGTATATAGGGCAGTATTATAGTAGTTATATTCTTGTATATAGGAGCAGTATTATAGTAGTTATATTCTTTTATATAGGGGCAGTATTATAGTAGTTATATTCTTGTATATAGGGGCAGTATTATAGTAGTTATATTCCTGTATATAGGAGCAGTATTATAGTAGTTATATTCTTTTATATAGGGGCAGTATTATAGTAGTTATATTCTTGTATATAGGGGCAGTATTATAGTAGTTATATTCTTGTATATAGGAGCAGTATTATAGTAGTTATATTCTTGTATATAGGGGCAGTATTATAGTAGTTATATTCTTGTATATAGGAGCAGTATTATAGTAGTTATATTCTGTATATAGGGGCAGTATTATAGTAGTTATATTCTTGTATATAGGGCAGTATTATAGTAGTTATATTCTTGTATATAGGAGCAGTATTATAGTAGTTATATTCTTGTATATAGGAGCAGTATTATAGTAGTTATATTTTTGTGCATAGGGGCAGTATTATAGTAGTTATATTCTTGTATATAGGGGCAGTATTATAGTAGTTATATTCTTGTATATAGGAGCAGTATTATAGTAGTTATATTCTTGTACATAGGTGCAGTATTATAGTAGTTATATTCTTGTACATAGGGGCAGTATATTATAGTAGTTATATTCTTGTATATAGGAGCAGTATTATAGTAGTTATATTCTTGTATATAGGGAACAGTATTATAGTAGTTATATTCTTGTACATAGGAGCAGTATTATAGTAGTTATATTCTTGTACATAGGGGCAGTATTATAGTAGTTATATTCTTGTATATAGGAGCAGTATTATAGTAGTTATATTCTTGTATATAGGGCAGTATTATAGTAGTTATATTCTTGTATATAGGGGCAGTATTATAGTAGTTATATTCTTGTATATAGGGTAGTATTATAGTAGTTATATTCTTGTATATAGGGGCAGTATTATAGTAGTTATATTCTTGTATATAGGAGCAGTATTATAGTAGTTATATTCTTGTATATAGGAGCAGTATTATAGTAGTTATATTCTTGTATATAGGAGCAGTATTATAGTAGTTATATTCTTGTATATAGGGTAGTATTATAGTAGTTATATTCTTGTATATAGGGGCAGTATTATAGTAGTTATATTCTTGTATATAGGAGCAGTATTATAGTAGTTATATTCTTGTATATAGGAGCAGTATTATAGTAGTTATATTCTTGTATATAGGGGCAGTATTATAGTAGTTATATTCTTGTATATAGGGGCAGTATTATAGTAGTTATATTCTTGTATATAGGAGCAGTATTATAGTAGTTATATTCTTGTACATAGGTGCAGTATTATAGTAGTTATATTCTTGTATATAGGAGCAGTATTATAGTAGTTATATTCTTGTATATAGGGGCAGTATTATAGTAGTTATATTCTTGTATATAGAGGCAGTATTATAGTAGTTATATTCCTGTACATAGGAGCAGTATTATAGTAGTTATATTCTTGTATATAGGAGCAGTATTATAGTAGTTATATTCTTGTATATAGGAGCAGTATTATAGTAGTTATATTCTTGTATATAGGAGCAGTATTATAGTAGTTATATTCTTGTATATAGGGGCTGTATTATAGTAGTTATATTCTTGTATATAGGAGCAGTATTATAGTAGTTATATTCTTGTATATAGGGGCAGTATTATAGTAGTTATATTCTTGTATATAGGAGCAGTATTATAGTAGTTATATTCCTGTACATAGGAGCAGTATTATAGTAGTTATATTCTTGTACATAGGAGCAGTATTATAGTAGTTATATTCTTGTATATAGGGGCAGTATTATAGTAGTTATATTCTTGTATATAGGAGCAGTATTATAGTAGTTATATTCTTGTATATAGGGCTGTATTATAGTAGTTATATTCTTGTATATAGGGGCAGTATTATAGTAGTTATATTCTTGTATATAGGGGCAGTATTATAGTAGTTATATTCTTGTATATAGGGCAGTATTATAGTAGTTATATTCTTGTATATAGGAGCAGTATTATAGTAGTTATATTCTTGTATATAGAGGCAGTATTATAGTATTTTATAGTCTTGTATATAGGGGCAGTATTATAGTAGTTATATTCTTGTATATAGGGGCAGTATTATAGTAGTTATATTCCTGTATATAGGGGCAGTATTATAGTAGTTTATATTCTTGTATATAGGAGCAGTATTATAGTAGTTATATTCTTGTATATAGGGGCAGTATTATAGTAGTTATATTCTTGTATATAGGGGCAGTATTATAGTAGTTATATTCCTGTACATAGGAGCAGTATTATAGTAGTTATATTCTTGTACATAGGAGCAGTATTATAGTAGTTATATTCTTGTACATAGGGGCAGTATTATAGTAGTTATATTCTTGTATATAGGGGCAGTATTATAGTAGTTATAGTCTTGTATATAGGAGCAGTATTATAGTAGTTATAGTCTTGTATATAGGAGCAGTATTATAGTAGTTATATTCTTGTATATAGGGGCAGTATTATAGTAGTTATATTCTTGTATATAGGGGCAGTATTATAGTAGTTATATTCTTGTATATAGGAGCAGTATTATAGTAGTTATATTCTTGTATATAGGAGCAGCATTATAGTAGTTATATTCTTGTACATAGGGGCAATATTATAGTAGTTATATTCTTGTATATAGGAGCAGTATTATAGTAGTTATATTCTTGTATATAGGAGCAGTATTATAGTAGTTATATTCTTGTATATAGGGGCAGTATTATAGTAGTTATATTCTTGTATATAGGGGCAGTATTATAGTAGTTATATTCTTGTACATAGGGGGCAGTGTTATAGTAGTTATAGTCTTGTATGTAGGGGCAGTATTATAGTAGTTATAGTCTTGTATGTAGGAGCAGTATTATAGTAGTTATATTCTTGTATATAGGAGCAGTATTATAGTAGTTATATTCTTGTATATAGGAGCAGTATTATAGTAGTTATATTCTTGTATATAGGAGCAGTATTATAGTAGTTATATTCTTGTATATAGGAGCAGTATTATAGTAGTTATATTCTTGTATATACGGGCAGTATTATAGTAGTTATATTCTTGTATATACGGGCAGTATAATAGTAGTTATATTCTTGTACATAGGGGGCAGTATTATAGTAGTTACAGTCTTGTATGTAGGGGCAGTATTATAGTAGTTATATTCTTGTATATAGGGGGCAGTATTATAGTAGTTATATTCTTGTATATAGGAGAAGTATTATAGTAGTTATAGTCTTGTATATAGAAGCAGTATTATAGTAGTTATATTCTTGTATATAGGAGCAGTATTATAGTAGTTATATTCTTGTATATAGGAGCAGTATTATAGTAGATATATTCTTGTATATAGGAGCAGTATTATAGTAGTTATATTCTTGTATATAGGAGCAGTATTATAGTAGTTATATTCTTGTATATAGGGGCAGTATTATAGTAGTTATAGTCTTGTATATAGGAGCAGTATTATAGTAGTTATAGTCTTGTATATAGGAGCAGTATTATAGTAGTTATATTCGTATATAGGAGCAGTATTATAGTAGTTATATTCTTGTATATAGGGGCAGTATTCTAGTAGTTATATTCTTGTATAAAGGGGCAGTATTATAGTAGTTATATTCTTGTATATGGGAGCAGTATTATAGTAGTTATATTCTTGTATATAGGGGCAGTATTATAGTAGTTATATTCTTGTATATAGGGGCAGTATTATAGTAGTTATATTCTTGTATATATGGTGCAGTATTATAGTAGTTATATTCTTGTATATAGGGGCAGTATTATAGTAGTTATATTCTTGTATATAGGGGCAGTATTATAGTAGTTATATTCTTGTATATAGGGGCAGTATTATAGTAGTTATATTCTTGTACATAGGGGCAGTATTATAGTAGTTATATTCTTGTGTATAGGAGCAGTATTATAGTAGTTATATTCTTGTGTATAGGGGCAGTATTATAGTAGTTATATTCTTGTATATAGGGGCAGTATTATATCAGTTATATTCTTGTATATAGGGGCAGTATTATAGTAGTTTTATTCTTGTATATAGGAGCAGTATTATAGTAGTTATAGTCTTGTATATAGGAGCAGTATTATAGTAGTTATATTCTTGTATATAGGAGCAGTATTATAGTAGTTATATTCTTGTATGTAGGAGCAGTATTATAGTAGTTATATTCTTGTATATAGGGGCAGTATTATAGTAGTTATATTCTTGTATATAGGGGCAGTATTATAGTAGTTATATTCTTGTATATAGGAGCAGTATTATAGTAGTTATATTCTTGTATATAGGGGCAGTATTATAGTAGTTATATTCTTGTATATAGGAGCAGTATTATATTATAGTAGTTATATTCTTGTATATAGAGGGAGTATTATAGTAGTTATATTCTTGTATATAGGGGCAGTATTATAGTAGTTATATTCTTGTATATAGGGAGCAGTATTATAGTAGTTATATTCTTGTATATAGCAGCAGTATTATAGTAGTTATATTCTTGTATATAGGGCAGTATTATAGTAGTTATATTCTTGTATATAGGGGCAGTATTATAGTAGTTATAATCTTGTATATAGGAGCAGTATTATAGTAGTTATAATCTTGTATATAGGGGTCAGTATGATAGTATAGTCTTGTATATAGGGTAAATATTATGTGCTTTCTATGACATAAGGCCCAGACGTCTTGTATCTTCCCCATAGCTCTCTTGCTCTCCTTTCTTCCTCAGCCATCCTGCAGGTATATAGCGGTACAGCAGTATATAGCAGTATGATCAGACTCGGCGGTTGTGTAGGCGATATTCCCCCGCTCCGTTGTGTAATAATCCCGGTGCAGATGTCCATTAAGTGTCTTCAGTGCAGACACAACTGCGGTGTAATTGCTTCTCTCATTGTGAGATCCTCAGACAATGGAGACGTTCTCGATTAGTGGACGCCGCGGTGATTACGGCTTTATTTCAGCGGCAGATGCTCGCGGTGAACAAAGGCTTTATGTGTTATTAATTGTGCATTTACTAAACCTGCGGATGAGGTAGAGCCGATGCCGGCGGTGAATCCGGCTGATTGCTCCTCGTCTGGGTGACGCCATTGTCCACGACTATTACACACAGGAAAGTGCCTGAGTGTCTAATGTGTCATTTAACGCCATTCAGACGGTGGCGGCACAATACACTGCGGCACAGAACAATGGCGGCTTCAGAGCGGCGCTAATTGTCTACAAAACAACCAGATTTAAACAAGTCACCGCCGATTGTTAAGACGAGAAATAAAGACTCAATCGCTGCATTGTGCGAAGGTTCATTATCAGGAGAAAGAACTGCGAGAGACATAAATAATACCGCAACCCCGAGTCACTGTATACCAGGCTGATACTGTGTGACCTGCCGTATCTAATCACCACAGGTGACACTATCCACTGACTTGCAGTATCTAATCACCACAGGTGACACTATCCACTGACTTGCAGTATCTAATCGTCACAGGTGATACTATCCACTGAGCCGCTGTATTCAATCGTCTCAGTTGATACTACCAATAGAGCTTCTGTATCCAATCTACACGTGTGATACTTTTCTGTCCCCTTCTGATGGCTGCAAATCCCAAGCACTCTAATTATCACTCCCTTAGATAATTGTATGCTTGTACTTACACCATCAGGGGGCAACAGACAGTGTCAACTCGATCGTCACTGCAGCTGTAGAAAGACCAGGAGAAACGCTGTAGTTTTCTTCCAAATCTTGTATTAGTTACAATGGAACGATAGGTGAAAAGGAATAATGTGTACAGGATTATATACATGTGTCTTCAGTAATGGCATCTGCAGACTAACTGAGGAAGAAGGGAGGGACATCCTGTACAGACACAACTAAGGGAAGAGGACAGGGACAAAATTCATTCAGTCTACCTAGCAACAACAGGGAATTTCCTGATTGGAGGAAATACACAGAGAAATATATAGAACAGGTTGTTCCCATTCGTGGGACACAACAGATACTGTCTGCTGAGCTGTATTTCTAATCCCACCTACTGTCTCTCTACCTTCTCTACAGTCAGTGTCTCTGTACACCAGGTGCCCTTTTCTTCTGTACACTATGACTCCTCTTACTCCACTATCTGCCTCTTTCTGTCCTTCCCACCTCTACAGTCAGTGTCTCTGCTCCTCTTTCTGTGCTCTCAAAAGAATAAAAGAATCCTCACTGTTTATAAACAGAGAGATAGTGAGGGAATACTCAGCTAAAATAAATTAATTTATGTCTTCAGGTCCAGATGAATTTCCCTACAGGGTCCTGAAGCAGATGGCAGAGGACATTTTAGAACCATTAGCCAGAATCTTTGAAAATTCTTGGTGAACACGAGATGTCGCAGAGGACTGGAGAAGAGCAAATGTTGTTCCTATCTTCAAAAAGGGGAAGAGGGTGGATCCAGGGAACTATAGTTCTGTGAGGATCACTCCCATCATCCCATCCTAAACATGCTGCACATGCCACAGTTTGGAGTCCTCTGGAAGAATGCTGAGTGTCAGAAGTCTTCGTTCCTTGGACGTCAGCACCTGGGTGGCTCTGGCTCTGCCTGCCCAGGTGCCCAGGTATTGCACGCTGATGCGGCAAACGTTTTCTTGCCTATTTCCTTGTCTTACCTTAAGAAATCTGTGTTTTTGGAGGGATATGTAGACAGTGGCTCAGAGGGGAATTTCATAGATCTCCAGGTAGCACGAAATCTTGGCATACCACTACTAAGGTTTAATGCCACCATTAAAACCACTGCGGTTAATAGCACACCCCTCATCCAGGGTGGAGTGGAGTTTGTCACTAAGGAAGTGTCAATGCTGGTGGGGTCATTACATGCTGATAATGTCATTTTTTGCTATTGGTAACTTATCATCTGCAGTGATCCTGGGCATGCCATGGTCATAGACTGGCACCTGGGTGACATCGTGCGCTGGAGCCCAGAGTGTCAGGATAACTGTATGTCGCTATCCGTGAACCACATTAAGGTCACACCTCCCTTTGTACCATTCGCATTTAGAGATTTTGAGGATGTGTTTTCTATTCAGGAATTAGAGAAATGTGTCTTCATGACTGAGGAGATACATTTTTGGATTATATTCTGTCGGCTAAAGGTTTTCACATGGATCTTTCTAAAATTCAACCCATTAAGGAATGGGTACAACCCAAGTCTCTAAAGGCATTGCAGCGATTTCTGGGTTCCGCTAACTATTATCCTAAATTTATTAAAGGATTTTCCGAGATTGCCAAACCACTCCCTGATTTGACTCGGGGGGCGGATGTGGATAATTGGAAGCCTGAAGCACTTCATCCGCTTTCTAAATTAAGAGTGTTTCTCCTCTGACCCAATATTGGTGCAGCCTGATCTGGAGCGCCCCTTCATTGTAGAGGTCAATGCCTCTGATGTTGGAGTGAGAGCTATCACAAGGCACCGCGTCTCTCACTCAACTTCGTCCGTGTGTCTTCTTTTCCCGAATGTTTTCATCTACCGAGAGGAATTATGATATAGGTAATCGGGAATTGTTGCCAAATTTCGCCTTTTCTATAGGCCAAAGGGACTTTTGGGGCACCCCTAGGCTGCAGGGCCCGGGTGTGATCTCAACCCCTGCACCTATTGTAGTTACGCCCCTGGCCAGGGGGGGTGGTTGATGTACGCAAGGGGAGGGTGCCCATACCAGTGTTAAACTGCGGAGAGGAGGAGGTTAAACTGCCCAGATATTCTACCCAGGGCCGCACCGTCCATTGGACAGTGTGAGCCCTGTCATTCAGGCGGCAGCCGGCAGGGGGAGCGGCTGTGCAGAAGGGGGCGGCGCCTCATGCAAACAGCCTCCCCCTGTCATGGCGCCGGCCGCTCGCCCCGCGCACCGCAGGTAAGCGGCGACCGCCGGGGGAGAGGCACAGAAGGGGCGGCAGCCTGGGACTTCAGTAGCACACAACCCCCGGTACTCACGGCCGCGGCCGGCAATCACTGCCGCGGCACAGGCGGCAGTGGCGACCCGGTCACAGCAGAAGGGGCGGCAGCCCCAAACTTCACTAGCACCCCCCCCCGTAATCAGTGCCGCGGCTCAGGCGGCAGTGGGGCTCGGTGCACCCCTGATTCTACCGTTGCCAAGCTGTCCACTGTCGAAAACAACTCTGCCCAGGCAGTGGAATCCTTGACCCCGCCAAACCGGGCGGAGGACAACAGCTCCAAGGGACAGCTGGAGGGCTGGTGTCAGCAACTACATGTAGGCACTGATTGCACTCCTTCTTACCAAAATCACGGATTCTATTGGGTAGTACAGGAGTATTAACAGGTCATTAGTAAGTATCCACTTGATTTTGGGAGGATAAAAGGGGTACACCATCATATACCCACAGGAACCCATCGACCCATTAAAGAGTGATATAGGCCAGTAGCACCAGCTCACTATCAGCGTGCCAAGGAAGTGTTGCAGGACATGAAGGAGGCAGCGGTTATTAGAGATAGTTGTAGCCCCTGGGCAGCTCCATTTGTCTTAATTAAAAAGAAAGATGGCACCATGAGAATGTGTGTAGACTACAGACAAGTAAATTGCATAACACATAAAGATGCTTACCCATTACCCTGCATAGAAGAGTCACTTGCTGCGTTGAAGTCTGCCAATTACTTCTCAATCCTAGATCTCACTAGTGGGTACTGGCAGGTCTCCGTTGCAGAAGACGACCAGGAGGAGACCGCATTCACAACACCAATGGGCCTTTGTGAGTTTAACAGCATGCCATTCGGACTCTGCAATGCACCTGGAACGTTCAATAGACTGATGGAGTGTTGCCTGGGGCACCGAATCTTTGAGACTGTGCTACTGTACCTGGAAGACGTCATCGTGTACTCCAAAACATATGAAGAACATCTGGAGCACCTGGCAGAGGGATTCGAAGCATTGTCCAAGTTTGGGATGAAGCTGATGCAATCAACATGCCATTTGCTGAAACCAAAAGTTCAGTATCTTAGGTATGTGGTCAGCGCAGAAGGAGTGGCACCAGACTCTGACAAGATCATAGTCCTAAAGGAATGGCCAGAAACAACTACCGTCAGAGAGGTACGTCAGTTCTTGGGGCTGGTAGGATACTACTGGAGGCAGTGGCGGATCTTGAGCCCAGAGGGCCCTGGTGCAGCCATGGTGAGAAGGGGGGGCGGGTGCTGGTGGCTGTCGGCGAGGAGTGGGGGGGGGGCGCGGTTATTGGTGATGCGGCTCTCCTATCTGCGCTGAGCCGCGCCGAATGCATGCATTCCTGGGAGCCGGTGCGGCAGAGGAGGGGCGGGATCAGGCAGGGGAAGCAGGGAGCTTCCTGCTTCCCTTGCCTGACGCTTCTCTCTGACATCGGGTTACGGGGGTCGGCTGGGGGCCCCCTAGCTGGTCGGGGCCCTGGTGCAGCTGAACCAGCTGCACCACAGTAGGTCCGCCCCTGACCGGAGGTTCATTAAGCGCTACACAAAGATGGCAGTGCCATTGCAAGACCTCCTGGTAGGCCAGAACAAGAAGGGCAAGACCAGAGGTCCTCCGTTTGAATGGGGTGAAAAAGAAGAGAACTCTTTCAGACAGATGAAGTGGGCCCTGACCGGAGAAGAAATCCTGGCCTATCCTAACTACAACTTACTATTCGTGGTGTACACTGATGCCAGCAATGTGGGATTGTCTATTAGAATCACTGCACACATACACTTAAGGAGTTTTTTTGCTTGTTGGTGAAATTTATTGAAACAAGTGCTCTTATAGTGATTGCGACAGAATGACGTTTCGGTCATTCAAGACCTTGATCACATAAGTCGCCTTGAGCTATGTTGTGGTTCATGAAGGATGTGGTCCTTATGGTCAGTAGAGGAACAGCGGGTATGCCCTTAGTAGTTCTGAACTGAGGGCTGTCCTGTACAGGGTAATGGTCACTAATGCCTTTAGATTAGCCAGGGTCAGAGCGGTCGCTCTATGTGGGGTGGTGGCACAGCGGTGGAGTGTGTTCACACTCAGTTGTAGCAAGGTCACTCCTCCTTGCTACAACTGAGTGTGAACACACTCCACCGCTGTGCCACCACCCCACATAGAGCGACCGCTCTGACCCTGGCTAATCTAAAGGCATTAGTGACCATTACCCTGTACAGGACAGCCCTCAGTTCAGAACTACTAAGGGCATACCCGCTGTTCCTCTACTGACCATAAGGACCACATTCTTCATGAACCACAACATAGCTCAAGGCGACTTATGTGATCAAGGTCTTGAATGACCGAAACGTCATTCTGTCGCAATCACTATAAGAGCACTTGTTTCAATAAATTTCACCAACAAGCAAAAAAACTCCTTAAGTGTATGTGTGCAGTGATTCTAATAGACATTTATGTGGGACTTACGAGCCTCCTTCACTAGCACCATACCCCCACACCTATCGTGTGCTAGCCATTGAATCTCATACTATAAGCAATGTGGGATTGGGAGCTGTCTTGTCACAGAAGCAGAATGGCAAAGAACGTGTAATGGCTTACACCAGCAGGAAGCTCCATCCTACTGAGAGGAATTCAGAGAACTATGGCTCGTTCAATCTGGAATTCCTGGCCTTGGTCTGGGCTGTCACTGAACAGTTTAAGCATTACCTGGCGGCAGCAAAGTTCACGGTCTTCACGGACAACAATCCTCTGACCCACCTGGATACCGCGAAGTTAGGTGCACTAGAGCAACGCTGGATGGCCCAGTTGTCAAACTATGACTTTACCATCACATACCAGGCAGGCCGTAAGAACGCCAATGCAGATGCCCTATCAAGGATGCCTCACTTGCCAGATGTGGGAGAAGATGTGGATGAGCTAGAAGAAATAGAGGTACCAGCCTTCCACCGCCATAGTGCATCCCAGTGTCATCAACCCTGCATAAAATGTCAAGATGCTACGCTAAACCCATTATCTCATCATGGTTGGAAAGAGACTCAAGACAGTGACCCGGCTGTTAGCTTAGTCAAGGAGCTGATAATCCAAGAAGGCAGCCAAAGAGCACCACTACAGCCAATTGTCACCAAACGGCCATTAGAACGAAGGTAGAACAACAGCAACAGTTTCCCAAGACCATCTAAAGAGGTGTCCTGAACAACTCAGACCTCATGAAGCCCTGGATTTGAAGCTGACACCCAGCAGGTCAGGCTACACCTATGCTCTTACAATGGTGGACCACTATTCCAGATTCCTAGTGGTAGCCCCAGTAAAAGAATTAACAGCGAATACTGCAGTGAAAACCTTTCAATCCTACTTCTCTAGACCACACGGGTATCCAGAGCAGGTGTTGACAGACCAAGGTCCTGCATTTGAAGCTGAAGTATTGCAGGAGTTTTGCAGCTTATATGGGTGCAAGAAAATCCGAACCACACCATACCATCTACAAACCAATGGTATGTGCGAAAAGATGAACCACGTGGTCATAGACTTGTTAAAGACATTGCCCTTGGAAGAAAGAAATATGTGGCCGGAGAAATTACCTGACTTAGTGGACATGTACAACAATATACCGGTGAGCTCCACTAATTGCACGCCAGTATATCTAATGAGAGCAAGACCCGGAAAATTACCAGTTGATCTCGAGATGGGAATTGTAATACCTGAAACTAGTTCACCTGATGCTGATTGGGACTCAAATCGCAAAGAACAGTACAAGAAAGTACATGAATGCGTGGAGAAAAGTCTAAATCAAATTAGAGAGAAACATGAAAAAGATTATAACAAAAATGCACAAGATGTTCCCGTTATACCTGGAGAAATGGTTCTCAAGAGAAAAAGAAGAGTTCACAAATTTGATGACCAGTGGGAAGCAGAACCTTACATCGTGCAACCCTCTTACTTTGATAACAAGAAGACTTGTGTAATCAGTAAAGATGAAGGTAGAACAACAGCAACAGTTTCCCAAGACCATCTAAAGAGGTGTCCTGAACAACTAAGACCTTATGAAGAGATCCCATGTACATCTCAACCAGAAGAAAAGGAGAAGATGATCCATACTGTACTTGGAGACTTTACTGAAAGTTGGCCTCAGTTCAACAGAGCCATACTTGTGCCATTAATCACTTTCCCGCAACCAGTGGAAGAACAAGAAAGACTGGAAGAAACCGTTCAAGCTTCAGAAGAACCACCCATTGTAGCAGAACCAGAGGATCCTGCAATCAGTGCACCTGCCAGTCCTGTAGTAAGACTAAGGAGTTGCAGACTACTACCCAGTCTACCTATAACACATAGGTCAAATTAAAGTATAGACATTAGTGGGCCACTAACAGTAGACACCAGAGTACAACATGGACAAGCTGAGACACTTAAACTATGTAGGTCTAGCCGTATCAACCTCGGTCAGCCCCCGTCCAGGTACGGAGAGTGGGGTGTAAATGAAAAAAATATATGTGTCCTTATGTAAATTGTGTGTAAATAGTAATGTACAGAAGGGCGGAGGAACTGGACTAACCCCCATGCATATTAAGTGAGGGAAAGAAAGTTCCTGGGGGTGGAAAGTGAAAGCCAGGACTCCTAAGCAGAGACGCCCATAAGTAGCCATAAGTAAATGTAAATGTGTTGAATATTTATTGCAACTTGAACCTGTTAAATGTTTTGGGCCTACAGAGACTTTACCTGTACGAACTGTTTCATTTGCTTGAACTAATATTTATTTCAACATGGACCATTGGCCACGGGACTGGTAGTGGCAAAAACTTCGCTTAACAGCCTGCGGCGAATTGACTAGCGCCATATGGACTGCACCATTTTCCTGTTTTTGTGTTTTTTGTAAATTTTTGAATTTTGAGACTTTGTACATATTATATTGATATTAATGTTTGAAAAATGTTTCCCAGTCCAGGAGTACTGAATTTAACTAGGCAGGAATGTGGCACCCCTACGGTTCGGTTGCCACAGGACCACCTGGTGCAAGGAGGGATTTCCACATTAGGTAAACGTACACATGCAACACCTTAAACCCCTGACCTGAAGGGGGAGCTCTACTTACCGATTTCCGGCAAGGTCCCCTATAAATTCAGGCACGGGGAAGGAGTTAGGCAGTGCAGTTCCAGAGAGAGGACTGTGAAGACATCCTGGTGAACGGAGTCGCACTGGGCCCGTGCCAGAGGGAAGCCTAGCCAGTGTAAGGGACCCAAAAGTGAGGGTCGGAAGCGAGGTGAGGAACAGAAAGTGGGGGCAGAGGAACCACACAGGTTCACCGCAGAAAAACACCAAAGCAACCCGGACGCCGGAGTCTGAGTCTGCACGGGTCCAGTTAGCCCAGCAGAGAACACCGGAGGACCAGGGAGACTTCAGTCCCCAGGCAGCACCTGTAGCATAGCATCACACAGAGAACCAGGGACCGCAGAGGAGTTAGCGGTGCCCAAGAGAAGGTTCACCTTGTCTGCTATACAAGTGAGGGACACAAGGGAGGTCCGGCCAGGATTTAGACAGGCCAGGACTTAAGGTACACACACACAGCACAGAGGAGGCCTCATACCTCATTGAGTGTGGAAATCCTGAACTACCACCTGACCAACTGGACTGGATTATAGCAGTTATTTTCTTGTATATATAGGGGCAGTATTATAGTAGTTATATTCTTGTATATAGGAGCAGTATTATAGTAGTTATATTCTTGTATATAGGGGCAGTATTATAGTAGTTATATTCTTGTATATAGGGGCAGTATTATAGTAGTTATATTCTTGTATATAGGGGACAGTATTATAGTAGTTATATTCTTGTATATAGGGGCAGTATTATAGTAGTTATATTCTTGTATATAGGAGCAGTATTATATAGTAGTTATATTCTTGTATATAGGGGCAGTATTATAGTAGTTATATTCTTGTATATAGGAGCAGTATTATAGTAGTTATATTCTTGTATATAGGAGCAGTATTATAGTAGTTATATTCTTGTATATAGGGACAGTATTATAGTAGTTATATTCTTGTATATAGGAGCAGTATTATAGTAGTTATATTCTTGTATATAGAAAGCAGTGTTATAGTAGTTATATTCTTGTATATAGGAGCAGTATTATAGTAGTTATATTCTTGTATATAGGGACAGTATTATAGTAGTTATATTCTTGTATATAGGAGCAGTATTATAGTAGTTATATTCTTGTATATAGGAGCAGTATTATAGTAGTTATATTCTTGTACATAGGGGCAGTATTATAGTAGTTATATTCTTGTATATAGGAGGAGTATTATAGTAGTTATATTCTTGTATATAGGGGCAGTATTATAGTAGTTATATTCTTGTATATAGAGGGCAGTATTATAGTAGTTATATTCTTGTATATAGGAGCAGTATTATAGTAGTTATATTCTTGTATATAGGGACAGTATTATAGTAGTTATATTCTTGTATATAGGGGCAGTATTATAGTAGTTATATTCTTGTATATAGGAGCAGTATTATAGTAGTTATATTCCTGTATATAGGGGCAGTATTATAGTAGTTATATTCTTGTATATAAGAGCAGTATTATAGTAGTTATATTCTTGTATATAGGGGCTGTATTATAGTAGTTATATTCTTGTATATAAGAGCAGTATTATAGTAGTTATAGTCTTGTACATAGGGGCAGTATTATAGTAGTTATATTCTTGTATATAGGAGCAGTATTATAGTAGTTATATTCTTGTATATAGGGGCAGTATTATAGTAGTTATATTCTTGTATATAAGAGCAGTATTATAGTAGTTATATTCTTGTATATAGGAGCAGTATTATAGTAGTTATATTCTTGTATATAGGAGCAGTATTATAGTAGTTATATTCTTGTATATAGGAGCAGTATTATAGTAGTTATATTCTTCTATATAGGGGAAGTATTATAGTAGTTATATTCTTGTATATAGGAGCAGTATTATAGTAGTTATATTCTTGTATATAGGGGCAGTATTATAGTAGTTATATTCTTGTACATAGGGGCAGTATTATAGTAGTTATATTCCTGTATATAGGGGCAGTATTATAGTAGTTATATTCTTGTATATAGGAGCAGTATTATAGTAGTTATATTCTTGTATATAGGAGCAGTATTATAGTAGTTATATTCTTGTACATAGGAGCAGTATTATAGTAGTTATATTCTTGTATATAGGAGCAGTATTATAGTAGTTATATTCTTGTATATAGGAGCAGTATTATAGTAGTTATATTCTTGTATATAGGAGCAGTATTATAGTAGTTATATTCTTGTATATAGGGGGAAGTATTATAGTAGTTATATTCTTGTATATAGGAGCAGTATTATAGTAGTTATATTCTTGTATATAGGGGCAGTATTATAGTAGTTATATTCTTGTACATAGGGGCAGTATTATAGTAGTTATATTCCTGTATATAGGGGCAGTATTATAGTAGTTATATTCTTGTATATAGGAGCAGTATTATAGTAGTTATATTCTTGTATATAGGGGGAAGTATTATAGTAGTTATATTCTTGTATATAGGAGCAGTATTATAGTAGTTATATTCTTGTATATAGGGGCAGTATTATAGTAGTTATATTCTTGTACATAGGGGCAGTATTATAGTAGTTATATTCCTGTATATAGGGGCAGTATTATAGTAGTTATATTCTTGTATATAGGAGCAGTATTATAGTAGTTATATTCTTGTATATAGGAGCAGTATTATAGTAGTTATATTCTTGTATATAGGGGCAGTATTATAGTAGTTATATTCTTGTATATAGGGGCAGAATTATAGTAGTTATATTCTTGTACATAGGAGCAGTATTATAGAAGTTATATTCTTGTATATAGGAGCAGTATTATAGTAGTTATATTCTTGTATATAGGAGCAGTATTATAGTAGTTATATTCTTGTACATAGGAGCAGTATTATAGTAGTTATATTCTTGTATATAGGAGCAATATTATAGTAGTTATATTCTTGTACATAGGAGCAGTATTATAGTAGTTATATTCTTGTACATAGGAGCAGTATTATAGTAGTTATATTCTTGTACATAGGAGCAGTATTATTGTAGTTATATTCTTGTAATATAGGAGCAGTATTATAGTAGTTATATTCTTGTATATAGGGGCAGTATTATAGTAGTTATATTCTTGTATATAGGGGCAGTATTATAGTAGTTATATTCTTGTATATAGGGGCAGTATTATAGTAGTTATATTCTTGTATATAGGGGCAGTATTATAGTAGTTATATTCTTGTATATAGGGGCAGTATTATAGTAGTTATATTCTTGTATATAGGGGCAGTATTATAGTAGTTATATTCTTGTATATAGTAACAGTATTATAGTAGTTATATTCTTGTATATAGGGCAGTATTATAGTAGTTATATTCTTGTATATAGGGGCAGTATTATAGTAGTTATATTCTTGTATATAGGGGCAGTATTATAGTAGTTATATTCTTGTATATAGGGGCAGTATTATAGTAGTATATATTCTTGTATATAGGGGCAGTATTATAGTAGTTATATTCTTGTATATAGGGGCAGTATTATAGTAGTTATATTCTTGTATATAGGAGCAGTATTATAGTATGTAGTTATATTCTTGTATATAGGAGCAGTATTATAGTAGTTATATTCTTGTATATAGGAGCAGTATTATAGTAGTTATATTCTTGTATATAGAGGCAGTATTATAGTAGTTATATTCTTGTATATAGAGGCAGTATTATAGTAGTTATATTCTTGTATATAGGGGCAGTATTATAGTAGTTATATTCTTGTATATAGGGGCAGTATTATAGTAGTTATATTCTTGTATATAGGAGCAGTATTATAGTAGTTATATTCTTGTATATAGGAGCAGTATTATAGTAGATATATTCTTGTATATAGGGGCAGTATTATAGTAGTTATATTCTTGTATATAGGAGCAGTATTATAGTAGTTTATATTCTTGTATATAGGAGCAGTATTATAGTAGTTATATTCTTGTATATAGGAGCAGTATTATAGTAGTTATATTCTTGTATATAGGGGCAGTATTATAGTAGTTATATTCTTGTATATAGGGGCAGTATTATAGTAGTTATGTTCTTGTATATAGGAGCAGTATTATAGTAGTTATATTCTTGTATATAGGAGCAGTATTATAGTAGTTATATTCTTGTATATAGGAGCAGTATTATAGTAGTTATATTCTTGTATATAGGGGGCAGTATTATAGTAGTTATATTCTTGTATATAGGAGCAGTATTATAGTAGTTATATTCTTGTATATAGGGGCAGTATTATAGTAGTTATATTCTTGTATATAGGAGCAGTATTATAGTAGTTATATTCTTGTATATAGGAGCAGTATAATAGTAGTTCTATTCTTGTATATAGGAGCAGTATTATAGTAGTCTAGAACTGGCTAATGATAAAATCATCTGCGGTCCACCGGACCCAAATATGGGTTATTTTCATTGAATTTTGCACTGTTTTCAAACCCAAAAATGGTCTCTATGGGAAAAATGAATGGGGATTTTTCAGAATGATCCTCCCCAGGACTGAGAAGCAGAACACAGGTGTGTGAGTGAAGCAATCAGCAGCAGACTCATCTCAGAGGACAGAAAAAAAAAATGGGAGAGAAAAAAAAAGGTTAAGAAATGCTTCACACGATGACCCAGGAGGTTCCTTCATACGATGACCCGGAGGTTCCTTCATACGATGACCCAGGAGGTCTCTTCACATGATGACCCAGGAGGTCTCTTCACACGATGACCCAGGAGGTCTCTTCACATGATGACCCGGGAGGTCTCTTCACACGATGACCCAGGAGGTCCCTTCACACGATGACCCAGGAGGTCTCTTCACACGATGACCCAGGAGGTCTCTTCACATGATGACCCGGGAGGTCTCTTCACACGATGACCCAGGAGGTCTCTTCACACAATGACCCAGGAGGTCTCTTCACACGATGACCCAGGAGGTCTCTTCACACAATGACCCAGGAGGTCTCTTCACACAATGACCCAGGAGGTCTCTTCACACAATGACCCAGGAGGTCTCTTCACACGATGACCCAGGAGGTCTTTTCACACGATGACCCAGGAGGTCCCTTCACACGATGACCCAGGAGGTCCCTTCACACGATGACCCAGGAGGTCTCTTCACATGATGACCCGGGAGGTCCCTTCACATGATGACCCAGGAGGTCTCTTCACACGATGACCCGGGAGGTCCCTTCACATGATGACCCAGGAGGTCCCTTTCTACTCCACCATTCTATGGTTCTTCACTATCTGCCTCTTTCCCTCCTCTACAGTCAGTGTCTCTTTGTTGTCTGGCTCCTCTTGTCTCTTTCTCTCCTGTCGTCTTTTTATGCTTTTTTTTTAAATGAAATTATTTGATCGCCGTTCATGAATTTTGCACAAAACTGAAGATTTATATTTATTTTTGCAATTAAAAAAGTCACATGTTCTGGACCTTTTGCACAAATGTGTGACATTTCATCAGATATATGTAAAGTTTACTCAAGGAGGCGCCTGGAGCAAAAATAGTGCAATAATTTTGTAGCTTTTTTAAAAGAAGTCACAATTAGATGAGCAAAAAATGGATGAGAAGTCAACAAAACAACAAGCAAACACATAGAAAATGGACCTAAAACATGCGCAAATTAAAACTAAAAGGTGCAAATGAAAAACTGTAAGGTTAAGAATGCAGAGAACGTGTTGACTAGGTGGTGAAGATGTCATCTAGGTAAAGTAAGAAGGATGACATCATCCAGGTGACTTAAGAACAGCTAGAGTTAGAAAAGGTGATGATGTCATCTAGGTCAAGAGGTAGGCTGAAGAGGTGATGATGTCATCTAGGTCAAGAGGTAGGCTGAAGAGGTGATGATGTCATCTAGGTCAAGAGATAGGCTGAAGAGGTGATGATGTCATCTAGGTCAAGAGGTAGGCTGAGGAGGTGATGATGTCATCTAGGTCAAGAGGTAGGCTGAAGAGGTGATGATGTCATCTAAGTCAGGAGGTAGGCTGAAGAAGTGATTATGTCATCTAGGTCAAGAGGTAGGCTGAAGAGGTGATGATGTCATCTACGTCAAGGGTAGACTGAAGAGGTGATGATGTCATCTAGGTCAAGGGGTAGGCTGAAGAGGTGATGATGTCATCTAGGTCAAGAGGTAGGCTGAGGAGGTGATGATGTCATCTAAGTCAAGAGGTAGATTGAAGAGGTGATGATGTCATCTAGGTCAAGAGGTAGGCTGAAGAGGTGATGATGTCATCTAGGTCAAGAGGTAGGCTGAAGAGGTGATGATGTCATCTAGGTCAAGAGTAGACTGAAGAGGTGATGATGTCATCTAGGTCAAGAGATAGGCTGAAGAGGTGATAATGTCATCTAGGTCAAGAGGTAGGCTGAAGAGGTGATATCATCTAGGTCAAGAGGTAGGCTGAAGAAGTGATGATGTCATCTAGGTCAAGAGGTAGGCTGAAGAGGTGATGATGTCATCTAGGTCAAGAGGTAGGCTGAAGAGGTGATGATGTCAACTAAGTCAAGAGGTAGGCTGAAGAGGTGATGATGTCATCTAGGTCAAGAGATAGGCTGAAGAGGTGATGATGTCATCTAGGTCAAGAGATAGGCTGAAGAGGTGATGATGTCATCTAGATCAAGAGGTAGGCTGAAGAGGTGATGATGTCATCTAGGTCAAGAGGTAGGCTGAAGAGGTGATGGTGTAATCCAAGTCAAGAGGAAGACTGAAGAGGTGATGATGTCATCTAGGTCAAGAGGTAGGCTGAAGAGGTGATGATGTCATCTAGATCAAGAGGTAGGCTGAAGAGGTGATGATGTCATCTAGGTCAAGAGGTAGGCTGAAGAGGTGATGATGTCATCTAGGTCAAGAGGTAGGCTGAAGAGGTGATGATGTAATCCAAGTCAAGAGGAAGACTGAAGAGGTGATGATGTCATCTATGTCAAGAGGTAGATTGAAGAGGTGATGATGTCATCTAGGTCAGGAGGTAGGCTGAAGAGGTGATGATGTCATCTAGGTCAAGAGGTAGGCTGAGGAGGTGATGATGTCATCTAAGTCAAGAGCTAGGCTGAGGAGGTGATGATGTCATCTAAGTCAAGAGGTAGGCTGAAGAGGTGAAGATGTCATCTAAGTCAAGAGGTAGGCTGAAGAGGTGATGATGTCATCTAGGTCAAGAGCTAGGCTGAGGAGGTGATGATGTCATCTAAGTCAAGAGGTAGGCTGAAGAGGTGATGATGTCATCTAGGTCAAGAGGTAGGCTGAAGAGGTGATGATGTCATCTAAGTCAAGAGGTAGGCTGAGGAGGTGATGATGTCATCTAGGTCAAGAGGTAGATTGAAGAGGTGATATCATCTAGGTCAAGAGGTAGGCTGAAGAGGTGAAGATATTGTGGCACCCCAGGGGTTAATGTGCCACAATAACACCACAAAGGGTTAACTCCCCACACAACCCCCAACACTACACTAGCGCCTCCAGGCCAGAAAGGGGAGCTAAAGCTGCTTCTCTATATATTCTAGTGTGGAGAGGAAGTGGCAGTTAGTTCAGTGCGGGGCAGCACTGAGGAGAAAGACCTGGGTGTAAAAGGGCTGCGTTAGGCTCACCCCACGGTCCACTGTCCAATTCAAGGCCGGCCAGGGTCTGAGGAACAGGAGAAGGAGCAGAGAGGAACACACCTGAGAGACTGAGTCCCCTGAGACTCACCCCAGAGAAGTGCATAGAACGGATACCGGATCCGATGCTGTGCCTGACACAAACAGCACAGTGAACACCGGATTAGTGAAGGTCCCACATCTTCACTGTACCACAGCGAAGCAACACGGCGGGATCAGGAACACGGAATAAGACTCAAGTTGCCTATCAAGTTGGTACCCGTGAGGGGAGACAGGGCCGGCAGCTTAGCTAAAGCAGCAGCAGAGCCACACACACAGCGCAGGAATAGGGAGCCGAGGACCCAGCCAGGGTGGGAGCAACCCGGCCCCGGTACAGACTCCGTGGACCGTACTCAGCTGAATTACCATCTGCACAGTGAAGACGTGGAAAACTACAAAACCGTGAGTCAGTGTAATCCTTCCAAACCCTGTTCTCCCTCACCACTACTGCCCCGGGACCAGGCTCTGCCCGTGGAGAGCCGTCACATCACAGGCTGCCATCCATCATCCCCGGAGGTTCTGCAGCAGCGGTGGTCACCCTGACCACATACCATGGGTGGCGTCACGACTCTATCCCCAGTAAATACCCCCAACCTTTACTTGTGGGCTCGGGACACGGTCCGGACCAAGACCGCCATGATAACCCCCTGTGATACCCCGGTCCGGTACCGAGTACCTCGTCCCCAGTGGGCTCCACAATATCATCTAGGTCAAGAGGTAGATTAAAGAGGTGATGATGTTATCTAGGTCAAGAGGTAGATTGAAGAGGTGATGATGTCATCTAGGTCAAGAGGTAGGCTGAAGAGGTGATGATGTCATCTAGGACAAGAGGTAGGCTGAAGAGGTGATGATGTCATCTTGGTCAAGAGGTAGGCTGAAGAGGTGATGATGTCATCTAGGTCAAGAGGTAGGCTGAAGAGGTGATGATGTCATCTAGGTCAGGAGGTAGGCTGAAGAGGTGATGATGTCATCTAGGTCAAGAGGTAGGCTGAAGAGGTGATGATGTCATCTAGGTCAAGAGGTAGGCTGAAGAGGTGATGATGTCATCTAGGTCAAGAGGTAGGCTGAAGAGGTGATGATGTCATCTAGTTCTGGTGGGTGTTGGTGAGGTCGGGGTATACGTTGGACCCCTTACATGTTCTCTGGTGGGATGGTGGTGGTCTTCACCGATCAGTATTATGAGTATCCTCCATTGTGTTGATAATGGAGTTCGGCACTGTTGTTTCCTGAAGACCCAGGATCTGCTGATAAGACATAAAGTGACGTTCTCTTCTTTACTCCTCCCGGGAACTCTGTGGTAATCTCACCATTAGATATCCCGCGGAGCGTGACCTGCCTGTGTCTCCTCCCATCCATGTGGGATCGGGCAGATCGGTGGAGTTCGACATTTTTGAGGCTCCAAAAATCTTTCATTAACTCTGAATTCTATAGAATATAAGAGAGAATTCGTATCACAGCAGGCTGTAAAGTGAGAGTGGAAACTCCTATACTGACATCTAGTGGTCAACAGTAAAACTGCAATAATTCCTAAACTGTCCATGATGTCACCGCTGCCTGGTACGTGCTGTCACATGATGGCGGCGCCCCCATAGGGCTGAGGATTACAGAGTGGTCTCTGCTCCAGGGTGAGGGGGGATTGACGCCCCTCGTCTGGACTTATTGATGTGACCCCACATTCACCTCCTCATCCCGAGATTGATGGAAGTGATGGACGCTCGATGCCAAAGGACGTACACGATTATTACATTAGAGGTTTATGGCCTGAAATGAGGAGAATGTTCTAGAAATGGGATGGATCAATGTCCCCGAGAAATCACCGAGCTCATCCTGTAGGGTGTACGGTGCGGGGGAGGGCAGCTGGGGGCCACAGGGGACCCCGAACATTAATAAACTGCCTATACTGCAAGGCACAGGTTATAACAGGAGGTGACTGTACGGCGGGTGTATGTAGGGATTCCCTGGAAGCTCAGGGGCTCCGATGTGAAAGCTCCAATGGGGCCCCCAATTATTGCAAATATTTAATAGCATTAATCTTTATCTATAGGTAAAAGGGACTTATGTGGCCCCCTCGGCTCCGGGGCCCGGGTGTGATTGTAACCCCTGCACCTGTGGCCCCTCGGCTCCAGGGTCCGTGTGTGATTGTAACCCCTGCACCTGTGGCCCCTCGGCTCCGGGGCCCGGGTGTGATTGTAACCTCTGCACCTGTGGCCCCTCGGCTCCGGGCCCGTGTGTGATTGTAACCCCTGCACCTGTGGCCCCTCGGCTCCGGGGCCCGGGTGTGATTGTAACCCCTGCACCTGTGGCCCCTCGGCTCCAGGGTCCGTGTGTGATTGTAACCCCTGCACCTGTGGCCCCTCGGCTCCGGGGCCCGGGTGTGATTGTAACCTCTGCACCTGTGGCCCCTCGGCTCCGGGGCCCGTGTGTGATTGTAACCCCTGCACCTGTGGCCCCTCGGCTCCGGGGCCCGGGTGTGATTGTAACCCCTGCACCTGTGGCCCCTCGGCTCCGGGGCCCGGGTGTGATTGTAACCCCTGCACCTGTTGAAGTTACGCCCAAGTTTGGAAGGGTCATAGACATTGTATAGAAGTATTATATCGGTAACAAGGGGTGTGGTGTAATGACATCAGCACCCTATATAAGGTGTGCTTAATTATTAGGCAAATGCCTTTCCTTAGACAAAATGGGTCAGAAGAGAGATGTGACGGCTCTGAAAAGTCAGCGGATCCAGTTAGCGGATCCAGTTAGCAGATGCAGTTAGCGGATCCAGTCAGCGGATCCAGTCAGCGGATGCAGTTATCAGATCCAGTCAACGGATGCAGTTAGCAGATCCAGTTAGCGAATCCAGTTAGCGGATGCGGTTAGCAGATCCAGTTAGAGGATCCAGTTAGCGGATGCAGTTAGCGGATGTAGTTAGCGGATCCAGTTAGCAGATCAGTTAGTGGATCCAGTTAGCGGATGAGTTAGCGGATGCAGTTATAGATCCAGTTAACGGATACAGTTAGCGGAATCAGTTAGCGGATCCTTTAGCGATCCAGTTAGCGGATCTAGTTAACGGTTTCCAGTTAGCGGATGCAGTTAGTGGATCAGTTAGCGGATCCAGTTAGCGGCTCCAGTTAGCGATGCAGTTAGCGGATCCAGTACAGTCAGTAGTGATCCAGTTAGCGGATCAGTCAGCGATGTAGTTAGCGGATCCAGTAAGCGGGTCCAGTTAGCAGATCCAGTTAATGGATCCAGTTAGCAGATCAGTTAGCGGATCGCAGTTAGCGGTGCAGTTAGGGATCCAGTTAGCGGAGCAGTTAGCGGTGTAGTTAGCGGATGCAGTTAGCGGATGCAGTTAGCGATGCAGTTAGCGGATCCAGTTAGCGGATCCAGTTAGCGGATGCCAGTTAGCGGATGCAGTTAGCAGATCCAGTTGCGGATCCAGTTGGCGGATGCAGTTGGCGGCTGCAGTTAGCGATCCAGTTAGCGGATCCAGTTAGCGGATGCAGTTAGCGGATCCAGTTGGCGGATGCAGTTGGCGATGCGTTAGGATCCAGTTAGTGGATGCAGTTAGCGGATCCAGTTGGCGATGCATTTGGCGATGCAGTTGGGCGGATGCAGTTAGCGATCCAGTTAGCGGATGCAGTTAGCGGATCCAGTTGGCGGATGCAGTTGCGGATGCAGTTAGCGGATCCGTTAGGATGCAGTTAGCGGATCCAGTTGCGGATTCAGTTAGCGGATCCAGTTAGCGGATTCAGTTAGCGGATCCAGTTAGCGGATCAGTTAACGGATACAGTTAGCGGATTCAGTTAGCGGATCCAGTTAGCGGATGCAGTTAGCGGATACAGTTAGCAGGTGCAGTTAGTGGATCAGTTAGCGGATCCAGTTAGCGGATCCAGTTAGCGGTCCAGTTAGCGGATGCAGTTAGCAGATCCAGTTGGCGGATGCAGTTAGCAGATCCAGTTAGCGGATGCAGTTAGCGGATCCAGTTAGCGGATCCAGTTGCGGATGCAGTTGGCGGATGCAGTTAGCGGATCCATTTTAGCGGATCCAGTTAGCGGTCCCCAGTGTGGCCCGGGCCTTAATGAGATTGTTTCGCTCGTCGTTCGGCTCTGACCCCGTTCACACTGCAGATTATCAGGAACCAGGAGCAATAATGTCACATCTGGGGAGTGCAGATCTGAGCTGGAGCAGCAGAGGGCGACAAAGCTCCACGGAATATAACAGAAGCTGAAACTACAGAATGCAACATTGTATCCACACATAGACTGAAAGTCTGGGAACTTGCTCTCACCTTATGGAGTGACATGTAGGATTAGATACACAGCTCAGCAGACAGTATCACACAGGAAGGATTAGATACACAGCTTAGCAGACAGTATCACACAGGAGAGGATTAGATTCACAGCTCAGCAGACAGTATCACACAGGAGAGGATTAGATCACAGCTCAGCAGACAGTATCACACAGGATAGGATAGATACACAGCTCAGCAGACAGTATCACACAGGATAGGATAGATACACAGCTCAGCAGACAGTATCACACAGGATAGGATAGATACACAGCTCAGCAGACAGTATCACACAGGATAGGATTAGATACACAGCTCAGCAGAAGTATCACACAGGATAGGATTAGATACACAGCTGAGCAGACAGTATCACACAGGAGAGGATTAGATACACAGCTCAGCAGCAGTATCACACAGGATAGGATTAGATACACAGCTCAGCAGATAGTATCACACAGGATAGGATTAGATACACAGCTCAGCAGACAGTATCACACAGGAGAGGATTAGATACACAGCTCAGCAGGCAGTATCACACAGGATAGGATTAGATACACAGCTCAGCAGACAGTATCACACAGGATAGGATTAGATACACACTCACAGACAGTTCACAAGAAGATTAGTACACGCTCAGCAGACAGTATCACACGAAGATTAATACACAGTCAGCAGACAGTACATATGTATAGGTTTAGATACACAGCTCAGCAGACAGTATCACACAGGATAGATTAGATACACAGCTCAGCAGACAGTATCACACAGGATAGGATTAGATACACAGCTCAACAGACAGTATCACACAGGATAGGATTAGATATACAGCTCAGCAGACAGTATCACACAGGAGAGGATTAGATACACAGCTCAGCAGACAGTATCACACAGTATAAGGTTAGATACACAGCTCAGCAGACAGTATCACACAGGATAGGATTAGATACACAGCTCAGCAGACAGTATCACACAGGAGAGGATTAGATACACAGCTCAGCAGACAGTATCACACAGGATAGGATTAGATACACAGCTCAGCAGACAGTATCACACAGGAGAGGATTAGATACACAGCTCAGCAGACAGTATCACACAGTATAAGGTTAGATACATAATTCCACAATTGTTCGTCCATCCTCCTCGGTGTCTTCCACTAATGATCAGGGTGAAGGTCTGTGATAGATGGGATTTACTGCGTTTGTTATAACTGAGATACAGGGAATCTCTCGGTGTCTCACATTTCCTGCATCACTTTATGGACTCTTCATTGATTGTATCTGCCGCCTTTCTGCCTATGATCATGATCTGCTGGGAGTTGTAGTTCTCTGTCTATGGAGAGACCATAGTGGTCAGATATCGGCACCCCCGTGTGTCGCGCTGAGATGTCCGGTGCCCCGTCCCCTGACCCGTCTGCTATTCCAAATGATATTATATTATCTGTTATAATGTATCATTCCTGGAGATAGGCCAGGGGGATACTGCACTGCTCTATGATAACACTGAGAACATCCAGGTATAAGAGAAAACTGGTCAACATTATAACCCAGGAAGACACATTAGAGATTTAAGGCTCCGCACACTTAGAGGAAGGTTCCATCACAAATACATAATTTAAAATACGTCTACACTATGACAGAGGAGATATAGAGATATCTTTGGTTATCTACACAATCTGTGTCCACAACACAATGTCTCGAGTCACATTAAATGATACATTGTTTCGACACATAAAGATACATTGTTTCACATCTAAGATACATTGTTTCAGTCACAGTATTTTGACAGTCTCTGGTGTCACATTATTACGATACAATGTATTTGTCACGTGTTGATTGCCTTGTAATGCATTATGTTGTTGCTGTGTTTAAACTGTTTTTTTTTCCCCCTAGTGTATTCTGTGTGCTGCAGCTGCAATTGAATGGGTGGGTCATAGCATTTGTGTGGGGTGGAGGGGTGTGTCATTAGTATTCAGATCTCCAATACCTCATCCTTTAAATAGCTTCACTTCCCTCCACTAGGGTCGCAGTTAATGTCATGGGATGGTATAACAGATAGGGAGGCAAGATGGTAAAATGGACAAGGAAGATCAGGAGAGCTAGTCTGGCCCTCGACTTGGGGTCCTTGACTAGTCTTGTTCCCGAAGGTACTTCTGAAGGTGAGAGGTTCAGGTCGCCACCCTAGCCCTTTGCTCCTGATCAGCCCTAGTCTAAGGGTCCCTACCTACACCCACAGACTGGGAAACCCAGCGCTTTGATGGGAGTCAACTGCATCAATGACAGAGCTCATTTCTACCTGGACTCCGTGGTGTGAAGTTGTGCTGTGCTGAGTTGTGTCATTGCTGCCATTGACTTCCATCGAGCTGCTGGGTTTCCCAGTCTAGAGGTAGGGAGCCTTAGTCTAGGACTGATCAGGAAAGAAGGGTTAGGGTTGCGACCTGAGTCTCCTCACCTTCAAATGTAGCTTCGGGAACAAGGCTAGTCAGGGACCCCAAGTCCAGGGCCAGACTAGCTCCCCTGAACACCTTGCCCATCTTACCATCTTGCCCGCTATTCGTTATACCACCCCGTGACAGTATCGCTCACATTATCATGACAGAATATCGATCACATTATTATGATACAATTTCATGGCACATTATTATGATATAATTTATAGAGTCACAATATAAGATACAATGTATTGAGCCATGTTATTGTCATACAATGTATCACATCACATATCATTATAGAATGTATTGAGCACATATTGTCATACGATGTATCGAGTCACATTAATATTATACAATGTATGGGGTCACATTATATGATTCAATGTATCGAGTCACATTAATATTATACAATGTATGGGGTCACATAACATTATACTATGTATCGAGTCACATTAATATGATACAATGTATTGAGTCACACTATCATGATAGAATGTATAGAGTCACATTAATATTATACAATGTATAGAGTCACATTAATATTATACTATGTATGGAGTCACATTAATATTATACTATGTATGGAGTCACATAATATTATACATGTATGGAGTCACATTAATATTATACTATGTATGGAGTCACATTAATATTATACTATGTATGGAGTCATGTTAATATGATACTATGTATGAGTCACGTTAATATGATACAATGTATCGAGTCACAGATACAATGTATGGAGTCACATTATCATTATACAATGTATGGAGTCACAGACAATGTATGGAGTCACATATCATTATACTATGTATAGAGTCACGTTAATATGATACAATGTATCGAGTCACAGATACAATGTATGGAGTCACATATCATTATACTATGTATCAAGTCACAGATACAATGTATGGAGTCACATTATCATTATACAATGTATCGATCACACTATCGTGATAGAATGTATCGGGTCACATTAATCTTATACAAGGTATCGAGCTAATATTATACAATGTATTGAGTCACATTAATATATACAATGTATCGAGTCACAGATACAATGTATGGAGTCACATTATCATTATACAATGTATGGAGTCACATTATCATTATACAATGTATAGAGTCACATTAATATGATACAATGTATGAGTCGCTCATGGTAACTTTTGGAGTTGGTCAGGCTGTTCCGCGTGGCGCAGCAGGTGGCGCTGTGGCTCCGCGCCTCTCTCCTGTAACACAAGGCGCCTGATAAATCCAGAATAAATGGAGTTTTCAGATTCCAGCCACAAGGATGTCCATTATGGCGGAGCAGAAAGAGTCTTTAGTGCAGCATATGTCCTCTCTATAAATAGAGCATTGAAAAGCAAACAAAGAATATTTCCACCAGAAGCCGCGACACCCTGTAATATAGGAGCGGCTCTTATTGCATTAAGGCAACTTTTAATAGAGGGATTTTTGTGGAGCCGCCACCTGCACTTATTTTTACCGGCGGCCTCAGATTGCGCTTTACGTCTTATGCAAACACGGAGAACAAGGCTCGGCTGTCACCAGAACTTACTCACTTTCCACAAACTTTCAGCAGCCGAGTCCTCGCGCCCCTCCGTGTTCAGGGATCATAAATCATTAAGTCTTGGACGACCCCTTTAAGAAATATTGGCGGAGAAATGGCCCCTTTAACAGCTGGGGATGATGCTGTGCCGTGTCGGGAAGCGTTCACACAATCGCTGACAGAAGGGGGCCCCCCGGATCAGTCATATGGCGGAGTGTGGGGGGCGCGGGGTGGACGCAGGCGAGGGTGTGAGATATCTATTAATTCTTCCCGCTCTCGCCAGCTGTCCGTAATTCCCCAATATGTCTCAATGTGATCGTGTGAAGAAAGGAAAAATCTCCAGAAATATCATCTGACCCAGAAAATAAATCCAAGGAACTTCAGAGTTTCTCTCCTGCGCAGAACTAACCTTTACTGTATCTTTAAGTTACAGCCCCGCCCCTGAGGAGCCAATACCAATAACATGCAAAGTTGAACACATCCCCACCCATGAAGAGCCAGTACTATTGACATATATGCATGGACAAATACTCCAGAAAGTACAGCCCCGCCCATGAGGAGCCAGCACCAGTGACATAACAATTGAGTGAATCCCCTGCATTTAAAGCCTTGTCTCCAAAGAGTCGAAGCAGTGACATAGAAAGCCAATAAATCTTCCGAAATTACAGCCTCGCCCTCAATGAGATGGCAATAGCGATATATATGGTAGATTAAATCTCCTGAGATTACAGCTCCGCCCCCAAAGAGCCTGTCAGTTATTTATCTATTATGTATTTATTATCTCCTATTAGCTATCTATTATTTATCTGATCTATTCATTACTATTATTTATCTATCATCTATCTACAATGTATCTATCTATGTGTAATCTATCTATTGTCTATGTATTATCTATCTGTGACCTATCCATTATCTATTATTTATTATCTATCTATCTATCTATCTATCTATCTATATCTATCTATCTATATCTCTAAACTATCTATGTCTCCTATCTATCTATCTATCTATCTATCTATCTATCTATCTATCTATCTGTCTGTCTGTCTATCTATTTATCCATCATCAATTATCTATCTATCTACTATCTATCCTATATCTATCTATCTAACTATCTCTATCTATCTATCTATCTATCCTATATCTATCTATCTATCTATCTATCTAGATATTATCTATCTATCTATCTATCTACTTGCAAAAATGAGCTGCAGCACACAAATTTGAGTGTTTCTTTGCCTTTAATGGCATATAGGCATGGTGAGGCGACGTTCGTCCTCTGACCTTCTTCTTGAGGCTGAAGAAGGTCAGAGGACCGAAACGTCGCCTCACCATGCCTATATGCCATTAAAGGCAAAGAAAAACACTCCAAATTTGTGTGCTGCAGCCTCATTTATTGCAAGTATTATGGTGTTGATGTTGATCCCCATCACAGGACTGAAAAGCACCCAGCATATCTGCTGTAAGAGACGCTGCTCATAACTTTTTTCATTATATCTATCTATCTATCTATCTATCTATCTATCTATCTATCTATCTATCTATCTATCTATCTATCTATCTATCTATCTATCTATCTATCCTATTATATCTATCTATCTATCTATCTATCTATCTATCTACTCTATCTATCTATCTATCTATCTATCTATCTATCCCTATTCTATCTATCTATCTATCTATCTATCTATCTATCCCTATATCTATCTATCTATCTATCTATCTATCTATCCCTATATCTATCTATCTATCTATCTATCTAGATTATCTATCTATCTATCTATCTATCTATCTATCCCTATATCTATCTATCTATCTATCTATTATCTATCTATCTATCTATCTATCTATCTATCCTCTATCTATCTATCATCTATCTATCTATCTATCTATCTATCTATCTTATCTATCTATCTATCTATCTATCTATCTACCTATCCTATCTATCTATCATCTATCTATCTATCTATCTATCTATCTATCTATCTATCTATCTATCTATCTATCTATCTATCTATCCCTATATCTATCTATCTATCTATCCCTATCTATCTATCTATCTATCTATCTATCTATCTATCTATCTATCTATCTATCTATCTATCTATCTATCTATCTATCTATCCTATTCTATCTATCTATCTATCTATCTATCTACTATCTATCTATCTATCTATCTATCTATCTATCTATCTATCTATCTATCTATCTATCTATATCCCTATATCTATCTATCTATCTATCTATCTAAAATTGCAAAAAAGGCTGCAGCACTCCAATTTCAGTTGTATATTCTGCCTTTATTGGCCTTCAGTATAAAGATGGCGACGTTTCGGTCAGTGATGACCTTCTCCAGCTTCACTGACCGAAACGTCGCCATCTTTATACCTGAAGGCCAATAAAGGCAGAATATACAACTGAAATTGGAGTGCTGCAGCCTTTTGCAATTTTGTCCTAGGATTAGTGGCTGGACACCACCTCAAGGACTGATAAGCACCTAACTTAAGTTAATAAGAACGCTGCTCAAATAACCTTTTCTTTATCTATCTATCTATCTATCTATCTATCTATCTATCTATCTATCTATCTATCTATCTATCCCTATATCTATCTATCTATCTATCTATCTATCTATCTATCTATCTATCTATCTATCTATCCCTAATCTATCTATCTATCTATCTATCTATCTATCTATCTATCTATCTATCTATCTATCTATCTATCTATTATCTATCTAGATATTATCTATCTATCTATCTATTTATTATCTATCTATCTATCTATCTATCTATCTATCTATCTATCTATCTATCTCTCCACTCTTCTCTTTTTCTATTCCTCTCCATTTCTCCGTCCTCTTCTATCCAGGACAATCACTCTCATCCTCTGCACAGTGGAGATGATGGAGGGTCCGGGGGGGCTGTGAATGTTGGGGGGCCACGTTTCTTTCCTCGGCAGCTCTCTGGGGTCCATGGAAGGGTTAACGCTCCGCTCCCCACGTTGGGAGTGAACGGTTCTGCCTCCCGCGCAGCTGAATACGTTGCACCTTTTAGGAGCTATTATGCAGCATTAGGGGAATTTGAATACTCTAATCAATGCTCCAAGACTCCAGATAAATAGGTTTTCACGTCGCCGGTCCCCGACCTTCCCCACAAATGATGGCAAATTTATTGAATCCATAATCGTGAAACAATGAATTGTAATGTCTTTTGTTTCTGGAGCACTCGGCGCAGCGAGGGGGAGCGCTGGTTTTATGCTGAGAGCGGCTGCAGAGGCTTCAAACCAGGTTATGACTCAAAAACAAATAACCACACACAAAAGTTGGCGGCGCACAAGGTTTTAACCAATTCTTGGGTCTGCGAAGTCTAGAAATGAAGCTCTGACGGCAGGAGAAATGGCGTCTCTGAGGTTGGCATCGTGTCTGGAGGAGACGAGGTCGACAGAAGAACAAACTTCCGCAAGTTGCAATTTTTTTTGCAACAATGTATTTCCGTTCAGCAAGAATCGAGGACGACGTCAACAGCAATGATAAAAGTAGGCGGCTTTCAGCAGCTGCTTGACACAAGCCGCTCTTTATAACCCCCAACCAGAGGGGGCGCCCACAACATCCATGGACAAGTTCCCACCACCCAATTCTATGGCCATCGCTGGTTACATGTTCTTCATAAGTTTATTGGACTTTGTAGAACCAGGTTATGGTCCACCCAAGTCTCTTCCATAATGTTCCGACACAAGTAATTCTTGTAACACCCAAGCACCCATAATAGATGTTTACAAGCCGAACATCCATGGACAAGTTCCCCACCACCCAATTCTGTGGCCATCGCTGGTTACATGTTCTTCATAAGTTTGCAGGACCTTATAGAACCAGATGACCCAAATCTAATCCATAATGTGGATCTCCACAAGTATTGGGTGATGGATAATACAAGTCTCATGCATGGAATGGAACTGGTTTCAACCATTATACATGGACACCAGTCCACAATGGTCTTTTCCTTGGGTGATGGATTAACAACATGTCCTCCTGCAGAACTGATGTAGCTTTCAGCAGCTGCTTGACACAAACAACGCTTCATAACATCCAACCAGAGATGTGACTCAACAGAAGGTTACAAGCCAAACATCCATGGCAAGTTCCCACCACCCAATCATGGCCATCGCTGTTACATGTCTTCCCTAAGTTGTAGGACTTTGTAAAACCAGTGATTGATCACCCAAGTCTCTTCCATAGCGTTCCCGACACAGTAATTCTTTGTAACACCCAACAAGACAAGCAGCCATAACTGATGTTTACGAGCCGAACATCCATGGTCATTCCCACCACCCAATTCTATAGCCATCAATGGTTACATGTTTTCCATATTGGGGGACTTGAGGAACAGTGATGGTTCACCCAAGCTTTTGTGTAACATGGATCTCCTCAAGTCTCCCCAAGAATTGGGTGACGGATTTATACAAGTCTCATCCATGGAATGAAAAAACACTGGTTTCCTTGGGGTGATGGATCGGCAACATTTGCTCCTGCAGAACTGCACGGCTACTTGACTCAAGCAACTCTTGGAAAACCCAACAAGAGCAGGCACCCATAACAGATGTTTACGAGCCGAACATCCATAGGCACCCACCACCCAATTTTATGGACCTGGGCTGGTTATGTGTTCTTCCATATGTTGCAAGGACTTGTAGAAGCAGGTGATGGGTCCATCCAAGTCTCTTCCCAACGTGTGGATCTCCTCACGTCTCCCCAAGTATTGGATGATGAATCTACACAAGCCTCATCCATGGAATGGAAAGATACACTGGTTTCAAGCCAATGGTCCACAATGGTCTCTTCCTTGAGGTGATGGATCAACAACATTTCCTCCTGTAGGACTGATGGCGCTTTCAGCAGCCGCTTGACAGACGAACTCTCGTAACCTCCAACCAGTGAGGAGCCCAATACAGATGTGACAAGCTGACGCTAATGGTCAAGGTACCACCACCAAATTACTTGAACCGGGCTTCTTCAGTAGGACACTGTAAACCAGGAGATGGATCCACCCTAGTCTCTTCCATAACATGGATCTCCTCAATTCCAAGAATTGGTGATGAAGTTATGCAAGTCTCATGCATTAAATGGAAGACAACTGTTCAACCACTAGACATAACCTGCCTCTTCCTTGAGTTGATGAATCACTACACTTCCTCCTGCAGAACCGATAATGAGACCCAATACCACCTTTAGGAAAAGACCAAAGACACATTGGAAGTCAAAGTACCTGTCAGTAAACTTGTAGTCTAGATGGACACATGGCGGTAACATGTAACCAAGGACATTCCATGTTCTCATGTTCATGTGCTCGCAGCAGCAAAGTCGTCCAACTACCACCATGGCATACAAAGAGGAGGCTTCCAGAACAGGAGGTAACACTAGAACTGAGGTTTAAGACTTTGATGAAAATAACATTGAGCATTGATTCCTACTGGTTAATCAGTGTTCATAGATCACACAGCAAAGCCAATCTCATGAGATCACAGCAGCAAAGCCAATCTCATGAGATCACAGCAGCAAACCATGTAACTGAGATCACAGCAGCAAAACCCAATCCATGAGATCACAGCAGCAATGCCCAATTCCATGAATCAAAGCAGCAAAGCCCAATCTCATGAGATCACAGCAGCAAAGCCCAATCTCATAGATCACACAACAAAGCCAAATCTCATGAGATCACGCAGCAAAGCCCAATCTTGAGATCACAGCAGCAAAGCCCAATCTCATGAGATCACAGCAGCAAAGCTCAATCTCATGAGATACAGCAGCAAGCCCAATCTCATGAGATCACAGCAGCAAAGCCCAATCTCATGAATCACAGCACAAAGCCCAATCTCATGAGATCACAGCAGCAAAGCCCAATCTCATGAAGATCACAGCACAAAACCCAATGTAATGAGATCACAGCAGCAAAACCCATCTCATGAGATCACAGCAGCAAAGCCAATCTCATGAGATCAAGCAGCAAAGCCAGTCCATGAGATCACAGCAGCAAAGCCCAATTCTCATGAGATCACAGCAGCAAACCCAATGTAATGAGATCACAGCAGCAAAACCCAATCTCATGAGATCACAGCACAAAGCCCAATCTCATGAGATCACAGCAGCAAAGCCCAATCTCATAGATCACAGCAGCAAAGCCCAATCTCATGAGACACAGTACAAAGCCCAATCTCATGTAATCACAGCAGCAAAGCCCAATCTCATGAGATCACAGCAGCAAAGCCCAATCTCATGAGATCACAGCAGCAAAGCCCCAATCTCATAGATACACAGCAGCAAAGCCCAATCCCCACAATTCACAGGAAGGAGACTAGACAGACAACGGGTAACATGAACAGCCCAACTTATACATGAGCCCTGGGTCCCAGTGATGGACCTCTGAAAGGAACATGGAACCAGGTGCTTTCTTACTGGATGTCAAACACTCATCTGCTCACAGCAGCAAAGTCATCCAACGTCCACCATAGTATCCATTGATGAGGATTTAGAGAACCATAATCCACCACATATGGGCCCTGGTGTCACAGTGTGAGACCTTCATCTGAAATTAACATTGACGCAGGGGCATTCCTAATGGTCGTTCAGTGTCCCTGAGCTCACAGCAGCAGAGGCAACACTGCCACCATTGATTCCATAGAAAATGGCTTAGAGGGACCACAGAATAATAGAAAACACTAACAAACTCAATTCTAGTTAATCCTGGAGTCCCGGTGGTGGAGATCTTTGTCTAAAGTAACATGGAACCGTCATCTTTCTTATTGGTTGACCAATGGTCGTGAGGTCAAGGCAGCAAAGCCGCACCACTATCAGCATTCATTCTATAGAGGGACCATAGAAAGACTGATGATAGGAACTAGCTCAATCCTAATGAATCCCGGAGTACCGGTGATGGAAACCTTCATCTAAGAAATCATGGAGCCGTGACCTTTCTTAATTTTTGGCCAATAGTCACGAGCTCACAGCAGCAAAGTCACCACAATTACCACCCGGAATTTTTAAGGGCTCACAGGCAAACACAACCTAAACAAGGCCAACTTCTATATGAGCCCTGGTGTCCTTTGTGTGCACATCTATCAGTCATATGGTATTCTTAATGGTTGCATTCAGGTGCTCACAGCTGCAAAGCCTCTCGTCCAGCTTGACCACCATGGCATCCATAGGAGAAGGCCAACCCGATACATGAAGGAGGCCAACACGATACTTGAAGGAGGCCAACACGATACTTGAAGGAGGCCAACCTGATACATGAAGGAGGCCAACACGACACTTGAAGGAGGCCAACACGATACATGAAGGAGGCCAACCCGATACATGAAGGAGGCCAACACGACACTTGAAGGAGGCCAACACGATACATGAAGGAGGCCAACACGATACATGAAGGGGGCCAACACGATACTTGAAGGAGGCCAACACGATACATGAAGGAGGCCAACACGATACATGAAGGGGGCCAACACGATACATGAAGGAGGCCAACACGATACTTGAAGGAGGCCAACACGATACTTGAAGGAGGCCAACACGATACATGAAGGAGGCCAACACGATACTTGAAGGAGACCAACACGATACTTGAAGGGGGCCAGCACGATACTTGAAGGAGGCCAACACGATACATGAAGGAGGCCAACACGACACTTGAAGGAGGCCAACACGACACTTGATGGAGGCCAACACGATACATGAAGGAGGCCAACACGACACTTGAAGGAGGCCAACACGATACATGAAGGAGGCCAACACGATACTTGAAGGAGACCAACACGACACTTGAAGGAGGCCAGCACGATATATAAATGAGGCCAACACAATGCATGAAGGAGGTCAACACGATACATGAAAGAGGCCAACCCTAACATGAAGGAGGTCAACACGATACATGAAGGAGGCCAACACGATACATGAAGGAGGCCAACACGATACATGAAGGAGGCCAACACGACACTTGAAGGAGGCCAACACGACACTTGATGGAGGCCAACACGATACATGAAGGAGGCCAACACGACACTTGAAGGAGGCCAACACGATACATGAAGGAGGCCAACACGATACTTGAAGGAGACCAACACGATACTTGAAGGGGCCAGCACGATATATAAATGAGGCCAACACAATGCATGAAGGAGGTCAACACGATACATGAAAGAGGCCAACCCTAACATGAAGGAGGTCAACACGATACATGAAGGAGGCCAACACGATACATGAAGGAGGCCAACACGATACTTGAAGGGGGCCAGCACGATATATAAATGAGGCCAACACAATGCATGAAGGAGGTCAACACGATACATGAAAGAGGCCAACCCTAACATGAAGGAGGTCAACACGATACATGAAGGAGGCCAACACGATACATGAAGGAGGCCAACACGACACTTGAATGAGGCCAACACGATACATGAAGGGGGCCAGCACGATATGTGAATGAGGCCAACACAATGCATGAAGGAGGTCAACACTATACATGAAAGAGGCCAACCCTAACATGAAGGAGGCCAACACGATATATGAAGGAGGCCAACACGATACATGAAGGAGGCCAACACGATACATAAAGGAGGCCAACACGATACATGAAAGAGGCCAGCCCTAACATGAAGGAGGCCAACCCGATACATGAAGGAGGCCAACCCGATACATGAAGGAGGCCAACACGATACTTGAAGGAGGCCAACACGATACATGAAGGAGGCCAACACGACACTTGAAGGAGGCCAACACGATACATGAAGGGGGCCAGCACGATATATAAATGAGGCCAACACAATGCATGAAGGAGGTCAACACGATACATGAAAGAGGCCAACCCTAACATGAAGGAGGCCAACACGATACATGAAGGAGGCCAACACGACACTTGAAGGAGGCCAACACGATACTTGAAGGGGCCAGCACGATATATAAATGAGGCCAACACAATGCATGAAGGAGGTCAACACGATACATGAAAGAGGCCAACCCTAACATGAAGGAGGCCAACACGATACATGAAGGAGGCCAGCCCTAACATGAAGGAGGCCAATACGATACATGAAGGAGGTCAGCCCTAACATGAAGGAGGCCAACACGATACATGAAGGAGGCCAGCCCTAACATGAAGGAGGCCAACCCTAACATGACGTAGGCCAACTCTAACATGAAGGAGGCCAACATGATACATGAAGGAGCACAACCCTAACATGACGTAGGTCAACCCTAACATGAAGGAGTCCAAATCTAACATGAAGATGGCCAACACAATATATGAAGGCGGTCAACTGTAACATGAGCCCTGGTGATCTGGTGTTGGATATTAATAATATATCACATATGGTATCGGTTGATGTGACCCCCGTGCACCATCACATCCACTAATATCATGTATTCAGCATACAGATGATGACGGCCGCGGCTCCTGACCGGGGAGGGGAATATAATTGTTCAGACAAGATAATTCTACATGAAGCTAAATTTGACCGATCAGAGGGGAAGCTCGACTGACAGCGATCTGCGTCTCCTCATCCCGGAGCCTGACAGCCGCTCATTTCCCACAGATATTAATAGCAGCTTCATGGTGACGTCTGGACACAAACCGAGCGCAAAACTCCCCGAACCTCCCCGAACCCCCCCCCGTCCTGCAGAACGTGGCCCCCCGGACACTGATTAGAGGAAAAGCAATGACATGTTTTATTTTCTAAAATTACTGAGAAATTATTTTATTATTCTAAGTAGGTTTTATATGAATTTAAAATAAATAACAATAAATAATATTTGAAAAAATAATAAAATTAAGATTGATTAAAAATAATAAAACTAAATAATAAAAAAATAATTTTGAATAAAAAAATTGAATAAAAAAATAATTAAAAATAAAATTGGAAATAAATAATCTAGAAAAAAAAATAATATATTCATAAAAAGGAAATAGAAAATAATATTGAAAAAATATACAAAATAATATTGAATAAAAATAAAAAAAATTGAATAAATAAATAATAAAAAATAATATTGAATAAAAATATTAAATAAATAAAATAATAAAAAATAATATTGGATAAAAAGGATTACAAAATAATATTTTAAAAAAATAAAAACAATAATAAAAAATATTATTGAATACAAAAGTATAATAAATTGTATTAGAAAAAAATTCATACAAAAAAACATTGAAAAAAATAATACAATGCAATATTGAAAAGAAAAATAATATTAAATACAAAATAATAAAAAATAATATTAAAAAAACATAAAAATAATATTGAATAAAAAATAATAAATATAATATAAAAAAAAATAATCTGAAATAAAAATATAAAAACAAATATTGAAAATAAATAAGTAAAACTAATAATCAAAAATAATATTGAATAAAAATGTATAAAAAATTGTATAGGAAAAACAATCATAAAAATAAAAAAAACATACAAAAATAATTAAAAAATTAAATAAAATAATCATTAAAAATAATAGTGAAAAAATTCATTTGAATAAAAATAATCACACAAAATATATTGAAAAAAACCCAGAAAAAATAATATTGTATAAAAAAATAAAAAAAAAGTTAATAAAAAATCATACAAAATAATATTAAAAATGATAAACAATAATATACAAAATATAAAAATATTATTGAATAAAAGGGAATAAAATTAATATTCAAAAAGTATTTAAAATAATAATAAAAATGTTATTGTATAAAATATTTATAAAAATTATATTGGAAAAAAAATTATACAAAAATAACATTCAAACTAAATATTAAAACATAATATTGAAAAAAATGATAATATTGAATAAAACATAATAAAAAATAATATTGCAAAAATATAATAACAAATTAATTTGGAAAAAAACATAAAAAATAATAAAAATAATATTGAAATTAAATAATTAAAACTAATAATTAAAAGTAAAATTGTATAAAAAATAATACATAATACTGAATAAAAAAATCATGAAAATAAAAAGATAGAAATAATAAGCAGAACTTAAAAGTGAAGTAAAAGAATGATAAATTACTAAGAAATTCTCCCCTCTTGTATCTGTACAACCGAATTGTCCCATTTTTGTTACTTGTATTGTTACTATGTTACGTTGTCCTCATCTGCCCCTTTTAGCATGTAAAGCGCCATGGATTTATGGCGCTATATTAATTAATAATAATAATAATAATAAAAATAATAATAAGAAGAAGAGAAGAAGAAGAAGAAGAAGAAATGTAAGAATGATAGAAATCCTGGATACAAAATGTTACATTGTGATTTATTATAAATTCACGACTTCATTATTTTCCCATTTTTGTTTTTCTTTTTATTTCTTTTGTTTTTTTGGAGATGGAAGGAAAAGAAGAGGAATAACGCCGCGCCCCGGAGGAGTGACGTGGCTCTGCCGCTCGCTGATTGACATCTCGGCAGATTTATCGCTTTCTCCAGTTGGTGACATTTTTCTCTTTTTTTCTCTTTTTTCCTTCTCTCTCTTTTTTCTCTTTCATTTGGACGAGGATCCAAATAAGACAGGAACGACCGAGGATCTGCGGCCCGGGGAAGCGGAGGACGGCGGATAGTAATGATGGCGGAACGTGAGTCTGTAGCAGGAAGATACCGGAATTAGATACTTTTTTCTTTTATTTTTCTTATTTTTCCTCTTTTCTCCTCTTTCGTTCTTTCTTTTTATTTCTTTATTTTACTCTCTTTTCTTTTTTTCTCTCACCTCTTTCTTTTTTTTCTTTTTTTTTTTTTAATTTTTTTTTCCATCTTTTTCTTCTCTTTCATTCTTTCTTTTTTTTTTAGTTTTTTTCTTTTCCTTCTTCTTTCTTTGTATTTTGTTCCTTTGTGATCGCCATTTTTTCTATCTTTCTTTCTTCCTTCTTTTTTCCTTTCCTCTCTTTTTCTTACTTTTGTTCTCTTTGACTCCCCATCTTTTTCTATCTCCCATTCTTTCTTTCTTTCTTTTTTTCTTTCTTTCTCTTCTTTCTTTCTTTCTTTCTTTCTTTCTTTCTTTCTTTCTTCTTTCTTTCTTTCTTTCTTTCTTCTTTCTCTTTTTTCTCTTCCTTCTTCTCTCTTTCTTTCTTTTTTCTCTTTCTTTTTCTCTCTCTTTCTTTCCTTCTTCTTTCTTCTCCTCTTTCTTTCTTTTCTCCTTTCTTCCTTTTCCTTCTCTTTATCTTCTTTTTTCTCTTTTTCTCCTCTTTTTTCTATTCTCCCATCTCCCTTCTTTCTTTCTTCTCTTTTTCTTCTTTCTTCTTTCTTTCTTTCTCTTTCTTTTTTTTCTTCTTCTTTCTTCTCTTCTTTCTTTCTTTTTCTTTCTTTCTTTCTTTCTTTCTTTCCTTCTTCTTCCTTCTTTTTTTTTCTTTTCTTCCCGTCCTTCATCTCTTCAGTTTTTATTCCTCCGGTCCTTATTTTCTCCCTCTTTCGCTTAGTGTCGGTGGATGACTATATAGATGATGACTCCTCGGTCGCCTCTTTAGCCTCTGTCCTCCGTGTGCCGCCATCTAACGCTCCGCCAGAGCCGCATTATACCGATATTCTCCCATATAATAAAGTTATCAGAAGAATCAAACTGAAGGAAAGTAACAAATAAAGAATAAATAACAATGAAATCAGTGACTAACGCCGGAGCGCTGGGATCTTCGCTCGTCTGATCGTTCACTCGTTACTTCGTGTGGGAGAAAAATCACTTATTTTCTCCAAAAATCGAGTGACTAAACCCAATTATATTTCAGATTCATTTAATTTATTTGTTTGTTTATTCAGTTGTATAAATCCGTCCAAAACCCTTTATTGACCTGGACTCGTTTGTTGTTTGTGTTCAGTTGAGTTTGTAGATTTCATCACTCATCTTCTTCTCGCGTTACATTGAGCGCTGCTTTCTTTAATTATTGTTAATAATGAAATAGTTCAGGGGCGGAGCTTTGCTGTAGCCCCGCCCCTGAGGAGATCTATAATATTGATTTATCCCATTGCTCACTTCACATCTCGTCTCATCACTTCTTACTCTTTCTCTTCTCTCTTTCCTTCTCCTCTCCTCTGACTCACTCCTTACTTCTCTTTTACTCTTTTCTTTTATCATTTCCTATTTGTTTCATCTCTTCTTCTCCTCTCTATTCCATCCTTCATTATTCTTTTCTGTTCATCTTATCTCCTCTCATCTTCTTCTCGTTCTGTCTCTCCCCTCTTCTATTCTTACAGTTTGTCCTTATTTTTCTCTACTTTCCTCTCATTTTCATTTAATCTTCCCTTCTTTTTGCTCTTCTCTTTTATTCTAAACTCCATTATTTTCTCTCCTTCTCTTCTTTAATTGTCTATTCTCCACACTTCTCTTTTCTATCCTTCTACTTTCATCTCTCTTATGTCCTCACCTTCTTCTAATCTAATCTCTTCTTTTCTCCATCTCCTTTCTTCTTTGTTTTTGTTCTCTTCTTCTCGCTCATCCCTTCCCTACTCTTCTGTTTTCCCTGCTCGTCCTTGCTTCTACACTCCTTTTCTCTTTTCCTTTTCTCTTTCCTTTCCTTTTCTCCTGTTCTCGAAGGTTCTCTTGTTTCTCCTCCTCTCTTTCTCTAATTATATCATCTCTTCTTTGTTTCTTTCCTCCACTTCCTTCTCTTCTTTCTTTCCTGTTCTCCACCACTTGTCTTACTTCTCTCTCTCTCCTTCCTTCCTTCCTTCCTTCCTTCCTTCCTTCCTTCCTTCCTTCCTTCCTTCCTTCCTTCCTTCCTTCCTTCTTCCCTTTTCTCTTCTTTCCCTTCCCTTTATCTCTGTTCTCCACCACTCGTCTTGCTTCTTCTCTCTCTCCTTCTCCTTCCTCCTCTATTCCTTTCATCTATTCCTTCCCTTCTTTTCTCTCTGTACCCCACACTTTTCTTGCTTCTCTCTTCCCCTCTATCCTTTCTTCTCTTCTTTTCTCTTCTTCCTTTTCTTCTGCTTTTCTCTTTTCCTTCTCTTCTGCTCTCCGTCACTCTTCTTGCTTCTTCTTCCTCTCTTTTTTCTTCTCTTTTCTTCCTTCTTCTCATTTTCCTTCTCTCTTGTTTCCTATCTTCCCACCACTCCTCCTGCTTCTCTGCTTTACTTTCATTACCTTCATTCTCTTCTTCTTTCCTCTCGTCCTTCCCTTCCTCTTTTCCTTTGCTCACTTCGCTTTTTGCTTCTTCTCCCTTCTTTTCTCTCCTTCTTTCTCTTTTCCTTTCCTCTTTTATTTCCCTTCTCCTCTCTCCTTCCTCGCCCTCTTTTCTTTACGCTCTTCTCTTGTTCCTCCTTTCTTTTCCTCTCCTCTTCTCTCCTTTCCTCTTCTGTCGTTTTCTCCATTCACTCCTCTTCTTTACTCTTCTCTTTTTTCCTCTCCATTTCTCTTAACTTGCTCTCGCTTCCTCTAATCTTCTCTTTTTTTAGTTAATTCCTCCTCTACGCTCTTCTTTCTTTTCCTTCTCTCTTTCCTCTCTTCTTCTTTCCTTTCCTCCGTTCACTCCTCTCACACTTTTCTCTCTTTTCTTCTTCTCTCCTTTCCTCTGTTCACTCCTCCTCTCTTTTCCTTCTCTTTTCCTCTCCTCTCCTTTCCTCCGTTCACTCCTCCTCTACACTCTTCTCTTCTTTTCCTCTTCTCTCCTTTCCTATGTTCACTCCTCCTCTCTTTTCCTTCTCTTTTCCTTCTCCTTTCCTCCGTTCACTCCTCCTCTCTTTTCTTCTCTTTTCTCCTTTCCTCCGTTCACCCCTCTCTCTTTTCCTTCTCTTTTCCTTTTGTTTTCCTCTTCTTTCCTCCGTTCACTCCTCCTCTCCGCTCTTCTCTTTCTCAGTATAACACTTCACCATGTCGGCACTGATGCCGGTTGGGAGTCGGTGACTCTGTATTGATTGACGGCTCCTCACAAATCTGTGACATGAAATACTTCAATGCCAAGAAGAAGGAAGATCTTGGCTGAAGTTTGGAGGAGCGAAGATCTGGAATCTCGCAGGATCTGCAGAATAATACAACGTTCCCTGTAATCTAGTGTTTGACTACATAGTGGGGGTGCGGCGGTGATAGATCTGGTGTCAGTGCTGCGGTGTGGCGGCGATAGATCTGGTATTGGTGCAGCGGTCTGGCGGTGATAGATCTGGTATCAGTGCAGCGGTGTAGCGGTGATAGATCTAGTGTCGGTGCCGCTGTGTGGTGGTAATAGATCTGGTGTCAGTGTGGATGCGGCGGTGATAGATCTGGTGTTGGTGTGGTGGTGTGGTGGTGATAGATCTGGTGGTGGTGTGGTGGTGTGGCTGTGATAGATCTGGTGTCAGTGTGGGTGTGGTGGTGATAGATCTGGTATTGGTGCAGCGGTGTGGCGGTGATAGATCTGGTGTCAGTGTGGATGTGGTGGTGATAGATCTGGTATCGGTGCGGTGGTGTGGTGGTGATAGATCTGGTGTCGGTGCGGTGTTGTGGTGGTGATAGATCTGGTGTTGGTGCAGCGGTGTGCTGGTGATAGATCTGGTGTCCGTGCGGTGTGGTGTGGTGGTGATAGATCTGGTGTCGGTGCGGTGGTGATAGATCTGGTGTTGATGCAGCGGTGTGGTGGTGATAGATCTGGTGTCGGTGCGGTGGTGTGGTGGTGATAGATCTGGTGTCGGTGCGGTGGTGTGGTGGTGATAGATCTGGTGTCGGTGCGGTGTTGTAGTGGTGATAGATCTGGTGTCGGTGCGGTGGTGTGGTGGTGATAGATCTGGTGTCAGTGTGGGTGTGGTGGTGATAGATCTGGTGTCGGTGCGGTGGTGATAGATCTGGTGTTGATGCAGCGGTGTGGTGGTGATAGATCTGGTGTCGGTGCGGGTGGTGTGGTGGTGATAGATCTGGTGTCGGTGCGGTGGTGTGGTGGTGATAGATCTGGTGTCGGTGCGGTGTTGTAGTGGTGATAGATCTGCTGTCGGTGCGGTGGTGTGGTGGTGGATAGATCTGGTGTCAGTGTGGGTGTGGTGGTGATAGATCTGGTGTTGGTGTGGTGGTGATAGATCTGTTGTCAGTGTGGGTGTGGTGGTGATAGATCTGGTGTTGGTGTGGTGGTGATAGATCTGTTGTCAGTGTGGGTGTGGTGGTGATAGATCTGGTGTTGGTTCAGCAGTGTGTGATGATAGATCTGGTGTCGTGTGGATGTGGTGTGATAGATCTGGTGTCGGTGCGGTGGTGTGGTGGTGATAGATCTGGTGTCGGTGCGGTGTTGTGGTGGTGATAGATCTGCTGTCGGTGCGGTGGTGTGGTGGTGATAGATCTGGTGTCAGTGTGGGTGTGTGGTGATAGATCTGGTGTTGGTTCAGCAGTGTGATGATGATAGATCTGGTGTCAGTGTGGATGTGGTGGTGATAGATCTGGTGTCGGTGCGGTGGTGTGGTGGTGATAGATCTGGTGTCGGTGCGGTGTTGTGGTGGTGATAGATCTGCTGTCGGTGCGGTGGTGTGGTGGTGATAGATCTGGTGTCAGTGTGGGTGTGGTGGTGATAGATCTGGTGTTGGTTCAGCAGTGTGATGATGATAGATCTGGTGTCAGTGTGGATGTGGTGGTGATAGATCTGGTGTCGGTGCGGTGTGGTGTGTGGTGATGTAGATCTGGTGTCGGTGCGGTGTTGTGGTGGTGATAGATCTGCTGTCGGTGCAGCGGTGTGGCTGGTGATAGATCTGGTGTTCGTGCGGTGGTGTGGTGGTGATAGATCTGGTGTCGGTGGCGGTGGTGATAGATCTGGTGTTGATGCAGCGGTCTGTGGTGGTGATAGATCTGGTGTCGGTGCGGTGTGTGGTGGTGATAGATCTGGTGTCGTGTGCGGTGGTGGATAGATCTGGTGTTGATGCAGCGGTGTGGTGGTGATAGATCTGGTGTCGGTGCGGTGTTGTAGTGGTGATAGATCTGCTGTCGGTGCGGTGGTGTGGTGGTGATAGATCTGGTGTCAGTGTGGGTGTGGTGGTGATAGATCTGGTGTTGGTTCAGCAGTGTGATGATGATAGATCTGGTGTCAGTGTGGATGTGTGGGTGATAGATCTGGTGTCGGTGCGGTGGTGTGGTGGTGATAGATCTGGTGTCGGTGCGGTGTTGTGGTGGTGATAGATTCTGCTGTCGGTGCAGTGGTGTGTGGTGATAGATCTGGTGTCGGTGCGGTGGTGTGGTGGTGATAGATCTGGTGTCGGTGCGGTGGTGTATAGATCTGGTGTTGATGCAGCGGTGTGGTGGTGATAGATCTGGTGTCGGTGCCGGTGGTGTGTGGTGGTGATAGATCTGGTGTGTCGGTGCGGTGGGTGTGGTGTGGTGATAGATCTGGTGTCGGTGCGCGGTGTGTGGTGGTGATAGATCTGGTGTCGTGGTGCGGTGTTGTAGTGGTGATAGATCTGCTGTCGGTGCGGTGGTGTGGTGGTGATAGATCTGGTGTCGGTGCGGTGTTGTGGTGGTGATAGATCTGGTGTTGATGCAGCGGTGTGGTGGTGATAGATCTGGTGTTGATGCAGCGGTGTGGTGGTGATAGATCTGGTGTCGGTGCGGTGTGTGTGGTGGTGATGATCTGGTGTCGGTGCGGTGCTGGTGTTGTGGGTGGTGATAGATCTGCTGTCGGTTGCGGTGGTGTGGGTGGTGATAGATCTGGTGTCAGTGTGGGTGTGGTGGTGATAGATCTGGTGTTGGTTCAGCAGTGTGATGGATAGATCTGGTGTTGGTGCGCGGTGGTGGTGGCGGTGATTGATACTAGTGTCGGTGCGTTGGTATCTTGTAGTGTCGGCGGTTTGATACAACGTTGCGTCTTCTGTAGTATTTGTGGATAAGCAGAGCGTCCGTCAGATCCCGGCACGCCGGTGTCTCTCCCAGTGATCTGGATACAATGTATTTAGTAGGTTTTGTTCCTTCTGTATGAGTGTTGTTCCTCAGCGGCGTATCTGGCGGCATTGTGCGATTTGCGTGCTCTGTCATTACACACAATGACACACTCTCCGCTCTATTAGTCCAACTGGAAATGTCACTTCTCACTCACACGAGTCGTCATGATTACAAGGGGGCGAGAACGAAAAAAAAAAGCCCAGTCCGCCCCAGCCCCGCACCCGCCACCCCGAGCCGTATGATTTATGCCGGCTTTAAATTATTGTTTGTGTTAAATTGTTTCTCGGAGGCCATTGAGGAATGTGAAGTTGTCAGATTAACCGCCGGCCGCTTCATTAGGTGAAGCATAATTTTATATTCCCTCTTGGAAATCTAAATAGCAGCGATTTCCTCCCCAAACAGGACGGAAAACAAAGCCCCCATTCACGGTGAGTGGGCAATTCTGTATCGGGCTTTGTATTGTGAAACAACCTTGTTACTAAGAGGAGAAAGAGAAAAAAACCACCGACCTACAAGAAAGGAATCTGTGTCTGGATATTCACCGCATTCAACACTTCACTCTTTATTATTAATTACTGGATGTTGATTCTTCAAATTACTAAGTTTGCGCTGAAAGACGCCGCGTTATTAATTTCCATTTACATATTCGCCGGCAGCTGAACGCCAATTTCTTTCTTTATTTTTCTGCATTTGCATATAAAATTGTAATCAAAAGAAATGCAAACGCCGTGTTACTTAACGGGTTATTATCGCACCGCCGTCTCCTGTCCGGGTGTAATAATCCGCCGGCAATCAAGTGTCACGCGAGGCCCCTCCATCCAACCAACAATCAAGTGTCACGCGAGGCCCCTCCATCCAACCAACAATCAAGTGTCACGCGAGGCCCCTCCATCCAACCGACAATCAAGTGTCACGCGAGGCCCCTCCATCCAACCAACAATCAAGTGTCACGCGAGGCCCCTCCATCCAACCAACAATCAAGTGTCACGCTAAGCCCCTCCATCCAACCAACAATCAAGTGTTACGTGAGGCCCCTCCATCCAACCAGCAATCAAGTGTCACGCGAGGCCCCTCCATCCAACCAACAATCAAGTGTCACGTGAGGCCCCTCCATCCAACCAACAATCAAGTGTCACGCGAGGTCCCTTCATCCAACCAACAATCAAGCGTCACGTGAGGCCCCTCCATCCAACCAACAATCAAGTGTCATGTGAGGACCCTCCATCCAACCAACAATCAAGCGTCACGTGAGGCCCCTCCATCCAACCAATAATCAAGTGTCACGCGAGGCCCCTCCATCCAACCAACAATCAAGTGTCACGCGAGGCCCCTCCATCCAACTGACAATCAAGTGTCATGTGAGGCCCCTCCATCCAACCAATAATCAAGTGTCACGCGAGGCCCCTCCATCCAACCAATAATCAAGTGTCACGCGAGGCCCCTCCATCCAACCAACAATCAAGTGTCACGCGAGGCCCCTCCATCCAACCAACAATCAAGTGTCACGCGAGGCCCCTCCATCCAACCAATAATCAAGTGTTACGTGAGGCCCCTCCATCCAACCAACAATCAAGTGTAATGTGAGGCCCCTCCACCCAACCGACAAACAAGTGTCACGCGAGGCCCCTCTATCCAACCAACAATCAAGTGTCACGCGAGGCCCCTCCATCCAACCAACAATCAAGTGTCACGCGAGGCCCCTCCATCCAACCAATAATCAAGTGTTACGTGAGGCCCCTCCATCCAACCAACAATCAAGTGTCACGCGAGGCCCCTCCATCCAACCAACAATCAAGTGTCACGCGAGGCCCCTCCATCCAACCAATAATCAAGTGTTACGTGAGGCCCCTCCATCCAACCAACAATCAAGTGTAATGCGAGGACCCTCCATCCAACCAACAATCAAGTGTCACGCGAGGCCCCTCCATCCAACCAATAATCAAGTGTTACGTGAGGCCCCTCCATCCAACCAATAATCAAGTGTTACGTGAGGCCCCTCCATCCAACCAACAATCAAGTGTCACGCGAGGCCCCTCCATCCAACCAACAATCAAGTGTCACGTGAGGCCCCTCCATCCAACCAACAATCAAGTGTCACGTGAGGCCCCTCCATCCAACCAATAATCAAGTGTTACGTGAGGCCCCTCCATCCAACCAATAATCAAGTGTCATGTGAGGCCCCTCCATCCAACCAATAATCAAGTGTCACGCGAGGCCCCTCCATCCAACCAATAATCAAGTGTCACGCGAGGCCCCTCCATCCAACCAACAATCAAGTGTCACGCGAGGCCCCTCCATCCAACCAACAATCAAGTGTCACGCGAGGCCCCTCCATCCAACCAACAATCAAGTGTTACGTGAGGCCCCTCCATCCAACCAACAATCAAGTGTCACGTGAGGCCCCTCCATCCAACCAACAATCAAGTGTCACGTGAGGCCCCTCCATCCAACCAACAATCAAGTGTAATGCGAGGCCCCTCCACCCAACCGACAAACAAGTGTCACGCGAGGCCCCTCCATCCAACCAACAATCAGGTGTGACGTGACATCCCTCCATCCAACCAACAAACAAGGGTAATGCAAGGCCCTTCCATCCCACCGGACGACGCTCAATGCCGCCAAAATGTTACATACCTTAATAAGAATCCACTTGGAATTCGCTTTATTTTGACGTTTATCTATATTTATGTTTGTTGTGATTTGTGAATGCCTTTGATGAGAGAATTATGGAATTAAATTGTGAATTAAGGCTTTTCTTCTGGGTCTATATAAGGACCGGGACAATGGAAACAAAGTAACAGATTGGGGGGAAGAGTCTAAAATGAAGCCAGAGCCAAATACTGGGATTGGGGGCCGCATCAGGTTCATTTATTTATTTATTTTTAAAAATTATTAATAAATAAATAAATGTATTTATTTATTTATTTATTTATCGCCCAATCAGATTGTATCGGCTGCCAGGACTTCAGGGGGTGCAAGGTTTATTTTTTTTAATTTAATTTATTTATTTAATTTATTTATTTTAATTTATTTATATACCACCCAATCAGATTGTATCGGCCTCCAGGACTTTAGAGGGCACAAGATTAATTAATTATTAATTAATTAGTTATTTAATTTATTTATTGCCCAATCGAATTGTATCGGCTTCAGGGGTCGCAAGGTTATGTTCATTTATTTATTTATTTATTTATTTATTTATATATCGCTCCATCGGATTGTGTCGGCCTCCAGGGCTTCAGGGGGCGCAAGGTTTATTTATTAATTAACTATCTAATTAATTAAGTAATTTATATATTGCCCCACTAGGTTTTATAGACGTCCAGGGCTTTAGGCGACTCAAGGTTTATTTATTTTATTTATTTATTGTATATATTTACTTATATATCACCTTATATGATTTTTTTGACTTTCAGGGTTTCAGGGAGTGCCAGGTTTATTTATTTTATTAGTTAATTAATTAATTAATTTATTTATATATAGCCCCATTGGATTTTATTGGCCTCCTGGGCTTCAGGGGGCGCAAGGTTCATTTATTTACTTAATTCATTAATTAACTAATTAATTAATTAATTAATTAATTTATATATATATATAATATATATATATATATTATATATATATATATATATATATCACCCAATCGGATTGTGTCAGCCTCCCTGGCTTCATCAGGGCACAAGGTTTGTTAGTTTTCTTAATTAATTGCTTTATTTATTTATATATGGCCCCATCAGATTGTATTGGCCTCTAGGTCTTCGGGGGGCACAAAGTTTAATTAATTAATTTATTAATTAATTAATTTATCTATATATTGACCCATCTGATTATATAGACTTCCAGGACTTCAGCGATCACAAGAGTTATTTATTGTATTTATTTATGTATTTATTATATATCTGAGCTATTTCTCATTCATCCTGATCCCGGACATTATTCACATCCGCAGAATCCGCCACATCGACTCCTGGAGGGAAACAGCGTTATAGATGACAAGAGGCCAGAGATGATTCATCAGTTATCATCCCCCCGATATATTCATCTGCTGACACCGGGGGAAAGAGGGAGAAAATGGGAAAGAAAGAAAGAAAGACAAAGTAAGAAGAAAATGGTGTGTCATGGTCCGCGCTGCCAAACAACATCCACTCCGAAAATAATTCAGGAGTGAATTATTTTCGGAGTGGATGTTGTTTGGCAGCGCGGACCATGACACACCATTTTCTTCCCCACGATTCGGCATATCTCCACATATGAGTGGACGGTGGAAGTCCTGCAGCAGCCATCCAGAAAGAAATCACTAAAATACGCCTTCAAGCCGGTTGTGGGTTACACAACTGCTCCAGGTGAGTGGACCCCATTTTTCACCACTTTATTCCTAGTGCCATAGTGATAGGGCACTATTGCGCCTCTTGTTCCCCCTCCTTCTTTTATTTTATAAAGTAAAGAAAGAAAAAGGTAGAAGAAAGAAGAGAGAAAAAGAGAAGAAGAAGAGAAGAAAGAAGAAAGAAAGTAAGAAAGAAAAAGAAGAGAAGAAAGAAGAGAGAAGAAGAAAGAAAGAAAGAAAGAAAGAAAGAAGAAGAAAGAAAAGAAGAAAAAGAAAGAAGAAAGAAAGAGAAAGAGAAAGAAAGAAAGAAGAAAGAAGAAATAAAAGAAAGAGAGAAGGTAAGAATGAAGAAAGAAAGAAGAAGAAAGAAAGAGAAGAAAAGAAAAGAGAGAAAAGAAAAAAAGAGAAAAGAAAAGAGAAAGAAAGAGAAAGAGAAAGAAAAGAAAAAAAAAAGAAAGAGAGAAGGTAAGAATGAAGAAAAGAAAGAAGGAAAGAAAGAAAGAAAGAAAGAAAGAAGGAAAAAAAGAAAGAGAGAAGGTAAGAATGAAGAAAAGAAAAAAAGGAAAGAAAGAAATCGAGAGAGAAAGAAAGAAAGAAAGAAAGAAAGAAGGAAAAAAGAAAGAGAAGGTAAGAATGAAGAAAAGAAAGAAAGAAAGAAGGAAGAAAACACTAAGGAAAAAAAGAAGAAAGGTAAGAAGGAAAGGAAATAAAGAATGAATGTGAATGAGAGAAGGAAATAAATTAGTAAAGAAGGAAGAAAATAAAGAAAGAACAAACTGAATAATATATAGGCAAGAAACAAGTAAGGAAGGAAAGAAGAAAGAAGAAAAAGAATAGATTAAAAAAACAGAAAGAAAACGAGATATGTAGATAAACATGGAGAGAAAGAATGAAAGAATGGAGGAAGAAAAAAAGAAAGAAAGAAATATGGAAAGAAGGAAAGGAATGAGGGAAGGAAAGAGGGAAGAAAAAAGTAAGGAAAAAATAAATAAAGAAGTAAGGATGGAAGGAAAGAAAGAAAAAATAAAGGAAAAAAAAAAAGAAAAAAATAAAGACAGAAAAAAATACAAAAAGAAAGAAAGAAATGAAGGAAGGAAAGAAGAAAGGAATAAAGGAAAGAGCAAAGAAAAGGAAAGGGAGAAAGAATTAAATGAAGAAAGAAAGGGAAGGAAGAAAGGGAGAAAAAGAGGGGAAAAGAAAAGAAGCAAGAAAGAAGAACAAAGGCTGATAAATGATAGAAGATGGAAGAATTAAATAATCAAAACTTTCTTCTGACCAGAGAGCGAGAAATAATGAGGAAAGATGAAGGATGAAGGACACAAGAGGAGCGATACATGATAACAATTAACAGGGGAAACAGTTATAGAGATGAATGACAGAAGAGGAAATGAGGGAGGATGAATGATGACAAATAAATGATAAATGGTGCAAGAGAAACGATAGATAGAAAAGAAAGGAAAGAAAAAAGAGAGTGATCAAATGAGGGATAAATAATGAGTGATGAATGATAAATGATGAGGAACGAATAATGAGTGACGAATGAGCAGTGATGAATGACAAATGATGAATGACAAATGATGAATGACGAATGATGAGTGATGAATAATGAATGATGAATGGCGAATGATGAATAATGAATGATGAGTGATGAATGATGGGTGATGAATGATGGGTGATGAGTGATGAATGACAAATGATGAATATTGAATGATGAATGATGAATAATGAATGATGAATGGCGAATGATGAGTGATGAATGATGAATAATGAATGATGAATGGCGAATGATGAGTGATGAATGATGGGTGATAAGTGATGAATGATGAATGACGAATGGCGAATGATGAATAATGAATGATAAATGATGAGGAATGAATAATGAGTGATGAATGAGCAGTGATGAATGACAAATGATGAATGACAAATGATGAATGACGAATGATGAGTGATGAATGATGAGTGATGAATGATGAATAATGAATGATGAATGGCGAATGATGAATAATGAATGATGAGTGATGAATGATGGGTGATGAGTGATGAATGATGAATGACAAATGATGAATAATGAATGATGAATGATGAATAATGAATGATGAATGGCGAATGATGAGTGATGAATGATGAATAATGAATGATGAATGGCGAATGATGAGTGATGAATGATGGGTGATAAGTGATGAATGATGAATGACGAATGATGAATGGCGAATGATGAATAATGAATGATAAATGATGAATAATGAATGATGAATGATGAATAATGAATGATGAATGCCGAATGATGAATAATGAATGATGAGTGATGAATGATGGGTGATGAGTGATGAATGATAAATGACAAATGATGAATAATGAATGATGAATAATGAATGATGAATGGCGAATGATGAGTGATAAATGATGGGTGATGAGTGATGAATGATGAATGACGAATGATGAATGGCGAATGGTGAAGAATGAATGATGAATAATGAAAGATGAGTGATGAATGACAAATGATGAAGGATGAATAATGAACAATGAATGATGAGTGATGAATGATGAATGATGAATGACAAATGATGAGTGATGAATGATGAATTATGAATGATGAATGGCGAATGATAAGTGATGAATGATGACTGATGAATTATGAATAATGAATGATGAATGATGAATGATGAATGGCGAATGATAAGTGATGAATGATGACTGATGAATTATGAATAATGAATGATGAGTGATCAGTCAAGAATGATAAGTGATGAATGATGAATCAATAGTGATGATGAATGAATGATGAGTGATGAATGATGAATAATGAATGATGAGTGATGAATTATAAATGATGAATGATAAGTGATGAATGGTAAATGTGGAGTTGTCTCCCTGACGTGATTGGCCAGTCTTCAGGGTGTGGCAGAGCAGAGGGCGATCATAGCCCTGGCAATCACTGTGGAGGGTAAGCACAGTCCCGGGTGCCGTTGCGGAGGACGCCATGTGTTGATGGTCTCCAGTCACTTTGGGATGATTGCAATCTAGACAAGCTCAGAGCGGATGAAATCATGGATGAAATCACTCCGAGTGTAACATGTTCACAGCTGGAGGGAGAGAATGTTGTTACAATGTGACATCTGATCTCTTCACTGTGTGTCATCCTCCATTTACTGTAATATAGAGGATAGGGAGCTAAAGGAACAAGGGGGACACAGAGGATGGGGGCTGCAGGGAATAGGTTATGGGGATACAGGAGGTAACTCAGGATCAGTAATGTAATGTATGTACACAGTGACTGCACCAGCAGAATAGTGAGTGCAGCTCTGGAGGATAATACAGGAGGTAACTCAGGATCAGTAATGTAATGTATGTACACAGTGACTGCACCAGCAGAATAGTGAGTGCAGCTCTGGAATATAATACAGGAGGTAACTCAGGATCAGTAATGTAATGTATGTACACAGTGACTGGCACCAGCAGAATAGTGAGTGCAGCTCTGGAGTATAATACAGGAGGTAACCCAGGATCAGTAATGTATGTACACAGTGACTGCACCAGCAGAATAGTGAGTGCAGCTCTGGAGTATAATACAGGAGGTAACTCAGGATCAGTAATGTAATGTATGTACACAGTGACTGCACCAGCAGAATAGTGAGTGCAGCTCTGGAGTATAATACAGGGGGTAACTCAGGATCAGTAATGTAATGTATGTACACAGTGACTGCACCAGCAGAATAGTGAGTGCAGCTCTGGAGTATAATACAGGAGGTAACTCAGGATCAGTAATGTAATGTATGTACACAGTGACTGCACCAGCAGAATAGTGAGTGCAGCTCTGGAGTATAATACAGGAGGTAACTCAGGATCAGTAATGTAATGTATGTACACAGTGACTGCACCAGCAGAATAGTGAGTGCAGCTCTGGAGGATAATACAGGAGGTAACTCAGGATCAGTAATGTAATGTATGTACACAGTGACTGCACCAGCAGAATAGTGAGTGCAGCTCTGGAGTATAATACAGGAGGTAACTCAGGATCAGTAATGTAATGTATGTACACAGTGACTGCACCAGCAGAATAGTGAGTGCAGCTCTGGAGTATAATACAGGAGGTAACTCAGGATCAGTAATGTAATGTATGTACACAGTGACTGCACCAGCAGAATAGTGAGTGCAGCTCTGGAGTATAATACAGGAGGTAACTCAGGATCAGTAATGTAATGTATGTACACAGTGACTGCACCAGCAGAATAGTGAGTGCAGCTCTGGAGTATAATACAGGGGGTAACTCAGGATCAGTAATGTAATGTATGTACACAGTGACTGCACCAGCAGAATAGTGAGTGCAGCTCTGGAGTATAATACAGGGGGTAACTCAGGATCAGTAATGTAATGTATGTACACAGTGACTGCACCAGCAGAATAGTGAGTGCAGCTCTGGAGTATAATACAGGGGTAACTCAGGATCAGTAATGTAATGTATGTACACAGTGACTGCACCAGCAGAATAGTGAGTGCAGCTCTGGAGTATAATACAGGAGGTAACTCAGGATCAGTAATGTAATGTATGTACACAGTGACTGCACCAGCAGAATAGTGAGTGCAGCTCTGGAGTATAATACAGGAGGTAACTCAGGATCAGTAATGTAATGTATGTACACAGTGACTGCACCAGCAGAATAGTGAGTGCAGCTCTGGAGTATAATACAGGAGGTAACTCAGGATCAGTAATGTAATGTATGTACACAGTGACTGCACCAGCAGAATAGTGAGTGCAGCTCTGGAAGTATAATACAGGAGGTAGATCAGTAATGTAATGTATGTACACAGTGACTGCACCAGCAGAATAGTGAGTGCAGCTCTGGAGATATAATACAGGAGGATCAGTAATGTATGTATGTACACAGTGACTGCACCAGCAGAATAGTGAGTGCAGCTCGGGAAAGTATAATACAGGAGGTAACTCAGGATCAGTAATGTAATGTATGTACACAGTGACTGGCACCAGCAGAATAGTGAGTGCAGCTCTGGAGTATAATACAGGAGGTAACCCCAGGATCAGTATAATGTATGTACACAGTGACTGGCACCAGCAGAATAGTGAGTGCAGCTCTGGAGTATAATACAGGAGGTAACTCAGGATCAGTAATGTATGTATACACAGTGACTGCACCAGCAGAATAGTGAGTGCAGCTCTGGAGTATAATACAGGAGGTAACTCAGGATCAGTAATGTAATGTATGTACACAGTGACTGCACCAGCAGAATAGTGAGTGCAGCTCTGGAGTATAATACAGGAGGGTAACTCAGGATCAGTAATGTAATGTATGTACACAGTGACTGCACCAGCAGAATAGTGAGTGCAGCTCTGGAGTATAATGTAGGAGGTAACTCAGGATCAGTAATGTAATGTATGTACACAGTGACTGCACCAGCAGAATAGTGAGTGCAGCTCTGGAGTATAATACAGGAGGTAACTCAGGATCAGTAATGTAATGTATGTACACAGTGACTGCACCAGCAGAATAGTGAGTGCAGCTCTGGAGTATAATACAGGAGGTACCAGGATCGTATGTATGTATTCAGTGACTGCACCAGCAGAATATGTGAGCTTGGTATATAAAGTACCAGATCAGTACTGAATGTGTAACATACTGCACCAGCAGAATAGTGAGTGCAGCTCTGGCGTATAATACAGGAGGTAACTCAGGATCAGTAATGTAATGTATGTACACAGTGACTGCACCAGCAGAATAGTGAGTGCAGCTCTGGAGTATAATACAGGAGGTAACTCAGGATCAGTAATGTAATGTATGTACACAGTGACTGCACCAGCAGAATAGTGAGTGCAGCTCTGGAGTATAATACAGGAGGTAACTCAGGATCAGTAATGTAATGTATGTACACAGTGACTGCACCAGCAGAATAGTGAGTGCAGCTCTGGAGTATAATACAGGAGGTAACTCAGGATCAGTAATGTAATGTATGTTCACAGTGACTGCACCAGCAGAATAGTGAGTGCAGCTCTGGAGGATAATACAGGAGGTAACTCAGGATCAGTAATGTAATGTATGTACACAGTGACTGCACCAGCAGAATAGTGAGTGCAGCTCTGGAGTATAATACAAAAGGTAACTCAGGATCAGTAATGTAATGTATGTACACAGTGACTGCACCAGCAGAATAGTGAGTGCAGCTCTGGAGGATAATACAGGAGGTAACTCAGGATCAGTAATGTAATGTATGTACACAGTGACTGCACCAGCAGAATAGTGAGTGCAGCTCTGGAGTATAATACAAAAGGTAACTCAGGATCAGTAATGTAATGTATGTACACAGTGACTGCACCAGCAGAATAGTGAGTGCAGCTCTGGAGTATAATACAAAAGGTAACTCAGGATCAGTAATGTAATGTATGTACACAGTGACTGCACCAGCAGAATAGTGAGTGCAGCTCTTGAGTATAATACAGGAGGTAACTCAGGATCAGTAATGAGTGGCCTTAATACGATGGTTTGGGGTGCTATGGAGTTCCTCAGTAATGTTTGCTCAGTCGCAGTCACGCGGCGCGGTCCGGGCTCTGCAGACATTTATCTCCTGTGTTATTACTGGGGAAGTCGGAATTTCAGGGTTGACGCTGCGCAGAAATCCAGCTGGAAACATAAGAGGAGACATCATAATGGAAAGACCCTGAGAACAAAGACCCCGCTACCCCCTCCGCTCCCCCTCGTAAAACAATCATTGTGTGTATGGCAACATAGAGAATAAGTAATTAGCAACCAGGATGGATGTTGAGTGCCGCCATAGATGGCCCAGAAATCTGCCGGAGAGCTGCAATCACCCAGCATGCTCTGCCTGGTGGTTTCACCAATCACAGAGCGGTATGTGAGAGAGAACTACATCTCCCAGAATACAAGGCTGCAGTTTTTGCTCCCAATGTTTTCCGCGTCTTCAGTCGTTCCGCGGTCGTTTTCTCCTATTGGCTGTTTGGACGGCTGAGATTTGTATATCGCTGCTGATGGGAGTGGGATGACCCAGTCACCAATAGTTCATATACTAAATGGCTTCAATCTAGGGGCTCCGGTCCCGATTGGAAGACCACAACCTCAGCCTAGGAAATCCGCCTGCCATGATAATATTGTGTTATTATATTCTGCAGGAGTTCAGTCTAGGATCCTAGGATTCGGCTGGAAGAAACCCAGGTAGGGGCAATTCGGTCACCTGGCTACAGACTTTGCTGTGCTCGGACAGTTTCCTAAGCTTGACGCTATTCCTCTCTCAGTGGGTCCCCGCCGAAAGTGGGGTGCTGCTGGATTGGGATAAGTGGTCCTGGAAGCCCCGAAGCACGAATATTCTAATCCCTGGTGATCCAGTGGAAGGGCGAGACTCTGCTGCCTGTTACATTGTGTGTTGTGCTTGGTTATATGCTATATGCCTTTAAATGTTAGGTATCCAATAAAGTCTTACCACAGCAGAGAGCACCCACAGACCCCTGTGTCTCCACAGAGGAGAGCACCCACTGACCCCGTGTCTCCACAGAGGAGAGCACCCACTGACCCCGTGTCTCCACAGAGGAGAGCACCCACTGACCCCCATGTCTCCACAGAGGAGAGCACCCACTGACCCCCGTGTCTCCACAGAGGAGAGCACCCACTGCCCCCCGTGTCTCCACAGAGGAGAGCACCACTGACCCCTGTGTCTCTACAGAGGAGAGCACCCACTGACCCCCGTGTCTCCACAGAGGAGAGCCCCCACTGACCCCCGTGTCTCCACAGAGGAGAGCCCCCACTGACCCCCGTGTCTCCACAGAGGAGAGCACCCACTGACCCCCGTGTCTCCACAGAGGAGAGCCCCCACTGACCCCCGTGTCTCCACAGAGGAGAGCCCCCACTGACCCCCGTGTCTCCACAGAGGAGAGCACCCACTGACCCCCGTGTCTCCACAGAGGAGAGCACCCACTGACCCCCCGTGTCTCCACAGAGGAGAGCCCCCACTGACCCCCGTGTCTCCACAGAGGAGAGCGCCCACTGACCCCCGTGTCTCCACAGAGGAGAGCACCCACTGACCCCCGTGTCTCCACAGAGGAGAGCACCCACTGACCCCCGTGTCTCCACACCGGAGAGAACCCACTGACCCCCGCGTCTCCACAAGGAGAGCACCCACTGCCCCCCGTGTCTCCACAGAGGAGAGAACCCACTGACCCCCGTGTCTACACAGAGGAGAGAGCACCCACTGACCCCGTGTCTCCACAGAGGAGAGCACCCACTGACCCCCGTGTCTCCACAGAGGAGAGCACCCACTGCCCCCCGTGTCTCCACAGAGGAGAGCACCCACTGACCCCCGTGTCTCCACAAAGGAGAGCACCCACTGACCCCCGTGTCTCCACAGAGGAGAGCACCCACTGACCCCCGTGTCTCCACAGAGGAGAGCACCCACTGACCCCCCGTGTCTCCACAGAGGAGAGCCCCCACTGACCCCCGTGTCTCCACAGAGGAGAGCGCCCACTGACCCCCGTGTCTCCACAGAGGAGAGCACCCACTGACCCCCGTGTCTCCACAGAGGAGAGCCCCCACTGACCCCCGTGTCTCCACAGAGGAGAGCACCCACTGACCCCGTGTCTCCACAGAGGAGAACACCCACTGACCCCCGTGTCTCCACAGAGGAGAGCCCCCACTGACCCCCGTGTCTCCACAGAGGAGAGCCCCCACTGACCCCTGTGTCTCCACAGAGGAGAGCCCCCACTGACCCCCGTGTCTCCACAGAGGAGAGCCCCCACTGACCCCCATGTCTCCACAGAGGAGAGCACCCACTGACCCCCGTGTCTCCTCAGAGGAGAGCACCCACTGACCCCCCGTGTCTCCACAGAGGAGAGCCCCCACTGACCCCCGTGTCTCCACAGAGGAGAGCCCCCACTGACCCCCGTGTCTCCACAGAGGAGAGCACCCACTGCCCCCCGTGTCTCCACAGAGGAGAGCACCCACTGACCCCCATGTCTCCACAGAGGAGAGCACCCACTGACCCCCGTGTCTCCACAGAGGAGAGCACCCACTGACCCCCGTGTCTCACAGAGGAGAGCGCCCACTGACCCCCGTGTCTCCACAGAGGAGAGCATCCACTGACCCCCGTGTCTCCACAGAGGAGAGCACCCACTGACCCCCGTGTCTCCACAGAGGAGAGCCCCCACTGACCCCCGTGTCTCCACAGAGGAGAGCACCCACTGACCCCCGTGTCTCCACAGAGGAGAGCACCCACTGACCCCCGTGTCTCCACAGAGGAGAGCACCCACTCACCCCCGTGTCTCCACAGAGGAGAGCACTCACTGACCCCCGTGTCTCCACAGAGGAGAGCACCCACTGACCCCCGTGTCTCCACAGAGGAGAGCACGCACTGACCCCCGTGTCTCCACAGCGGAGGTTTAATATCACGGAGGGATATGACTATCTATTGCACGTCTACAATGATACAATCACAATACAACAAAAGTATCAACAAGTCAAAAACACCCCAAAAATGCCATGAACAGAGAGGAATCCTGGATTTGATTCACAATCGACTTTCTGCCAGTCTTTAGTTGATTTTTTAGTGTTTTGATGCTTTGCTTCTGCCACATTTGTCTTTCCATTTCCACCTTCTTTGCAGCGTGTCTTATACATGTTCACCTAGTTTTTATTTAGTTCATTATTCCACTGCTGCCTCCATCGTCAGGACAATACACAATGAACTGAGAATTGATGGACGAGGCCATGGCGGCCTTCACTACTAGGCCCTTTCACAGTAAACGTATATACACACCCGATTCCAAAGCATAGATAATATATATACTTCAGTACCGTCACTGCCCGGCTCCGCAATAATCAAAGAAAAACCATCTGCCACCACCAATTGCCTATATAGGCCAATTGGACACCTGTTAAGGTAGTATTTGGCTTTAGGGATGCGGTTTATAGAGCAAGAGGAACACCCCTGCTCTTCCTGCCCCCCCTCCGCTCATCCTGCCTCCTCCGCTCCTCCTGCCCCCCTCCGCTCCTCCTGCCCCCTCCGTTCCTCCTGCCCCCCTGCTCCCCACGGCCCCCCCCGCTCCCCCTGCCCCCCTCCGCTCCTCCTGCCCCCCTCCGCTCCCCCTGCCCCCCCCGCTCCTCCACAATGTTAAAAATAAAAAAATCCCATAAGGATACTTACCCCCCGCCGGCTCGCTCCACCTCCGTCTTCTAGCTTCCAGAGGGCTTGAGGACCTGTCGTCGCCTGGGAAACAGATCAGCTGATCGGTTTCCCAGGCAACGACAGGTCCTGTCCTGGGAACTACAAGACAGAGAGGTGAAGCAAGCTGGCGGATGGGTAAGTATTCTTATGGGATTTTTTTATTTTTATCACCGCGGGAAGGGGGGGGCATGGGGGGCTGCAGGGAGTGGAGGAGGGACAGGAGTAGCAGAGGGGAAAGGAGTAGCGCCTCCATCTTGCCCCCCCCCGCCAGCTCCATCCTGCCCCGCCACATCCATCCTGCCCCGTCGGCTCAATCCTGCACCCCCACCACCATCCTGCCCGCCGGCTCCATCCTGCCCCCCCACCACCATCCTGCCCCCCCATCATCCTGCCCCGCTCACTCCATCCTGCCCCCCCGCCACCATCCTGCTCCCCTGCCTCATCCTGCCCCGCTCGCCACCATCCTGACCCTCCCCCATCCTGCCACTCCAGGCTCCATCCTGCCCCGCCAGCTCCATTCCTGCCCCGCGGTCCATACCAGCCACCGCCACCATCCTGCCCCCCCGCCACCATCTTGCCCCACTCCCACACCATCCTGCCCCCCTGCTACCATCCTGCTCCTCCGGTTCCATCCTGCCCCCTCGCTCCATCACTGCCCCTCCGCTCCATCCTGCCCCTTCGGCTCCATCCTGCCCCTTCGGCTCCATCCTGCCCGCTCCCACTATCCTGCCCACTCCCACCATCCTTCCCCGCCGGCTCCATCCGGTTCTACCCCCCTGCACCACCATCCTGCCCCCCGCCACCATCCTGCCCCGCCGACTCCATCCTGCCCCGCTCGCCACCTTCCTGCTCCCCCCCCGCCACCATCCTGCCCCGCCGGCTCCACCCTGCCCGCTCGCTCCATCCTGCCCCCCCGCCATCATTCTGCCCCCCCGCCACCATCCTGCTCCTCCGGCTCCATCCTCCTTCTCCGGCTCCATCCTGCTCCTCCAGCTCCTTCCTGCTCCTCCAGCTCCTTCCTGCCCCGCTCGCTCCATCCTGCCCCGCTCGCTCCTTCCTGCCCTGCTCGCCACCATCCAGCCCCGCTGCTCCATCCTGCCCCATCGCCACCATCCAGCCCTGCTTGCTCCATCCTGTCCCGCTCGCCACCATCTGACCCCCCCATTCTGCCCCGCCGGCTCCTTTCTGCCCGCTATCTCCATCCTGCCCTCTTGCTCCATCCTGCCCCCCGCCTCCATCCTGCCCCCCACCACAATCCTGCCCCTTCCCCCATGCCACCATCCTGCTCCCCCCTGCCAACATCCTGCTCCCCCGGCTCCATCCTGCCCCACCGCTCCATCCTGCCCCGCTCGCTCCATCCTGCCCCCGCCACCATCCTGCCCCCCCATCCTGCCCCCCCACCACCATCCTGCTCCTCCGCCTCCTTCCTGCTTCTCCCCTTCATCCTGCCCATTCGCTCCATCCTGCCCCGCTCGCTCCATCCTGCCCCCCGCCACCATCCTGCCTCGCTCGCTTCATCCTGCCCCGCTCGCTCCATCTTGCCCCGCCTCGCCACCATCCTGCCCGCTCACTCCATCCTGCCCCGCTCACTCCATCCTGCCCCCCCGCCACCATCCTGCTCCCCTGCCACCATCCTGCCCCGCTCGCCACCATCCTGACCCTCCCCCATCCTGCCCCTCCGGCTCCATCCTGCCCCGCCACTCCTTCCTGCCCCGCCGGCTCCATCCTGCCACCCGCCACCATCCTGCCCCCCCCCACCCCATCTTGCCCCACTCCCACACCATCCTGCCCCCCCGCTACCATCCTGCTCCTCCGCTCCATCCTGCCCCGCTCGCTCCATCCTGCCCCTCCGCTCCATCCTGCCCTTCGGCTCCATCCTGCCCCTTCGCTCCATCCTGCCCCGCTCCCCTATCCTGCCCCACTCCCACCATCCTTCCCCGCCGGCTCCATCCAGTTCTCTCCCCTGCACCACCATCCTGCCCCCCCGCCACCATCCTGCCCCCCGACTCCATCCTGCCCCGCTCGCCACCATCCTGCCCCCCCCCCGCCACCATCCTGCCCCGCGGCTCCACCCTGCCCCGCTCGCTCCATCCTGCCCCCCCCGCCATCATTCTGCCCCCCCCGCCACCATCCTGCTCCTCCGGCCCATCCTCCTTCTCCGGCTCCATCCTGCTCCTCCAGCTCCTCCTTCCTGCGCCCGCTCCGCTCCATCCTGCCCCGCTCGCTCCTTCCTGCCCTGCTCGCCACCATCCTAGCCCCGCTTGCTCCATCCTGCCCCATCGCCACCATCCAGCCCTGCTTGCTCCATCCTGTCCCGCTCGCCACCATCCTGACCCCCCCACCATCCTGCTCCTCCGGCTCCATCCTGCCCCGCTCGCTCTATCCTGCCCCACCCACCACCATCCTGCCCCCCCGCCACCATCCTGCCCCGTCGACTCCATCCTGCCCCGCTCGCCACCATCCTGCTCCCCCCCCCCGCCACCATCCTGCCCCGCCGGCTCCACCCTGCCCCACTCGCTCCATCCTGCCCCCCCGCCATCATTCTGCCCCCCCCGCCACCATCCTGCTCCTCCGGCTCCATCCTACTTCTCCGGCTCCATCTTGCTCCTCCAGCTCCTTCCTGCCCCGCCGGCTCCATCCTGCCACCCGCCACCATCCTGCCCCCCCGCCACCATCTTGCCCCACTCCCACACCATCCTGCCCCCCGCTACCATCCTGCTCCTCCGGCTCCATCCTGCCCCGCTCGCTCCATCCTGCCCCTCCGGCTCCATCCTGCCCCTTCGGCTCCATCCTGCCCCTTCGGCTCCATCCTGCCCCGCTCCCACTATCCTGCCCCACTCCCACCATCCTTCCCCGCCGGCTCCATCCAGTTCTACCCCCTGCACCACCATCCTGCCCCCCCGCCACCATCCTGCCCCGCCGACTCCATCCTGCCCCGCTCGCCACCATCCTGCTCCCCCCCCCGCCACCATCCTGCCCCGCCGGCTCCACCCTGCCCCGCTCGCTCCATCCTGCCCCCCCGCCATCATTCTGCCCCCCCCGCCACCATCCTGCTCCTCCGGCTCCATCCTCCTTCTCCGGCTCCATCCTGCTCCTCCAGCTCCTTCCTGCCCCGCTCGCTCCATCCTGCCCCGCTCGCTCCTTCCTGCCCTGCTCGCCACCATCCAGCCCCGCTTGCTCCATCCTGCCCCATCGCCACCATCCAGCCCTGCTTGCTCCATCCTGTCCCGCTCGCCACCATCCTGACCCCCCCACCATCCTGCTCCTCCGGCTCCATCCTGCCCCGCTCGCTCTATCCTGCCCCACCCACCACCATCCTGCCCCCCCGCCACCATCCTGCCCCGTCGACTCCATCCTGCCCCGCTCGCCACCATCCTGCTCCCCCCCCCCGCCACCATCCTGCCCCGCCGGCTCCACCCTGCCCCACTCGCTCCATCCTGCCCCCCCGCCATCATTCTGCCCCCCCCGCCACCATCCTGCTCCTCCGGCTCCATCCTACTTCTCCGGCTCCATCTTGCTCCTCCAGCTCCTTCCTGCCCCGCTTTTTCTTTTTCTTTCTTTCTCTTCCTGTATCTTCTTGCTCCTATTTGTATATTCTTGTTTCTTCCTGTATGCTTTGATTTGTCCCTTTTGTTCTTTTATCTTCTTTTTCCTTCCTGTATCTTCTTGTATTTTCTTGTGTATATTTGTGTCTTCCTGTATCTTCTTGTTTCTTCTTGTATTTTCTTGTATCTTCCTACATCTCCTGTATCTTCTTGCTTTTTCTTCTATCTGTTTGGTTGCTCTTCTTCTTACCATCTTGTATACTCTCTCATCTTTCTATATCTTCCTGTGTTTTCTATTTTTCCTGTATCTTTGGATATTATTTATTTTCTATCTTCCTGAATATTCTTGCATGTTCTGTCTTGGTGTATGTATTTGTGTCTTTCTTGATATCTTCATGTATCTTCCATTTCTTCTCACATCTTCTTGAATTCTTCTGCATAGTCCAATACCTTCTTGTATCTTTCTTGTGTCTTTCCTCTCATATCTTCTTGAGTCTCCTGTATCTTTCTATATCTTTCTTTATATTCATTCCTTATATCTTCTTGTGTCTTTCCTCTCATATCTTCTTGAGTCTCCTGTATCTTCTTGTATCTTTCTTGTGTCTTTCCTCTCATATCTTCTTGAGTCTCCTGTATCTTTCTATATCTTTCTTTATATTCATTCCTTATATCTTCTTGTGTCTTTCCTCTCATATCTTCTTGAGTCTCCTGTATCTTTCTATATCTTTCTTTATATTCATTCCTTATACCTTCTTGTATCTTTCTTGTGTCTTTCCTCTCCTATCTTTTATTATCTTCTTGTGTCTCCTGATATCTTTCTGTATCTTGCCTTATATTCTTATATCTTGTCTTACTGTTTTTACCTGTATTTTACGGGATCTTCCATATCTTGCCATTTCTTCCCATATTCCCCCTGTATTTTTGCTTATCTTACCGTTTCTTCCCATATCTTCTTGCATCTTCTTGTTACTTTGTCTTTTCGTACATTCTTGCGTACTCTAGCATCTTCATTTGTTTGTTTCTTCCTATATCTTCCAGTGTTTTCTCATATCTTCCGGGTATCTTCTTGATGTATCTTCCATTTCTTCACATAACGTCTTGTATATTCCTTAACTTGTATCTTTCTCATATCACTCTCTTATTATTTGACATCTTCTAGCATCTGTTATAATTATCTGTAAATAAATGTATCATTTATTCATTATATCTATGCATATAATGAATATGTTCATTTATAATGAGTTAAAGAAGCTTTAGCAAGAATGTACGGGACAGACGTTGAACAAATAATAAAATATGTATGGAATTTGTTCAACTTACCCTAGATAAGTAAGTCAAGGTAAGATTGCTCTGGTATTACCTTATAGTAATAGAAATTGTTGTTTTCTATCACATAACAATAGAAGTTCTCCTTTGTGGTCAGAGACGATTCCTTATCTTTAAGCAGCAAAAGAGATGTGATCAAACTGACTAATGCCTACAATTGTCTAAATGAATGTGGCGCCCCTGCGGACCGGTTGCCACTAAGTGGTACAGCAGCTGGGACTGGTAAGTGGTCACTCCGCACCAACACCCAACACAACCCCCGATCAGGCAGGCGATAGCAGGAGGGACCAAGTGGAGGGTGGAGGGTGGAGAGCTCGAGAAGGAGCCCAGTAAGAGGTGGAGGAACAGGAACAAACCCAAGAAACATCAAGTTAGTGGAGCTTTTTGAGTTGGGAGGAGGAAAGAAAACCTAGTGAGAGACACCCGGCAGCCTGGCTAACTGAGAGACCAGACAGGAAGAACCTGGAGCCGGCGGCCTGTGCCACCGTATGGCTAGCCCGGGTCCCAGGCTGTGTACCGAGGGAAGCAAGAAGGGGTCCCCGGTGTGTCCAAGTCAGCAGGGACACTGAGGTACCGGGTCAGAACCAGGGTGCTGGCTCTGTTGAAGTGGCAGGGAAGCTGCAAGCTCCAACCACAAATACCGGCGGGATGCGGGGTCTTTATGTCCCGAACCCAACCCCCGGAATGACGAAGGGAAGGCCATCGGACAAGGGCTAGGAGGTACGGAAGGGTACCCCACGAAAAGCCTACGACCGCTGGACCGTAGTCTGTGTGCGGGACTGAGAGCAGAGGCCCGAGATGAACCAGAAGGGGGTGCTTCTGACGAGCCGTCCCAGCTGCTAATCCGGGACCACAGCCACTAGTGAATAGACCGTGAGCTGTACTTTAAGAACTGCAGAGTGACAGTAAAATCCTGGTAATTCTCAGAACCGTGGAAGAGCCCGACGTGGTAGTGGAGGCTGAAAATGAGGAACCATCCAGCCAGCCAGATTCCATGGAGGAGGATGAACCTGAGGAGGGTGAGGCCCACAGCTCAGAGGAAGTCAGGGCATCTGGGCCCCGCACTTTGTGGTGGGACCGCCATCAACATCGACCGGTTGGACGGGTCAATGCAGCCGCTGTGACCGGAGCGAGGGCAGTGCTCCAGTTCCAGCACCGGAGCAGCAGGACTATGCTTACCAGCGCTTCCAGGCCGACCATGCTGAGAGGCAACGCCGCCAAGAGCGCTAGTGGGTCCAAGAACAGGAAAACTTGCTGGCTAAAGCCAAAATCAGAGGCGTACCACCGATGTCCCCGGGAGAGTGGCGAACAGGTACTGTGGTGGCCTTCAACCTAGATAATGCATGGAGGTTCATCCGGGAGCCTTGACTTGGAGATGAAGGCTTTGTAAGCCGCAGGGATGTGGAGGCGCACCTCCCTAAGGGACACCCGGACAGAGATCTGTATCGTATGGATTGGGTGTCGCATGAGAGGCATTTGGGGTCTAGGGGGTGGTATGCATTGGGGGTTTACAAGGTACAGGACTAGAATAATAGTAAACCCATGTACATAGTTTTCTGGTATTGACATGTATGCTGTATTATTGAATAATGTTGAGACACTTAACCTGTTAAGCTATGGACTTTCTGAAAATGTGTCATTTAAACAGACCGGTGGTGCGATGGACACTGTTGAAAGTGAGAGACACTAACCACCGAAACTGTATGTGTGAATCTGGCTCCATTTTGGCCGTTATACTGTGTGCTGTTTTGATTTTTCTATTGTTGTTGGCCTCGTTCACCCGGTAACATTCAAGTAAAGTGCCTCCTGCAAGGGAAGAAAAGTATTGTTTGATGTTATTATTACTGTTATAATAAAAATGTAAATTTTTAATTCTCTGATGGGTTGGGTCGCTCGCGGACAAACGAGCTTAACCAAGGGGGAATGTGGTACCCCACTGGTCGAGACGCCATGGAGGGGTACTGCACCCAAATAAGAGTGTGTAGTATTCCTGTGACCAAGGGAACTGGGATGGTGAATAAAGGACCCTCATAACACCCATTCATACACACCCCATGGGTGGACCTGCTGTAGGGAGGACCCAGTCCTGTGGGAGGAGTTGGGCGGGTAAAAAAGTGTATGGGTGGGTTGGCAGTGAGTTTAGTAAAGTGAGAGAGTGAGGACGATGCAGGAAGGTTGTTGTGAAAGGAGGGAGAAACTAGGGGCACCAGGCATTGCGGTGCGCCCGAATCTGGACCCAGTACAACTACCGAGCAGAGAGGTCTGGTCCTGGACAGAGGACCGGCTCTGGACAGGGTGCGGGTGTTCATCCCCGAGCTGTTAAACCGGAGGCCCCGAGCTTCTCTACGAAGTCGCGGCCAAAGACCAGGTGCATCCTTGAAAAGGCATAACAAACTAGACTCATGGGGACATAAAGGGTCCTCCACCGAAGATCCGTGGGAGATGGCTCGAGGCTCTGTGCGCAGAGGCGCTGCATGGTAGGGAGGAGAAAGCGCAGTGAGGGACCGGCAAGTAACAGCAGGCACACCACCAAGAGTCCTGAGTGAATCATCCCGGTCCCCTGGTGACTACCAAGGCCTGAAAGACCCGAGAGACTGTAACATCTGTGATCTGTCTGAAGTACTACAAGTAAACCCGTTCAGAGTTAAAGACTGTGTGACGTACTTTATTTCCCTCACCTGATGAGCCGCTCAGTTGCTGTGCGTAAAAGACAAGTGACTGCACCGTGGGGTAAGCTGCCTCTCTGTATAAAAACAACTACTACAACTACCCCAGGGATCCCGCTCCACCTACGGGGAGTGTAACCATCTGGCTGCCCTACCATCACCCCGGAGGTCTGATCCGCAGAGGTGGTAACATTACCAGAACCGTAGGTGGCGTCACAAACTATTTTTATTGACTCTTTTCAGCGACCACCAGGACCACGGGACTGGGCACAGGCCCCAGTGACATCCCCTGTGAATCATCGGCTGGAAACATGTACTCCACGGCCCTGGGGAGGGTCACATCCTTCACGTATCTTCCCATATTTCCCCGTATTTTTCTTTCATCCGCTCGCATCTTCCTTGTATCTGCTCGTGTCTTTCCATTCCTTCATGTATCTTCCCGTATCTTCCTTGTACCTTCCCTATATATTTCTTGTATCCTCACGTGTCTTTGCATTTCTTCCTTGCATCTTTCTTGTAGCTTCCTTGTATCTTCCTTGTATCCACACGTATCTTCTTTGTATTTTCCTCTTATATTTCTTGTATTCTCACGTGTCTTTCCATATCTTCCTTGTATCTTCCCCATATATTTCTTGTGTTCTCACATGTCTTTCCATATCTTCCTTGTATCTTTCTTGTATCCGCACGTGTCTTCCTGTATCTTCCTTGTATCCGCACATGTCTTCCTTGTATCCTTCTTGTATCTTCCTTGTATCTTTCTTGTATCTGCATGTGTCTTCCTGTATCTTCCTTGTATCTTTCTTGTATCTGCACGGGTCTTCCTGTATCTTCCTTGTATCTTCCCCACATCTTCCTTGTATCTGCACCTGTTTTCCTGTATCTTCCTTGTATCTTCCTTGTATCTTTCTTGTATTCGCACGTGTCTTCCTGTATCTTCCTTGTATCTTCCCCACATCTTCCTTGTATCTGCACCTGTTTTCCTGTATCTTCCTTGTATCTTCCTTGTATCTTCCTTGTATCTTTCTTGTATTCGCACGTGTCTTCCTGTATCTTCCATGTATCTTCCCCACATCTTCCTTGTACCTGCTCATGTGTTTCCATTCCTTCACGCATCTTCCCGTATCTTCCTTGTATCTTCCCCACATCTTCCTTGTATCTGCACGTGTCTTCCTTGTATCCTCCCTGTATCTTCCTTGTATCTTCCTTGTATCCGTACGGGTCTTCCTGTATCGTCCATGTATCTTCCCCACATCTTCCTTGTACCTGCTCATGTGTTTCCATTCCTTCACGCATCTTCCCGTATCTTCCTTGCATCCGCTGGCGTCTTCCTACATCTTCCTGTATCTCTCTGGTTTCTCCTCCACGCATTTCGCAGCCTTGGCATGTATCATACCCCATGTTGTTGTATCCGCTCATGATTAGGCCATGCACATGTCTTATTCCACAAGACGCTTATTATTTTTAGCACTTGAAGACACACAATGTGTAACCCTTCTCTTTGTCAGATCATTGTTCCGCGGCTGCATTCCACGCACGGTGGTGATGTTCGCTCTTGACAAGGCTCCTATTGTGGCCTGTGAATAGCAGCTAATGTGAATGTCGGCATATATTATGTATCTTATAGAAATCCTCGGAGATGCGCCACTCCAGGATGAGGCTGTTTAAAACCTGAGACTGAAAAGGCAACAATGGTAACCAGGAAAAGTGTAGTGTTTGTTTGTAATGAGGTAAGACCTCTCCATGGGGGGGAAGAGGCTCGAAACAACGAGGCGACATTAACGAGAGCGGTGCCATATGGATTAATGAAGGCACCACAGGTGGGGGAGGGGACGAGAAATGCAAGAAACACTGGATAAATATCGGGACGTAACGACCCAATGGTGGAGAGAGGAAGTCATGGCCAAACTCTGTCACATGGGCGTCCGTCATCACACGCCAGAGACAGCAGAACAACCCAAAACCTCAATGACCTCCACCATACGTGACTGTAGGTCCTGTGCTCTTTTCTCTGACCTCCCCCATATGTGACTGTAGGTCTTGTGCTCTTTACTCTGACCTCCCCCATATGTGACTGTAGGTCCTGTGTTCTTTTCTCTGACCTCCCCCATATGTGACTGTAGGTCCTGTGCTCTTTTTTCTGACCTCCTCTATATGTGACTGTAGGTCCTGTGCTCTTTTCTCTGCCCTCCCCCATATGTGACTGTAGGTCCTGTGCTCTTTTCTCTGACCACCACCATATGTGACTGTAGGTCCTGTGCTCTTTTCTCTGACCTCCCCCATATGTGACTGTAGGTCCTGTGTTCTTTTCTCTGACCTCCCCCATATGTGACTGTAGGTCCTGTGCTCTTTTCTCTGCCCTCCCCCATATGTGACTGTAGGTCTTGTGCTCTTTTCTCTGACCTCCCCCATATGTGACTGTAGGTCCTGTGCTCTTTTCTCTGACCTCCCCCATATGTGACTGTTGGTCCTGTGCTCTTTTCTCTGCCCTCCCCCATATGTGACTGTAGGTCCTGTGCTCTTTTCTCTGACCTCCCTCATATGTGACTGTAGGTCCTGTGCTCTTTTCTCTGACCTCCCCCATATGTGACTGTTGGTCCTGTGCTCTTTTCTCTGCCCTCCCCATATGTGACTGTAGGTCCTGTGCTCTTTTCTCTGTCCTCCCTCATATGTGACTGTAGGTCCTGTGCTCTTTTCTCTGACCTCCACCATATGTGACTGTAGGTCCTGAGCTCTTTTCTCTGACCTCCTCCACATATGACTGTAGGTCCTGTGCTCTTTTCTCTGACCTCCTCCACATGTGACTGTAGGTCCTGTGCTCTTTTCTCTGACCTCCTCCACATGTGACTGTAGGTCCTGTGCTCTTTTCTCTGACCTCCCCCATATGTGACTGTAGGTCCTGTGCTGTTTTCTCTGACCTCCCCCATATGTGACTGTAGGTCCTGTGCTCTTTTCTCTGACCTCCCCCATATGTGACTGTAGGTCCTGTGCTCTTTTCTCTGATAATATTTTAACCCTTTGTCTCCCGGGTGACAGCTTTTTCTGTTTTATGACTATGAAACATCAAAAACTGGAGAGTGGAACCAAGAAAATGGCTCCGACATCCCGGGTGCTGCAGAGCTTCTTCTTGTTTCACGTCTCGCTGGTGACTTGTCTGTGCGGAGAAGTGATGGACTGAGTGACCAGGACTGCAGGCGATCCGCGGAGGATGCCAAGAGGAGCCGCAGCAGCACGTAACACACAACTGCACAACTGTACTCGCCTCTGTAAAGGGCATGACTAATAATGTAGAAGTAATCGCCGAACACCACAGACTGCAAGATGATAAACCACTGACATTTATCAACCCCACACTAATAATAGAGAGGAGCAGAGAGTGTCATATGTGGTGTTACATAGGACTGCAGGTGACATCTACTACATTATCTGTACTCAGAGATATCACTGTGTTATCTGTGGTGTTACATAGGACTGCAGGTGACATCTACTACATTATCTGTACTCAGAGATATCACTGTGTTATCTGTGGTGTTACATAGGACTGCAGGTGACATCTACTACATTATCTGTACTCAGAGATATCACTGTGTTATCTGTGGTGTTACATAGGACTGCAGGTGACATCTACTACATTATCTGTACTCAGAGATATCACTGTGTTATCTGTGGTGTTACATAGGACTGCAGGTGACATCTACTACATTATCCGTACTCAGAGATATCACTGTGTTATCTGTGGTGTTACATAGGACTGCAGGTGACATCTACTACATTATCCGTACTCAGAGATATCACTGTGTTATCTGTGGTGTTACATAGGACTGCAGGTGACATCTACTACATTATCTGTACTCAGAGATATCACTGTGTCATATGTGGTGTTACATAGGACTGCAGGTGACATCTACTACATTATCTGTACTCAGAGATATCACTGTGTTATCTGTGGTGTTACATAGGACTGCAGGTGACATCTACTACATTATCTGTACTCCGATATATCACTGTGTTATCTGTGGTGTTACATAGGACTGCAGGTGACATCTACTACATTATCTGTACTCAGAGCTATCACTGTGTTATCTGTGGTGTTACATAGGACTGCAGGTAACATCTACTACATTATCTGTACTCAGAGACATCACTGTGTTATCTGTGGTGTTACATAGGACTGCAGGTGACATCTACTACATTATCTGTACTCAGAGATATCACTGTGTTATCTGTGGTGTTACATAGGACTGCAGGTGACATCTACTACATTATCTGTACTCAGAGATATCACTGTGTTATCTGTGGTGTTACATAGGACTGCAGGTGACATCTACTACATTATCTGTACTCAGAGATATCACTGTGTTATCTGTGGTGTTACATAGGACTGCAGGTGACATCTACTACATTATCTGTACTCAGAGATATCACTGTGTTATCTGTGGTGTTACATAGGACTGCAGGTGACATCTACTACATTATCTGTACTCAGAGATATCACTGTGTTATCTGTGGTGTTACATAGGACTGCAGGTGACATCTACTACATTATCTGTACTCAGAGATATCACTGTGTTATCTGTGGTGTTACATAGGACTGCAGGTGACATCTACTACATTATCTGTACTCAGAGATATCACTGTGTTATCTGTGGTGTTACATAGGACTGCAGGTGACATCTACTACATTATCTGTACTCAGAGATATCACTGTGTTATCTGTGGTGTTACATAGGACTGCAGGTGACATCTACTACATTATCTGTACTCAGAGATATCACTGTGTTATCTGTGGTGTTACATAGGACTGCAGGTGACATCTACTACATTATCTGTACTCAGAGATATCACTGTGTTATCTGTGGTGTTACATAGGACTGCAGGTGACATCTACTACATTATCTGTACTCAGAGATATCACTGTGTTATCTGTGGTGTTACATAGGACTGCAGGTGACATCTACTACATTATCTGTACTCAGAGATATCACTGTGTTATCTGTGGTGTTACATAGGACTGCAGGTGACATCTACTACATTATCTGTACTCAGAGATATCACTGTGTTATCTGTGGTGTTACATAGGACTGCAGGTGACATCTACTACATTATCTGTACTCAGAGATATCACTGTGTTATCTGTGGTGTTACATAGGACTGCAGGTGACATCTACTACATTATCTGTACTCAGAGATATCACTGTGTTATCTGTGGTGTTACATAGGACTGCAGGTGACATCTACTACATTATCTGTACTCAGAGATATCACTGTGTTATCTGTGGTGTTACATAGGACTGCAGGTGACATCTACTACATTATCTGTACTCAGAGATATCACTGTGTTATCTGTGGTGTTACATAGGACTGCAGTGACATCTACTACATTATCTGTACTCAGAGATATCACTGTGTTATCTGTGGTGTTACATAGGACTGCAGGTGACATCTACTACATTATCTGTACTCAGAGATATCACTGTGTTATCTGTGGTGTTACATAGGACTGCAGGTGACATCTACTACATTATCTGTACTCGAGATATCACTGTGTTATCTGTGGTGTTACATAGGACTGCAGGTGACATCTACTACATTATCTGTACTCAGAGATATCACTGTGTTATCTGTGGTGTTACATAGGACTGCAGTGACATCTACTACATTATCTGTACTCAGAGATATCACTGTGTTATCTGTGGTGTTACATAGGACTGCAGGTGACATTACTACATTATCTGTACTCAGAGATATCACTGTGTTATCTGTGGTGTTACATAGGACTGCAGGTGACATCTACTACATTATCTGTACTCAGAGATATCACTGTGTTATCTGTGGTGTTACATAGGACTGCAGGTGACATCTACTACATTATCTGTACTCGGAGATATCACTGTGTTATCTGTGGTGTTACATAGGACTGCAGGTGACATCTACTACATTATCTGTACTCAGAGATATCACTGTGTTATCTGTGGTGTTACATAGGACTGCAGGTACATCTACTACATTATCTGTACCAGAGATATCACTGTGTTATCTGTGGTGTTACATAGGACTGCAGGTGACATCTACTACATTATCTGTACTCAGAGATATCACTGTGTTATCTGTGGTGTTACATAGGACTGCAGGTGACATCTACTACATTATCTGTACTCAGAGATATCACTGTGTTATCTGTGGTGTTACATAGGACTGCAGTGACATCTACTACATTATCCTGTACTCAGAGATATCACTGTGTTATCTGTGGTGTTACATAGGACTGCAGGTGACATCTACTACATTATCTGTACTCAGAGATATCACTGTGTTATCTGTGGTGTTACATAGGACTGCAGGTGACATCTACTACATTATCTGTACTCAGAGATATCACTGTGTTATCTGTGGTGTTACATAGGACTGCAGGTGACATCTACTACATTATCTGTACTCAGAGATATCACTGTGTTATCTGTGGTGTTACATAGGACTGCAGGTGACATCTACTACATTATCTGTACTCAGAGATATCACTGTGTTATCTGTGGTGTTACATAGGACTGCAGGTGACATCTACTACATTATCTGTACTCAGAGATATCACTGTGTTATCTGTGGTGTTACATAGGACTGCAGGTGACATCTACTACATTATCTGTACTCAGAGATATCACTGTGTTATCTGTGGTGTTACATAGGACTGCAGGTGACATCTACTACATTATCCGTACTCAGAGATATCACTGTGTTATCTGTGGTGTTACATAGGACTGCAGGTGACATCTACTACATTATCCGTACTCAGAGATATCACTGTGTTATCTGTGGTGTTACATAGGACTGCAGGTGACATCTACTACATTTATCTGTACTCAGAGATATCACTGTGTTCATATGTGGTGTTACATAGGACTGCAGGTGACATCTACTACATTATCTGTACTCAGAGATATCACTGTGTTATCTGTGGTGTTACATAGGACTGCAGGTGACATCTACTACATTATCTGTACTCAGAGATATCACTGTGTTATCTGTGGTGTTACATAGGACTGCAGGTGACATCTACTACATTATCTGTACTCAGAGATATCACTGTGTTATCTGTGGTGTTACATAGGACTGCAGGTGACATCTACTACATTATCTGTACTCAGAGATATCACTGTGTTATCTGTGGTGTTACATAGGACTGCAGTGACATCTATACATTATCCGTACTCAGAGATATCACTGTGTTATCTGTGTGTACATAGGACTGAGTGACATCTACTACATTACCTACCAGAGATATCACTGTGTTATCTGTGGTGTTACTAGGACGCAGGTGACATCTACACATTACTGTACTCAGAGATATCACTGTGTCTAGTGGTGTACATAGGACTGCAGGTGACATCTACTACATATCTGTACTCAGAGATATCACTGTGTTATCTGTGGTGTTACATAGGACTGCAGTGACATCTACTACATTATCTGTACTCAAGATATCACTGTGTCATATGTGGTGTTACATAGACTGCAGGTGACATCTACTACATTATCTGTACTCCGATATATCACTGGTTATCTGTGGTGTTACATAGGACGCAGGTGACATCTACTACATTATCTGTCTCAGAGCTATCACTGTGTTATCTGTGTGTTACTAGGACTGCAGGTAACATTACTACATTATCTGTACTCAGAAATCACTGTGTTATCTGTGTGTTACATAGACTGCAGGTGCATCTACTACATTATCTGTACTCAGATATCACTGTGTTATCGTGGTGTTACATAGGACTGCAGGTGACATCTACTACATATCTGTACTCAGAGATATCACTGGTATCTGTGGTGTTACATAGGACTGCAGGTGACACTAGTACTTATCTGTACAGAGTATCACTGTGTATCTGTGGTGTTACAAGGACTGCAGGTGACATCTACTACATTATCTGTACTCAGAGATATCACGTGTTATATGTGGTTTACATAGGACTGCAGGTGACATCTACTACATTATCTGTACTCGAGATATCACTGTGTTATGTGTGGTGTTACATAGGATGCAGTGACATACTACATTACTGTACTCAGAGATATCAGGTGTTATGTGTGGTGTTACATAGGACGCAGGTGACATTACTACATTATCTACTCAGAGATATCACTGTTATCTGTGGTTCATAGGACTGCGGTTACATCTACACATATCTGTACCAGAGTATCACTGTGTTATCTGTGGTGTTACATAGGACTGCGGTGACATCACTACATTATCTGTACTCAGAGATATCAGTGTGTTATCTGTGGTGTTACATAGGCTGCAGTGACATCTACTACATTATCTTTCTCAGAGATATCACTGTGTTATATTGGTGTTACATAGACTGCAGGTAACATCTACTACTTATCTGTATCAAGATATCACTGTGTTATCTGTGTGTTCATAGGACTGCAGTGACATCTACTACATATCTGTACTCGAGATATCACTGTGTTATCTGTGGGTTACATAGGACTGCAGGTGACATCTACTACATTATCTGTACGCAAGATATCACTGTGCTATCTGTGTGTTACTAGGACTGCAGGTGACATCTACTACATTATCTTTCCTTAGAGATATCCCTGTGTTATCTGTGTGTTACATAGGACTGCATGACATCTACTACATTATCTTACTCAGAGATATCCTGTGTATCTGTGTGTTACATAGGACTGCAGTGACTCTACTACATTATCTGTACTCGAGATATCACTGTTATCTGTAGTGTTACATAGGACTGCAGGTGACATCTACTACATTATCTGTACTCAGAGATATCATGTGTTATCTGTGTGTTACATAGACTGCAGGTGACATTACTACATTATCTGTCTCAGAGGTATCACGTGTTATCTGTGTTTACATAGGATCGGTGAATCTAACATTATCTTACTCGAGATATCACTGGTTATCTGTGTGTTCATAGGACTGCAGGTACATCTACTACATTATCGTACAATATCATGTGTTATCTGTGGTGTACTAGGACTGCAGTGACATCTACCGTACTACATTATCTGTACTCAGAGATATCACTGTGTTATGACTCGTGTTACATAGGACTGCTGGTGACATCTACTACATTATCTGTACTCAGATATCACTGTGTATATCTGTGGTGTTACATAGGACTGCAGGTGACATCTACTAACATTATCTGTACTCAGAGATATCACTGTGTTATCTGTGGTGTTACATAGGACTGCAGGTGACATCTACTACATTATCTGTACTCGAGAGATATCACTGTGTTATCTGTGGTGTTACATAGGACTGCAAGTGACATCTACTACATTATCTGTACTCAGAGATATCACTGTGTTATCTGTGGTGTTACATAGGTCTGCAGGTTACATCTACTACATTATCTGTACTACAGAGATATCACTGTGTTATCTGTGGTGTTACATAGGACTGCAGGTGACATCTACTACATTATCTGTACTCGAGGTATCACTGTGTTATCTGTGATGTTACATAGGACTGCAGGTGACATCTACTACATTATCTGTACTCCGAGATATCACTGTGTTATCTGTGGTGTTACATAGGACTGCAGGTGACATCTACTACATTATCTGTACTCAGAGATATCACTGTGTTATCTGTGGTGTTACATAGGACTGCAGGTGACATCTACCGTACTACATTATCTGTACTCAGAGATATCACTGTGTTATCTGTGGTGTTACATAGGACTGCTGGTGACATCTACTACATTATCTGTACTCAGGATATCACTGTGTTACTGTAGTGTTACATAGGACTGCAGGTGACATCTACTACATTATCTGTACTCAGAGATATCACTGTGTTATCTGTGGTGTTACATAGGACTGCAGGTGACATCTACTACATTATCTGTACTCGGAGATATCACTGTGTTATCTGTGGTGTTACATAGGACTGCAAGTGACATCTACTACATTATCTGTACTCAGAGATATCACTGTGTTATCTGTGGTGTTACATAGGTCTGCAGGTTACATCTACTACATTATCTGTACACAGAGATATCACTGTGTTATCTGTGGTGTTACATAGGACTGCAGGTGACATCTACTACATTATCTGTACTCGAGATATCACTGTGTTATCTGTGGTGTTACATAGGACTGCAGTAATATCTACTACATTATCTGTACTCAGAGATATCACTGTGTTATCTGTGGTGTTACATAGGACTGCAAGTGACATCTACTACATTATCTGTACTCAGAGATATCACTGTGTTATCTGTGTGTTACATAGGACTGCAGGTAATATCTACTACATTATCTGTACTCAGAGATATCACTGTGTTATCTGTGGTGTTACATAGGACTGCAAGTGACATCTACTACATTATCTGTACTCAGAGATATCACTGTGTTATCTGTGGTGTTACATAGGACTGCAGGTGACATCTACTACATTATCTGTACTCGGAGGTATCACTGTGTTATCTGTGGTGTTACATAGGACTGCAGTGACATCTACTACATTATCTGTACTCAGAGATATCACTGTGTTATCTGTGGTGTTACATAGGACTGCAGGTGACATCTACTACATTATCTGTACTCAGAGATATCACTGTGTTATCTGTAGTGTTACATAGGACTGCAGGTGACATCTACTAGATTATCTGTACTCAGAGATATCACTGTGTTATCTGTAGTGTTACATAGGACTGCAGGTGACATCTACTAGATTATCTGTACTCAGAGATATCACTGTGTTATCTGTAGTGTTACATAGGACTGCAGGTGACATCTCGTCTTCTGCAGGGGTCAGGGGCAAAGGGCCAGATATGAGCAGTAATTGATCCAGTGGATCCTTTCTCACTTACTGTGGACTCTCCTGTCATCTCACCATGCTTTGCACTCACTTATAGACTAATCCCCTCTCACCAACAACCACCCTCATTGACTCTGATGGGGGAGCGGTCTTCACCCCGGGTCTAGAGAGCGACAAATGCACGGTTACAGATAGAAATGCATCATTACTCCACTGGTACAACCTCAGATACGGAGTCCTTTTTTGCAGTAAGGAGGGAGCAGCACACCCTATATTCCACCTCTCTGTAACCTGGTCGTCCCGACCAAGTAACTCCACCGAGCTCTACTTTTAATAGTACAATATGCAAATGGAATAATTCTTAAAATGTTGCAAATAAGCAGGGGCGGTGACCCCGCACTTTCCTCCTTCTCTCCTTGCAAACCGCACTCTATGGATCACTAATCCATCTACCACAGCCTGGTACACAAGGGCTAAAAGCGACGTCCATGGGGGAATAAGGGCATAGTCCTGTGCAATAACGAGCGAAAGTCTCACAAGGTTACAGATCGTTACATCACGGCACGACACAAACTCAAAACAACCACTGGCCACTATGATGCACCCCCAGGCTATGGGGTACTCGGAACCAAGCCGGTGTTGTCTCTCTGGGAATCATGGTAGTCGTGACCCGGTCTCGTGGCCTGGGATCAGTCCAAAAGGGGTTATTTAAAGGGGATTTGTTGTGACGCCACCCGGGGTACAGTATGTGGTTAGTAGAACACTGCTGTATTCCTACTGGGACGGTGACTTGGAGCAGTGTGGATGGTAAGCCCTCCTCGGGTAGGGCTGAGGGTCCCCAGGGCAGGTGTAGTAGTGATGGAGGGGCCTGGTGAGGGATTGTGCTCTGTGTAAGACACTTACTTCGCTGTTGCAGCTGCTCCAGCCAGCATGTGTGTGGCTGCCGGGCCCTTGTCCTCCCACCTTCCTTCAGCTGTGGGGTGTCTCTGCTTGCGCTGTAGTCTCTCTCGCCTCCGGCTATGGAGCGAGCTTTCTCTCCTAGGGTCTGTGCCACTCAGGATTCTGCATCCTCCAGGGAACCTCTCCTGAGAATACCTAACTACTCTGCATCTGTGTGAGTGTTTTGTCAGCCGTCTTGCCTTACCTGGCTGCACTTCCCTTTGTGGCCGCCTGGTTGCAGAGGCGCCACATATATTCATGCCATGAAGCCGCAGATCTGCTCACATCAGGTTATTTTCCAAGCCATTTCAAGTCTCTTCAGCCTCACACATGTGGCACCTCTCCATGTTAGATTTGCCTTGTTGTTCAGGACACGTAAGGTCATTTTATGTGTACGCCAAGTGTTGAGGGGCACAAAGCATGGAGGCCAGTTAGTCAGGCCTGAGTCCGGGCCAGGCTACAGCGCCATCCAGGGCCCACAGCATTTGGCCAGCTCCTCAAGTAAAAAGTTCAGTTTCTGAGTACCCTCCATGAGGGTCGAGGTTCACAACAAGTCAATAAAGGAAACCTAGAGTTCATTAATAGTCTCATGAAACATAGACACATTCTTGAAACGTTACAAGTTTGGAATATTTAGTTCCTTGCTTTGGACTGGTCCCTACATTGCTCCCTACATTGCTCCCTACGTTGCTCCCTACAGTTGCCCCTATGTTGCTTCCTATGTTGCTCCCTATGTTGCCCTACATTTCTCCCTACATTACTCCCTACGTTGCTCCCTACGTTGCTCCCTACGTTGCTCCCTATATTACTCCATACGTTGCTCCCTACATTGCTCCTATGTTGCTCCCTACGTTGCTCCCTATATTACGCCATACGTTGCTCCTACATTGCTCCCTACATTGCTCCCTATATTACTCCCTACATTGCTCGTTACGTTGCTCCTATGTTGCTCCTACATTGCTCCCTACATTGCTCCCTACGTTGCTCCCTATGTTGCTCCCTACATTGCTTTCTGTGTTGCTCCTTACATTGCTTCCTATGTTGCTTCCTACATTGCTCTCTACATTGTTCCCTATGTTGCTCCCTACGTTGCTCCCTACGTTGCCCCCTATGTTGCTTCCTATGTTGCTCCCTATGTTGCTCCCTACATTTCTCCCTACATTACTCCCTACGTTGCTCCCTATGTTGCTCCCTACATTGCTTTCTGTGTTGCTCCTTACATTGCTTCCTACGTTGCACCCTATGTTGCTCCCTACATTGCTTTCTGTGTTGCTCCTTACATTGCTTCCTACGTTGCACCCTATGTTGCTCCCTACATTGCTTTCTGTGTTGCTCCTTACATTGCTTCCTATGTTGCTTCCTACATTGCTCTCTACATTGCTCCCTACGTTGCTCCCTACGTTGCCCCCTATGTTGCTCCCTATGTTGCTCCCTACATTGCTCCCTACATTACTCCCTACGTTGCTCCCTAAGTTGCTTTCTGTGTTGCTCCTTACATTGCTTCCTATGTTGCTTCCTACATTGCTCTCTACATTGCTCCCTATGCTGCTCCCTACGTTGCTCCCTACGTTGCTCCTTATGTTGCTCCCTACATTGCTCCCCATGTTGCTCCCTACATTACTTCCTACATTGCTCCCTATGCTGCTCCCTACGTTGCTCCTTACATTGCTCCCTATGTTGCTCCCTACATTGCTCCTTATGTTGCTCCCTATGTTACTCCCTACGTTGCCCCCTATGTTGCTCCCTACATTGCTCCTTACATTTCAGTACATCATGGGTTACCCCCACCACATTTGGCACCACAGTTCCTGTCTGCTCACCACCCAGGTTCCCATGGGGAGCCGATTGAAGCAATGCTTGGTGCTGATTATTGGGAACCTGTACTCCCGCCTCAGCACCGAATCCAGCCGTTCCTTCGGGTCCATACCGACATACACATACATCTTCCACAGGGGTCAGTGGCACAGGGCCAAATTAGTTAATGGTAATTGATCCTGAAGATTCTTCTCACATACTGGGGACCCTCCTGTCATCTCACCGTTTCTACTGACTTTTATAGACAACCCCCCCAATAATGGGACCTATAACCACCTTTATTGACTACTGACTAACGGGGAGCAGTCTTCACCTGGGCCCCTAGGTTTCACAGATATAAAATGCATAATTACACCACTGTTACAACCTCATGAGTACAGAGTATTCCCCACGGTAAGGGAGGAGGAGCAACACAGTCCCACAGCCCCTTACATTCCCCCTCTCTATAACCTTGGTCGTCCCCGACCAAGTAACTCCCGCACCCCCTTAAAAAAGAATGAGTGTTGGTAAGAGAATGGGACAAAGAGTTGAGTAAGTGTGAGAGTTCCTGAATATGAATAGGAGTATAGATTAGAGTACATGAGTAAGAGTGTGTGTCAGATTATCTGAGCAGGAAAGTGAGTGTGAGAGCATGAGAGTGAGTGTGAGTGGTAGAGCATGAGCAGGAAAGTGAGTGTGGGTGAGAGCATGAGAGTGAGTGTGGGTGGGAGAGCATGAGCAGGAGAGCATGGGCAGTAGAGAGAGCATAGGTGGAGAGCATGAGCAGGAGAGTGAGTATGAGTGGGAGATAATGAGAGTGAGTGTGAGTGGGAGAGCATGAGAGTGAGTGTGAGAGCATGAGCAGGAGAGTGAGTGTAGGCAGGAGAGCATGAGCAGGAGAGTGAGTGTAGGCAGGAGAGCATGAGCAGGAGAGTGAGTGTAGGTGGGAGAGCATGAGCAAGAGAGTGAGTATAGGTGGGAGAGAATGAGCAGGAGAGTGAGTGTAGGCGGGAGAGCATGAGCAGGAGAGTGAGTGTAGGTGAGAGCATGAGCAGGAGAGTGTGCATAGGTGGGAGAGCATGAGCAGGAGAGTGAGTGTGGGTGAGACCATGTGAGTGAGGTGTGGGGGAGAGCAGAAGAGTGAGTGTGGGGGGAGAGAGGAGAGTGAGTGTGGGTGAGAGCAGGAGAGTGAGTGTGGGGGAGAGCAGGAGACTGAGTGTGGGGGAGAGCAGGAGACTGAGTGTGGGGGAGAGCAGAAGAGTGAGTGTGGGGGGAGAGAGGAGAGTGAGTGTGGGGAGAGCAGGAGAGTGAGTGTGGGGAGAGCAGGAGAGTGAGTGTGGGGAGAGAGAGGAGAGTGAGTCTGGGTGAGAGCAAGTAGAGTGAGTGTGTGGTGAGAGCAGGAGAGTGAGTGTGGGGGAGAGCAGAAAAGTGAGTGTGGGGGGAGAGAGGAGAGTGAGTGTGGGGGAGAGAGGAGAGTGAGTTTGGGGAGAGATGAGAGTGAGTGTGGGGGAGAGAGGAGAGTGAGTGTGGGGGAGAGCAGGAGAATGAGTGTGGGTGAGAGCAGAGAAGTGAGTGTGGGTGAGAGCAGGAGAGTGAGTGTGGGGGAGAGAGGAGAGTGAGTGTGGGGGGAGAGAGAAGAGTGAGTGTGGGGGAGAGAGGGAGAGTGAGTTGGGGGATAGCAGGAGAGTGCGTGTAGTAGAGAGGAGAGTGAGTGTAGGGGGAGAGCAGAAGAGTGAGTGTGGGTGAGAGCAGGAGAGTGAGTGTGGGGGGAGAGCAGAAGAGTGAGTGTGGGTGAAAGCAGGAGAGTGAGTGTGGGGAGAGAGAGGAGAGTGAGTGTAGGGGAGAGCAGAAGAGTGAGTGTGGGTGAGAGCAGGAGAGTGAGTGTGGGTGAGAGCAGAGAGTGAGTGTGGGTGGAGAGAGGAGAGTGAGTGTGGGGGAGAGAGAGAGAGTGAGTATGGGGGGAGAGCAGGAGAGTGAGTGTGGGGGGAGAGCAGGAGTGAGTGTGGGGGACAGCAGGAGAATGAGTGTAGGAGAGAGGAGAGTGAGTGTGGGAGGAGAGAGGAGAGTGAGTGTTGGGGGAGGAGAGGAGAGTGAGTGTGGGGGGAGAGAGAGAGTTAGTGTTGGGGGAGAGAGGGGAGCGTGAGTATGGGGAGAGCAGGAGAGTGAGTGTGGGGGGAGAGAGGAGAATGAGTGTTGGGGGAGAGAGGGAGAGTGAGAGTGGGGAGAGCAGGAGAGTGAGTGTGGGGGAGAGCAGACAGTGAGTGTGGGGGGAGAGAGGAGAGTGAATGTGGGGGAGAGAGAGAGTGAGTGTGGGGGGAGAGAGGAGAGTGAGTGTGGGGAGAGCAGGAGAGTGAGTGTGGGGGGAGAGAGGAGAGTGAGTGTGGGGGAGAGCAAGAGAGTGAGTGTGGGGGGAGAGAGGGAGAGTGAGTGGGGGGATAGCAGGAGAGTGAGTGTGGGGGGAGAGCAGGAGAGTGAGTGTAAGAGAGATGAGAGTGAGTGTGGGGGAGAGAGGAGAGTGAGTGTGGGTGAGAGCAGGAGAGTGAGTGTGGGGGGAGAGCAGGAGAATGAGTGTACGAGAGATGAGAGTGAGTGTGGGGGAGAGAGGAGAGTGAGTGTGGGTGAGAGCAGGAGAGTGAGTGTGGGAGAGAGCAAGATAGTGAGTGTGGGTGGAGAGAGGAGAGTGAGTGTGGGTGGAGAGAGGAGAGTGAGTGTGGGGGGAGAGAGGAGAGTGAGTGTGGGTGGAGAGAGGAGAGTGAGTGTGGGGGGACAGCAGGAGAGTGAGTGTGGAGGGAGGAGAGTGAGTGTGGGGGAGAGTGAGTGTGGGGGGAGAGCAGGAGATGAGTGTGGGAGGAGAGAGGAGAGTGAGTGTAGGCTGCGTTCACACACTACATATTTGCTGCGTATTTTTACGTTAGTGGTCTTGCAGTTTTTGTAGCCAAAAACCAGGAGTGGATGATAAATCCAGACGTGGTGACTTGTTTCTATTAGACTTTTCCTCTGATTGTTTCAGTCCTTACGCACTCGCAGTGTGTGAACGCAGCCTTAGTCCTCCTCCTCCTCTTCTTCATCTTCATGTCTGCTGTTTTCTGTGATTCTGGGGTGGGGGGGTCCGGTCTGTTTGCTCAATCAGACTAAACTAATTCTATATCCAGAGCCCCGGTTTAAGTGTGAACCGCAACAATGAACGCGGACCCCTCCAGCGCCCCCAGGACCCGGGAAAGTGGCGGTCGGCGGCGGTCACGAGGGGTCTGTTTACCTGATCTCATATGAAGGAAGCAGAAATGTCCGACAACTGCGGCAAACAATAGTGATTGTGCAGACTAGGCCTGATCTCATATCCAGGATACGGGGGGGGGGGTGCCCAAATGATGGACGTCTGACCACATCAGCTCCCGTGAGGCATGACTGTGCCTATAGATGATGTCCCAATATGGCGGCATCTATTGGTGGACACAGACAGTAAAAGGCCCCTGTGCAAGAACAGTTTACGGGGCCCCTTTGCAGACCTATAGCTGATCAAAATACACAAATTCACCTGTGCATGTGGAAATGGGCCCCCTAACCTCTCGGGCCCCTGACGGCATCTTCATACCAGGAGGAGCCGTCATCCAAAGTGCAGAAATTGGCAAAAGTGTGAGGCAGGGAGTACCATCAGGTGCTGGTCCGGCCCCCGAGGGGCCCTATTATATGAGGGGCCCAAAGACTCCTCTATATAATGAAAAGACCAAGGACGACACAAGGGGAGAAGATCTACAGATAGAATCTAGAAAATGCTTAAAAATGAGGAAAACAAGAGTCCTGCAAACTACAAAGGCGCCATATATTACCGCAGATAGAGCACAGACGGCACGAGGGTCACCGCCAACCGCAGCAGCAACAGTTTACTCTAAGATGGAAAGTTATTGTTCAGAAATAAGGATCCAGCTATAGCGACCTGTAATAACACATAATAACCATCACCAGGGACCCCGCCATATATCACACTCCGCGCAGGGTACACCGCCACATATCACAAGGCGGAAATATACAGGTGCTGGAGATAAATCACTCGCACACAAGTTTACATCTGCACAACAGGCGTAAAGTATACGGAGCACGTAACCACCAGATCAAGATCAATACAGTTGTGGCCAAAAGTATTGACACCCTGCAATTCTGTCAGATAATCCTCAGTTTCCTCCTGACAATGATTGCAATCACAAATTCTTTGCTATTATTATCTTCATTTAATTTGTCTTCAATGAAAAAACACAAAAGAGAATGAAGCAAAAAGCAAAACATTGATCATTTCACACAAAACTCCAAAAATGGGCCGGACAAAAGTATTGGCACCCTCAGCCTAATACTTGGGTGCACAACCTTTAGCCAAAATAACTGCGATCAGCCGCTTCCGGTAACCATCAATGAGTTTCTTACAATGCTCTGCTGGAATTTTACACCATTCTTCTTTGGCAAACTGCTCCAGGTCCCTGATATGTGAAGGCGCCTTCTCCAAACTGCCATTGTTACATCTCTCCACAGGTGTCTATGGGATTCAGGTCTGGACTCATTGCTGCCACCTTAGACGTCTCCAGTGCTTTCTCTCACACCATTTTCTAGTGCTTTTTGAAGTGTGTTTTGGGTCATTGTCCTGCTGGAAGACCCATGACCTCTGAGGGAAACCCAGCTTTCTCACACTGGGCTCTACATTATGCTGCACAATGTGTTGGTAGTCTTCAGACTTCATAATGCCATGCACACGGTCAAGCAGTCCAGTGCCAGAGGCAGCAAAGCAACCCCAAACCATCAGGGAGCCTCCGCCATGTCTGACTGTAGGGAGCGTGTTCTTTTCTTTGCCTCTTTCTTTCTCCTGTAAACTCTATGTTGATGCCTTTGCCCATAAATCTCTACTTCTGTCTCATCTGACCAGAGAACATTCTTCTAAAACGTTGTAGGCTTTCTCAGGTAAGTTTTGGCAAACTCCAGCCTGGCTTTTTTATGTCTCGGGGTAAGAAGTGGGGTCTTCCTGGGTCTCCTACCATACAGTCCCTTTTCATCCAGACGCTGACGGATAGTACGTGGTGACACTGTTGTACCCTCGGACTGCAGGGTAGCTTGAACTTGTCTGGATGTTAGTCGAGGTTCTTTATCCACCATCCGCACAATCTTGCGTTGAAATCTCTTATCAATTTTTCTTTTCCGTCCACATCTAGGGAGGTTAGCCGCAGTGCCATGGGCTTTACACTTCTTGATGACACTGCGCACGGTAGACACAGGAACATTCAGGTCTTTGGAGATGGACTTGTAGCCTTGAGATTGCTCATGCTTCCTCACAAGTCCTCAGACAGTTCTTTGGTCTTCTTTCTTTTCTCCATGCTCAATGTGGTACACACAAGGACACAGGACAGAGGTGGAGTCAACTTTAATCCATGTCAACTGGCTGCAAGTGTGATTTAGTTATTGCCAACACCTGTTAGGTGCCACAGGTAAGTTACAGGTGCTGTTAATTACACTAATTACAGAAGCATCACATGATTTTTCTAACAGTGCCAATACTTTTGTCCGGCCCCTTTTTTATGTTTGGTGGAATTAGATCCAATTTGGCTTTAGGACAATTATTTTTGTGTTTTTTTTCATTGAAGACAAATTAAATGAAGATAATAATAGCAAAGAATTTGTGATTGCAATCATTACAGGAAGAAACTGAGTATTATCTGACAGAATTGCAGGGGGGTCAATACTTTTGGCCACAACTGTATTGATCTTTACTTCTATCTATCTATATGTATATATACACACACATGATTGGCAGTATAGGCTCCCAGGGGATAGATGGACTGGCAGCTTAGATGAAACACTCCCCACAGGCGGAGTGGGCCCCTGGGATGCAGTGTGGTGAAATGTGGAGATGATGGGAGTAGTTGCGGTGCAGGTAGGCTCAGAAGGAGTGTGAGAGACACAGGGGCTGCAGTTCTTACCATTCTCTTTACTGTTGTTCTCTTCAGTGCAAACTCAGCCAGGACTCTGTGCTCTTCCAGATTGCAGCTTGGCCAGCCCTCAGATGGTCCAGGACCCCTCCTCTGAGACACCTTTCATAAGCCTATCTCTGCTGCCCTCTCTGCGCTGATCTTCTATCCTTCCCCTGTCCTGCGCCTTCGTGCTTCTAGTCCCAGGCAGGTGACTGCGGGCCCTGCTGAGTGACGGCCAGCACGTCCTCTTGACCCTCTGCAGTCACTGTGCCTGGGAGTGTACACGGGGTTGGCTACTGCACTTGCAGTCCAGTTGTCTCCGGTTTCCTGGCTTGAACATACAGTGTCACACCAGATTGGGGCGGGTCCCCTCATGCAGCTTGTTCCTCTACCAACGACCTGGACGGCAGCTGTAGATTCGGGGTCCCTCTTCCAGGGTTCTGTGGTGACCTACCCACTGGTCCCACTACGCCCCAACGCTAGCTTCCCCTAGAACTCCATCTCGCTGCTTCTTCTTCCTCGCTCTCCAATTTACTGTGTCCCCACCACCTAAACTCCACCTTTCTCCAGCCAGGAGATGGGGACTGCCCTCTAGAGGGGTTTCTTCTGCCCATCATCTCCTGGCCTCGAGTTGGGAATGGTGTTGGGTGTAGGATGGTGTGTCTCAGGTGCTTGCCCTGTCTTACCTGAGAACAATAATACCACACCTGTGGATTAAGTGCAGTACCACTGTGGAGACCAAGATGAAGGGGCGCCACAGATAGACAGATAATGGATAGATAGATAGATAGATATAGGGATAGATAGATAGATAGATAGATAGATAGATAGATAGATAGATAGATAGATAGATAGATAGATAGATAGATACAGTACCGGACTGGGGTGTCTGGGGCCCACCAGGGAAATTGACTCCAGGATCACACCCACCCGGGCCCACCCACCCTTCAGCAATATGCAAATACCTGTTATCCGTTATTGTGCTGTTCCCTTAAAGTGACCCTGAACCCAGAAGCCAACCCCACATGCCCTTCATACCTATGCATGCAGCTTGTGAAGCTGCTGCCATCCATCCATGAATCTTGCAAAACCGCTGGGGCACTCTTCATAAATCATAGTTTTCATATCTCATTTCTGGGCGTTTCTGTGAAATTTTAAAGCCGGAGCAGGCGGGCTTGTGTGCCGCTCTCCCCCTCCTTCTCCGTAATCCTGCACGCCCATGGCTGCGTGCTAAACAACAGAGAGGCGGCTCGCCTCATAGTATGGGCGGTGAAGCCGGTGTGACGCGTATTACGTCATACCGGCTTCACCGCCCATACTATGAGACGAGCTGCCTCTCTGTTGTTTATGCACGCAGCCATGGGCGTGCAGGATTACGGAGAAGGAGGGGGAGAGCGGCACACAAGCCCGCCTGCTCCGGCTTTAAAATTTCACAGAAACGCCCAGAAATGAGATATGAAAACTATGATTTATGAAGAGTGCCCCAGCGGTTTTGCAAGATTCATGGATGGATGGCAGCAGCTTCACAAGCTGCATGCATAGGTATGAAGGGCATGTGGGGTTGGCTTCTGGGTTCAGGGTCACTTTAATATCTTCATATAGTTCAATCCACTGTTTCATTGATATCTGTTTCATACTTGTCTGCTGCCACCTGCTGACCAGTAGCTTTGTGTCACTCCCTCACTCCTCCTTTCATGCCTTCTAGGATGTGGGAGTGTTCTGCAGCCTTGTGTACTACCTCACTTCCTGGCATCCATTTTACTCTAGCTACCAGTGTGGGAAGGACACATATTCTTGGGCTGCAGAAAGCAAAGTCTTTTGACCAGCAGCAGCTTCAGCAGTGGCTCCAGGGGTGAACGCCCACAAGACAATTACCCTATTGCTACTTGTACCATCTGCATTGTATCATCATACTGTCTTCTGGTGCGGTTCAATAAACCACCGCTGATTCATCTCTATGTCCACGCTTGACTCCATCCATCCGGAGCTGCACTTGGTCCTGTCTGCCTCGCTTCAAGGATAAGAAGGTAATACTTCTCACACCATAACTTACTGCGCACCTTCATTCGCCTTAAGCGGGGACAAGAACAGTCAAAAGACTGCTTTAAACCAGCCAAAAACACTGCCTTAAACTCATTATCCAGCTACAGACTCCCTAAGAATCCAGCACCTCACTGTGGAATCTGTCCGGCAGCAGCGCTCGCCTGGATAAGTGCTGGGGGACCCCTCTCATCCACCAGGCCTGAATCACATCTCTGCATTATAAAGGAATAGTTGAGGCACCCAAAGTTTCCCTCCATCCTACGCCACATTGCTGCAGATTGTCGAACTGGAAAACCCCGCAATTCTTCTAAAACACCTTGGAAATCTTATTAGTGTGTCTTAACGGAGCTGCACCGCGATTTCCAGACCCCAATTACAAAGTTTAGTTTCTTAAAGAGACAGCGCTCCTAAAATCAAAATGGCCGAAAAAGACCTTGCACAGTCCCCAACTACTGAAACAGAACAAACACAACCCGACACTATCCACGATGAAGAGCAGGAAGCAGAATGCCATATTTCTCACCAGCAGGAAACTAGATCTCACAGAACAACTTCATCTAGACACTCCTCTCGGTCATCAAGAGCATCATCCTCAAGAAGCTTAGCCCTGAGTGACAGAATACTAGAAGCCCGTATAAGAGCAGAACAATCCAAAGTGAGACGTTCCTTCGCAGAAAGGGAAGCAGAAGCGGAGGCCAAGAGGGCAGAAGCGGAGGCCAAGAGGGCAGAAGCGGAGGCCAAGAGGGCAGAAGCGGAGGCTCAGATAAAGATTCTTCGTTCAAGGATGGAAGAGGAAGTTGCGTTAGCTGAAGTGAAGTTACTCGAGCAAGCTTTGAGCCAAGGTCCTGATCCAGTTCACTCCCTTCCGCAGGAAACAGACGATCCGGTTGATCGCACCAGAGACTACGTGCTGAACCAGTTACCTGAGTCAACCCCAGGCTACATCACAGTCCAAGCCAACAACGCTGAGATCTCCAAGTCAGCTCTACCCACAGCACCTGAGCAAGTTAATGACAGTCACCAGGAGTTGCCTTCTCAAATGAAGTCACTGCAGCAAGCTGGCTACCAAGCATTTCTCCATCTACCTCCGCAGCTCGAACAGCAGTCATCAGAATCTACAGAGCCTAAACCACAGCTCAACTCTGCCGCAACATCATTCTACCCGGAAACATCTCGCCCTTTCACGCCAGGCAACCCACACGTCCAAGGGGCATCACAAGTTGTCGTGGCAGCAAGCAGTGAGGAATCCAATATGTCGGAGTTTGCCAGGTTTATGGTGAGCAGAGAGCTAATCAACACCAGCCTTTCAAAATTCGATGATTGTGCAGAGAGCTACAGTGCTTGGAAGGCAACCTTCAAGGCAGCAATCGCCAACCTCAGTCTCACCGCAGAACAGGAGCTCGACCTCATGATCAAATGGTTGGGTCCAGATTCTACAAACCGTATCAAGAACCTTAGAACTGTTTACGTGGGACAAGCAGGAGCAGGTCTCGCTGCTGCCTGGCAAAGACTGGAACGCACCTTCGGCAGCGCAGAAGCAATAGAAAAGGCCCTATTCAAGAGACTTCAGAATGTCCCGAAGATCAACCTCAAGGAGGTCCACAAGCTTCAAGACCTAAGTGATTTGCTCATGGAGCTGGAGCTCGCAAAAAGGGACCCTCGTCTGTCCGGCCTGTGTTATCTAGATACAGCACATGGAGTTAACCCAATCGTGATGAAGCTACCATTCAGTCTGCAGGAGAAGTGGGCAACATCAGTCACAAAGTACAAGAGAGTGCATGGCGTCACCTTTCCCCCATTCATCCATTTCTGCAGGTTCATTGACGACCAATCCCAGATGAGGAACGACCCCAGCCTTGACTTCCTACAGCTTAACACTGCAACTTCAACTACACCATCATCGAAGTATGAAGGTGTCATACAGAAACGTAGAGACTTTGAGAACTCTGTGAGTGTAAGAAAGACTAATCTCCCATCACCTGTGGTATCCACCGGTACACTGTACACCCCATCATGGGGAGACAAGTCCTTCAATCAGGAATGTCCCATTCACAAGAAACCTCACTCACTGAGCAGGTGCAGAGGGTTCAGGTCCAAGGCCCTTCAGGAGCGCAAGAAAGTCCTCACCGACCTGGGGGTATGTTTCAGATGCTGCGCTTCGGTGGAGCATATGGCCAAGGACTGTGAAGCTATCATCAAGTGTGAGGAGTGTAATAGCGGAGAACACACCTCAGCTATGCACCCAACCCCGTTCGCCAGAGATTCACCGACTGCAGTCTCTGCCATTGCTCCCACTCCAAGTCACGGCGGGGAGTGCCAGAATCAGTCTAACACCGCCGCAGCCGTCTCATGCTCATGCTCTGAGGTATGTGATGAGGGTCAAAGGGAGAAGAGTTGTGCCCGAATATGTCTAATCAAGGTCTATCCAGAAGGACTTCCAGAAAAGGCAGTGAAGATGTATGCCATAATAGATGACCAAAGCAACCGGTCTTTGGCAGGACCCAAGTTCTTTGAAGCCTTTGGTATTAAAGGTCCATCAGAACCCTACACCTTAAATACCTGTTCAGGCCGTATAAAGACTAGTGGCAGGAGAGCACGGGGATTCATTGCTTCTCCTATCAATGGAGACACTGAAATACCCTTACCAACTCTTATTGAATGTGACCAAATACCTAATGACAAGGATGAGATTCCTACTCCCGAAGCCGCACTTCACCAACCACACTTGAGGCACCTGGCCAGTGTTATTCCTCCTATGGATGTCAATGCAGAGGTTCTGCTCCTGCTCGGCAGAGACAATCTAAGAGTACACAAGGTGCGTCAACAGTGTAATGGGCCCGACTATGCACCTTACGCCCAGAGACTGGACTTAGGATGGGTAGTCATAGGGAATGTATGCGCAAATCGTTCAGAGATTAATTCCTTCAAGACTTACGTACATGGGGATGGACGCACTACCCTTATCAAGCCCAAAATGAGAGAGCGCAGCGTCGCCTTTATGGACAAAGATCTTCACAAGACCCATCCATGAACTTGTTCTGTTGTCACTCGTCAAGAGCATTCCTGCCGGATGAACAGTACAAGTCTCGAACCTTGAGTCTTCTTCGATACAGACTTGACTTATGTTTAATGTTGCATTTAACATGCTTTTTCTTTACAGGTTGTTTTAGCTAGAGACTCTAGTAGTGAAATCCCCAAAGTGAATTTCAGACGGGGAGTGTGCTGTTCCCTTAATATCTTCATATAGTTCAATCCACTGTTTCATTGATATCTGTTTCATACTTGTCTGCTGCCACCTGCTGACCAGTAGCTTTGTGTCACTCCCTCGCTCCTCCTTTCATGCTTTCTAGGATGTGGGAGTGTTCTGCAGCCTTGTGTACTACCTCACTTCCTGGCATCCATTTTACTCTAGCTACCAGTGTGGAGAAGGACACATATTCTTGGGCTGCAGAAAGCAAAGTCTTTTGACCAGCAGCAGCTTCAGCAGTGGCTCCAGGGGTGAACACCCACAAGACAATTACCCTACTGCTACTTGTACCATCTGCATTGTATCATCATACTGTCTTCTGGCACGGTTCAATAAACCACCGCTGATTCATCTCTATGTCCACGCTTGACTCCATCCATCCGAAGCTGCACTTGGTCCTGTCTGCCTCGCTTCAAGGATAAGAAGGTAATACTTCTCACACCATAACTTACTGCGCACCTTCATTCGCCTTAAGCGGGGACAGAACAGTTATACCCATTATAGTGGCGGCTACTGCACATCACTGTGCGTCACCATTACTGCGATGTATCATTACTGTAGTTTGCATTAAAGGGATTTTTTTGGTGAAAACAAGTTCCCAGCGATGCACAGGTGAGGAAGGATCACTTATTTATTGGTGGAATCCGCACCATCAGGAGAATGTGGAGCTTTGAGCATTTGATGAGTTTTTTCCCTCAGTATTTGTAAGACAAAACCAGGAGTGGAGCAATCACAGGTCATGTTTTCTGCATTTCTCACCCTCTCCTGGTTTTGCATTATAAATACTGTGGTGAAAATCTCACCAAATGCTCATCTGGATTTCTCTGGTGAACCTCTGTAACTGCATCTCTGCTGTGTCACAGGACAGGGAGGGGTTAAACATCCAAGTATTTAATAAAAATGGAAATAAAGAAGATTCCACTTATTGATATCAGATCAATCAAATGACTGACCACAATCCACTTTACCAAGACCAATAATACCAGATAGAAGGGAGAAAAAACCACCACACCGTGACCAGATCACATATTACCACCACATAGTGGCCAAATAATGTCACATACAAGGCACAAATACCGCCACACCATGACCAAAGCACATAATACCACCACATAGTGATCAAATTGTACCACATACAAGGTATAAATACTGCCACACCATGAGACCACATATTACCACCCCATAGTGACCCACATACAAGGGACAAATACCGTCATGTCATGACCAAAGCACATGATGCCCCACATAGTGACAAATAATACTAAAATAATAAAAATGTAAAAAAGCTCTGTATATTGGGTCAGTGTACAGGTAATACAGTGATCACCGGTGACATTATACACAGGAACTCTACATAGTGTCAATGTGTGTATAGGTAATACATGTACCTTCTCCCTCTATCCCCTATCCATCCATGTACCTTCTCCTCCATCCACCAAACCATTCATGTACTTTTCCCCCATCCCCCATTCATCCATGTACCTTCTCCCCCATCCATCCATATACCTTTTTCCCCATCCATCCATCCATCTTCTCCCCTATTTTCCATGCCACCCCCCATCCATCCATCTATCCCGATCTCCCCCCTTTTCCATGCTGCCCACATCCCGTTCTCTCCCCTTTTCCATGCCGCCTCCCCCCACAATCCATCCCATTCTGCCCCCTCTTCCAGGCTGCCCCATCCATCCATCCATCCCATTCTGCTCCCTCTTCTAGGCCGCCCCCATGCATCCCTCTCTGTCCCCCCAGGCTGCTATCTTTGGTTGCAACAGCGCCTTACCTGACTCCACACTCCTGGTCCTGGCAGCTTCTTCCTCTGCTGCTCCCGGTCTCCCGCTTGCCGGCACCAGTCAACCAGCACCAGGCAGCTTTTTCCTCTGCGGCTCCCAGTGTCCGGCACCAGGTACCTGGCACCAGGCAGCTTCTTCCACTGTGGCTCCTGGTCTCTGGCACCAGGCAGTAAGGCAGTTTCTTCCTCTGTGGCTCCCAGTCTCCAGCACCAGGCACCACCAGGCCCCCGGCAGCACCAGGCACCACCAGGCCCCCAGGCCCCCGGCACCACCAGGCACCCGGGCCCCCGGCACCACCAGGCATCCAGGCTCCCAGCAGCACCAGGCACTACCAGGCACCCAGGCCTCCAGCAGCAGGCGGCACCTGGCAGAAGCAGGCACCACCCGGCACCCAGGTATCACCAGGCACCACCAGGCACCACCAAGCACCCAGGCCCCCGGCAGCACCAGGCACAACCAGGCAACTAGGCCCCTGGCAGCACCAGGCACCACCAGGCATCCAGCAGAACCAGGCAACACCAGGCACTCAGGCCCCCGGCACCACCAGGCACCCAGGCCCCCGGCAGCACCAGGCACCCAGGCCCCCGGCAGCACCAGGCACCCAGGCCCCCAGCAGCACCAGGCACTACCAGGCACCCAGGTCCCCAGCAGCACCAGGCATTTGGCAGCAGCAGGCACCACCAGGCACCCAGGCACCTGGCAGCACCAGTCACCACCAGGCTTCCCCCCGCTCCCCATGCTCACCACTTACGTCAGGATGAGCTGCAGGCAGCCGCTGCCGGGGGTGGTCCGTCTTCCACAGTGCCCTGGGAGCCGACACTCGGTGCGCACAGGAAGCAGCCTCAGGGCGATGACGACATTGCCCTGAGTCTGACCTCCTGCGCATGTGCCGGCAGTGTCGTGCTGCGCATTAGAGGTAGAGCGGCACTGCGGTGGCAGAAGGCAGAGCAGGAAGATCGCTCTCCCTGCTTTGCCGCTGCAGAGAGGGCCCAGCCATCACTAATCATATCAGCAGTGCTGCCGATACGATTAGCGATATTCCCGGACCGGGGGGGGGCCAGGGGGATATGGGGTGGGGCTTGGGGGCATGGCCATTGGGATTCGGGGCCCACCGGAGGTTCTCCCGATCCTCCGGTGGGCCAGTCTGTGCCTGGATAGATAGATAGATGGATGGATAGATAGATAGATAGATAGATAGATAATTTGCTCTTCTCCTTAATGATTATATCTGGCCCCGGGCTTTGGGGCCCGCATTGTTCTGCGATGTAATTAGCGGCCGGTCTCCCCATGTCGCCGGTGTGATTATTTTCGCACCGGCCGTGTCTCTTTCTTTCATTTGTACATGTTCCGTGCGCGGCGCGGTAACATAACAGGGGATTTTATTATAATGCGCATATCATTCAGTGTTTAATTGAGATCACATCTTTAATCTTCTCCCGTCAGAGTTTCATCTTGCCGCTATTATCCCGTGGTCCCGGCGATCGCGGCTCCCGCTGGTTTTCAATTATACAAACATCTATATTGATCCCGCGCCGCCGTCATCTGGAGGCAGAAAAATGACAAATAAAAGAGAAATATTCATCAGAGAGTCTCTAACAAGACGTGGAGCATTAATAAGAGATAGATAGATAGATAGATAGATAGATAGATAGATAGATAGATAGATAGATAGATAGATAGATAATAGATAGATAGATGGAAAGGATGGATAGAGAGATAGATAGATAGATAGATAGATAGATAGATAGATAGATAGATAGATAGATAGATAGATAGGATAGATAGGATAGATAGATAAATAGGATAGATAGATAGATAGATAGATAGATAGATAGAGGGATAGATAGATAGATAGAAAGGATGGATAGAGAGATAGATAGATAGATAGATAGATAGATAGATAGATAGATAGATAGATAGACTTCAATCCAGCAGCACCCCGCTTTTGGCGGGCACTCACTGACAGAGGAATAGTGACAAGCTTTAGGAAGCTGACCGAGAACAGCAATGTCTGTAGCCAGGTGACCGAATTGTCCCAACCTGGGTTTCTTCCATAAATAGTCTCTGATATTCCAGCCGAATCCTAGAATCCTAGACTGATCTCCTGCAGAATATAATCCAGTTCTAGTGCTCCTCTAGTTGGACCCATAGCTCCTCGACTGAGGCAATGCAGAGTATGACGACACAATGTTATCCTGAAGGCTGGAAAAGAAATACCTAGGCTGAAGTCCTGTAGCAAATGAAGATGCAATGAGATCCACTAGTTAGCGCAAAAACCCCACAGATTGAGCCCACAAAGCATATGAACTGCTGGTGACTGAAGAAAGTCATTTTTATATCCCAAGCCGACACCTCAGGGCATATTGTGTTCTTTAATCTGATATCTACACAATTCTCCTCTGGGTGATGTAGACAGAGGGGATGAAGTGATTTACATTAAATTAGCAATACACAAACGCAGAACAATGAAGGCTTTGCATAGTCTGGATATAAACAATGACTTAGTAAACATAAGATAACAAACAAAAGATTAACATGTCTGGGCAAATTAAAAACATTACATCAAGACAAGCATTGAGAAAAGTTGTGTTGTCACATGGCCTCATGTGACAACTTATAAAGTCCCTTGGCTTCCAGTATCACCTGTATGCTGATCTACCTCTCTGGCCCAGACGTCACCTCTCTGCTGTCCAGAATCCCGGAGTGTCTATCAGCCATATCCTCCTTCACCTGTCGCTTCCTAAAACTCAATGTAGACAAATCTGAACTCCTCATCTTTCCCCATCTCACACACCTTCCTTACCTTATCTATCACTATAAATGACATCACACTTTGTCCTGTACCTGACGTCCGCTGCCTCAGAGTAACTCTTGACTCTGCCTTGTCCTTCAAGCCGCACATCCATGCTCTCACCACCTCCTGCCGCCTCCAACTCAAAAACATCTCCAGAATCCGTCCTTTCCTCAACCCTCAATCTGCTAAACTACTAGTGCATGCCCTCATCATCTCCTACCTCGACTACTGCAACCTTCTCCTCTGTGGCCTCCCTGCTAACACTCTTGCACCTCTCCAATCTGTTCTTAACTCTGCTGCCGACTAATCCACCTCTCTCCTCGCTATACCTCCACTTCTCCCATCTGTATATCCTCCACTGGCTCCCAATTCCTCAGCATATCCAATTCAAACTCCTAACACTGACCTACAATCTGTCCCCCCCATATATCTCTAAACTAATCTCCGAATATCATCCAACTTGTAATCTTCGATCCTCCCAAGACCTCCTCCTCTCCTCCACACTTGTACGTTCCTCATCTAACCGCCTGCAAGACTTCACCCGAGCATCCCCCGTCCTCTGGAATTCTGCACCCCAAAACGTCCGACTGTCCCCCACACTCAGAACCTTCAAGCGGAATCTGAAAACCCATCTCTTCATAACAGCCTACAGCCTGCAATGACCACAGTGCCACCTCACCACCACTGGACCCGGCGCTCCATCACCACTGGACCCGGCGCTCCGCCCCCACTGGACCCGGCGCTCCACCCCCACTGGACCCGGTGCTCCACCCCCACTGGACCCGTTGCTCCACCACCACTGGACCTGGTGCTCCATCACCACTGGACCCGGCGCTCCGCCCCCACTGGACCCGGCGCTCCACCCCCACTGGACCCGGTGCTCCACCCCCACTGGACCCGGCGCTCCACCACCACTGGACCCTGCGCTCCACCACCACTGGACCCGGTACTCCACCCCCACTGGACCCGGCGCTCCACCACCACTGGACCCGGCGCTCCACCACCACTAGACCCGGTGCTCCACCACCACTAGACCCGGCGCTCCACCACCACTGGACCCGGCGCTCCACCACCACTGGACCCGCCGCTACACCACCACTGGACCCGGCGCTCCACCACCACTGGACCCTGCGCTCCACCACCACTGGACCCGGTACTCCACCCCCACTGGACCCGGCGCTCCACCACCACTGGACCCGGCGCTCCACCACCACTAGACCCGGTGCTCCACCACCACTAGACCCGGCGCTCCACCACCACTGGACCCGGCGCTCCACCACCACTGGACCCGCCGCTACACCACCACTGGACCCGGCGCTCCACCACCACTGGACCCGGCGCTCCACCACCACTAGACCCGGCGCTCCACCACCACCGGACCTGGAGCTCCACCACCACTAGACCCGGCGCTCCACCACCACTGGACCCGGCGCTCCACCACCACTGGACCCGGCGCTCCACCACCACTGGACCCGGCGCTCCACCACCACCAGAACAGACCCAACCTACTGTCTCTCTCCCCATTGTCCTGTAGAGTGTAAGCCCACAAGGGCAGGGTCCTCTCGCCCCTCTGTATCGGTCTGTCACTGTTAGTTTGTTCATTGTATTTATAACTTCTCATGTACAGCATCATGGAACCAATGGAGGTCTATAAATAATAATAATAATAATAATAATGTGTGATGTCATTATATCAGTGATGTTATCACCGGGGGGCGGGGCTGACTCTCACATGTATACAGGCTGGTGTCAGCAGTAATAGATGAGGAGCTGGTGCTGTAGTATAAGGGGTGTGGCCTCATGTGTGATGTCATTATATCAGTGATGTCATCACCTCGGGGAGGTGCTCTATATAAGGGGTGTGGCCTCATGTGTGATGTCATCACCAGGGGGCGGGGCTGGCTCCTCACACATGTATACAGGCTGGTGTCAGCAGTAATAGATGAGGAGCTGGTGCTGTAGTATAAGGGGTGTGGCCTCATATGTGACGTCATCACCGGGGGCGGGGCTGACTCCTCACATGTATACAGGCTGGTGTCAGCAGTAATAGAGGAGGAGCTGGTGCTGTAGTATAAGGGGTGTGGCCTCATGTGTGATGTCATCACCAGGGGGCGGGGCTGACTCCTCACACATGTATACAGGCTGGTGTCAGCAGTAATAGATGAGGAGCTGGTGCTGTAGTATAAGGGGTGTGGCCTCATGTGTGATGTCATGACCAGGGGGTGGGGCTGACACCTTACACATATATACAGGCTGGTGTCAGCAGTAATAGATGAGGAGCTGGTGCTGTAGTATAAGGGGTGTGGCCTCATGTGTGATGTCATGACCAGGGGGTGGGGCTGACACCTTACACATATATACAGGCTGGTGTCAGCAGTAATAGATGAGGAGCTGGTGCTGTAGTATAAGGGGTGTGGCCTCATGTGTGATGTCATCACCAGGGGGCGGGGCTGACTCCTCACACATGTATACAGTCTGGTGTCAGCAGTAATAGATGAGGAGCCGGTGCTGTAGTATAAGGGGTGTGGCCTCATATGTGACGTCATCACCGGGGCGGGGCTGACTCCTCACATGTATACAGGCTGGTGTCAGCAGTAATAGATGAGGAGCTGGTGCTGTAGTATAAGGGGTGTGGCCTCATGTGTGATGTCATGACCAGGGGGTGGGGCTGACACCTTACACATATATACAGGCTGGTGTCAGCAGTAATAGATGAGGAGCTGGTGCTGTAGTATAAGGGGTGTGGCCTCATGTGTGATGTCATCACCAGGGGGCGGGGCTGACTCCTCACACATGTATACAGGCTGGTGTCAGCAGTAATAGATGAGGAGCTGGTGCTGTAGTATAAGGGGTGTGGCCTCATGTGTGATGTCATGACCAGGGGGTGGGGCTGACACCTTACACATATATACAGGCTGGTGTCAGCAGTAATAGATGAGGAGCTGGTGCTGTAGTATAAGGGGTGTGGCCTCATGTGTGATGTCATGACCAGGGGGTGGGGCTGACACCTTACACATATATACAGGCTGGTGTCAGCAGTAATAGATGAGGAGCTGGTGCTGTAGTATAAGGGGTGTGGCCTCATGTGTGATGTCATCACCAGGGGGCGGGGCTGACTCCTCACACATGTATACAGTCTGGTGTCAGCAGTAATAGATGAGGAGCCGGTGCTGTAGTATAAGGGGTGTGGCCTCATATGTGACGTCATCACAGGGGCGGGGCTGACTCCTCGTTATTATCTTGTTACATTGTATCTTCTTGTTCTTTTCTGGTTTCTCCTTTGTTCGGAGTCTTCTCCTGCTCACTGATTGGCTGTCTAACCCTCTTGGCTCCTCCCCCTTTTATATTTGTCTCCTTAGTTCCATTTTCAGGACTTTATATGATCCATAATGTATTTCCCACAATCCCTCGGGGCGACAATAAATGTTTTATTACAGCAATTTCTGTGCGGACAATTGCGTCTTGTGGCTTAATGGCGGCGGCCGGTGTAATGGTCGCAGCTTCAATGTATAGTAATCGCGGTGCGGAGCTTGAATCGCAATTATGACGCGGCCTTAAAAGTGGCTCTCAGGATAATGCGGCGCTCGCTCTGCTGGGAGGTAATTGGGCGCCGGCCGCACATTAGTCCTCCATAAACTGAAATGTGTCATTTCGCCTGGAAACCGTGAACCTGCGACCTCGTCCGCTTCATCCGCTCTCCATGATCAGGAGCGAGAGGCGACAACGAGCGAGTGACACCGTACAGTAATGCTGACACTGCTGGAGAGATGTCCAAATATTGTATGTCAAGTGATTTAGGGCTGAGCCAGGGGGTAATGGTTAGGAAGTTAGATTAATGAGCTAAGAGATTAGGGTTAGGGTATTAGGATTAGGGTTACAGGGTTAGGATTAGGGTGTTAGGGTTACAGGGTTAGGATTGGGGTGTTAGGGTTACAGGGTTAAGATTAGGGTGTTAGGGTTACAGGGTTAGGATTATGGTGTTATGGTTACAGGGTTAGGATTAGGATTAGGTTTACAGGGTTAGGATTAGGGTGTTAGGGTTACAGGTTTACAATAAGGGTTATGTGGTTAGGATTGACATGTTAGGGTTAGGATTAGGGTGGTAGGGTTTCTGGGCTAGGATTAAGGTATTAGGGTTACAGGGATAGGATTAGTGCTTTTATGGTTACGGGGTTAGCATTTTGGTGCTAGGGTTATGGGGTTAGGATTAAGGTGTTTGGGTTAGGATTAGGATGTTAGGGTTATGGGGTTAGGATTAGGGTGTTTGGGTTAGGATTAGGGTGTTTGGGTTAGGATTAGGATGTTTGGGTTAGGATTAGGGTGTTAGGGTTATGGGGTTAGGATTAGGGTGTTTGGGTTAGGATTAGGGTGTTAGGGTTATGGGGTTAGATTTAGCATGCTAGTTTTATTGGGTTAGGATTAAGGTGTTAGGGTTACTAGGTTAGGGTGTTAGAGATATGGGGTTAGGTCTAGGGTGTTAGGGTTACTGGGTTAATATTAGGGTTTAGGGTTACAGGGTTAGGCTTAGGGCTGTTAGGGTTACGGGTTTAGGATTTGGATGTTAGCGCTAGAATATTAAGATTACGGAGTTAGGGTTAGGGTGATATGGTCACGGATTCAGTGTTATGCAGTTCAGGTTGGTATACTAGGGTTAGAGGGTTAGAGTTAGGGGTTAGGGTTAATGCAGAGGTGAATCTAGGGAGCAGGCAGGGCATCTGACCCAGGCGCAGCTACCAAGAAGGTGCTGTCGGGCCACCTGATTTAGCCGATCGAGGTGTCTCATTGATCCGTAGTTGAGATTCCGAAATTCTCTGAGTCATCTGTCAAGCTGACAGCGGCTCACAGAAGGTGTAGCACACCTGCTCCCAGTGATCAATTGTACTACAAATAAAGCCCTGACTGCTGGCACTTCTGAGTCAGGGTGACATCAGCAGTGTAATCAGGTCAGCTGATCACACTTGTTACGGGATCCTTCTCCGGTATCCTACAATCAACAGAGCGAGTGATGTGTGAACAGCCCAAGAACCTTTATTGCTTGAAAAACATAAAAATCCATAAAACAATCCATCGGAAAAAATCCACAAAACCATCCAGCAGTATAATGTATGTCTATATAATACAGGTTTCTCTAAATCCCTTAGTGGAGCTGGTCTCAACTCAGTGTCCCACACACAGACAGACTGAAATTGCACTGTCTGTCCACAGAAAGACTCAAATCTTATTCCCTCTCTTCCCCCAACCACCACCCAATATCCAAAACTAGCTCTATAGACACACTCCAGGGGGCAAGTACACACATTGGCAGGCAGAGGACTGGAATGACCAATTAAGGAGATGTCCACAGTAATTCAATTATCACACCCATTGGAGTGTAATGAGTGCACAGGAAGGGGGAAAGGCTGAATACTCAGTATAAGAACGACACTTCTAAAATGCAGTAAAATATAACCCACCATATCCATCATAACACTGCCAATGTTAACTTCTTGGCACCACCTGAGCGGCAAAACGTTGGTGGTAAGTACTCCAGTGGAGAGGGGGGATTTGATGACAAATAATAAGGAGTGAGGGGATGATGGGTGTGGACACAGTATTGCGAGTGAGAGGGGGAGTATGTGAGGATAGTATGGGAAGAAATCAGGTAAATTTGAGGACACAGTATGAGGAGTGAGGGGGATTTCTGTAGACACAGTATGAGGAGTGAAGGTGTATGTTTGAAGACACATTATGAGGTGTGAGGGGGGATACATGTGGACACCATATGAAAAGTGAGGGTGGATGTATGCGAACACAGTATGAGGAGTGAGGGAGGACTGAGTATGAGGATTGAGGCGTACTTGCTGTGGACACAGTATGGGTAGTGAGGAGGGATGTGTGTGGACGCCGTATGGGAAGTGAAGGTGGATGTATGTGCATGCAGTATGAGGAGTGAGGGGAGAAAGGTGCAGACACAGTATGAGGAGTGAGGGGAGGTTGCATGTGGACACATTTTGAGGAGTAAAGGGAGATGTATGCTGACACAGTATGGAGAGTTGGGGGAGTATTTATGTGAACACAGTAAAAGGAGTGAGAGAGAGATATACCCCTACACCGTATGGGAAGTGAAAGGACGATGGGTGCGGACATAGTATAAGGATTGAGGTGGGATGGCTATGGACACAATATGGGGAGTGAAGGGAGGATGAGTGGAGAGGTAGTGAGGAGACAGTGTTGTATTAGAAAAATGTGAGGGGGCACAGTATAGAGACTGGGTAGTGTGGGGGGGGGGGTATGGAAAAGAGGCAGCATGCGGAGACCATATGAGACCACAGCCAGGAGGGGAGAGTATGCTCAGGAGGGAAAGTGTAATGGAGATGCAGAGTATATAGACTGAGCCATATAGGGGGACACAGATTAGAGGACAGTGTGAAGAGGGTCCAGTATGGAAAAGAGAAGGCAGTATGGAGGGAATGTACCATGAGAGGGACCCTGTATGGGTTATATATTGTGCAGGGGACTCAGTGTAGAGGAGATATTTATAATGACATCATCATTATTAAGGGCCCCATACAGGGATGTGCTGCAGAAGAAATGGAAGTCTGCAGAGACGAGCTGTGAATGTGAAGAGACATCATGGAGTCTGGACAAGATGAAGAAACGAAATAAAAAGAGAACGATGATCAAAGACAAAAGTCATCTATAAAGTATCTGGATGTACATGATTATCGTGATAATCCATTTCTCATCAGTGCTGCGGGTCTTTATGGTCAGCGGTCTAATGATGGCTGCTAACAATAACTACTTACCATTTTTAAGGACATACTTGGAGTTGTAAGTTCTTGCGATACAAATGTACAATATATGGGGCTGACCTGACATTACAATTGATGTACCATGTACTGATGGTGGTGCTTGTTGTGTATTCTTGTACTGATGGTGGTTTTGAAGCTGTGCTTCTGTACTGATGAGGGTTATATGGTTGTATTTATGTACTGCTGGTGGTTTTGATGATATATTTCTGCACTGCTGGTGGTTTTGGTGCTTTCCTTCTGAGCTGATTGGGGCTATATAGATGTATTTCCGTACTACTGGTGGTTCTAAGAGTAGTGATGATGTGTCTGTATCTCTGGTTGTTCTGGTGATGTGTTTCTGTACTTATGAGGGAGTGATGCCGTGTTTCTGTACTAATGGTGGTTCTGGTAATGTATAAACGTACTGATGATGGTTGTGATGTGGTGTGTCTGTACCTCTGGTGGTTCTGGTAATGTATGTCCATACAGATGAGGGTTGTGATGCTGTGTTTCTGTACCTCTGGTGGTTCTGGTAATGTATATCAGTACTGATGAGGGTTGTGATGCTGTGTTTCTGTACCTCTGGTGGTTCTGGTAATGTATATCAGTACTGATGAGGGTTGTGATGCTGTGTTTCTGTACCTCTGGTGGTTCTGGTGATATGTTTCTGTACTGATGAGGGTTGTGATGTTGGGTTTCTGTACCTTTGGTGGTTCTGGTAATGTATATCTATACTGATGATGGCTGTGATGCTGTGTTTCTGTACTGATGAGGGTTGTGATGCTATGTTTCTGTACCTTTGGTGGTTCTGGTAATGTATATCTAAACTGATGAGGGTTGTGATGCTGTATGTCTGTATCTCTGGTTGTTCTGGTAATGTATATCTATATTGATGAGGATTATGATGCTGTGTTTCTGTACTTCTGGTGGTTCTGGTGATGTGTTTCTGTACTGATGAGGGTTGTGATGCTGTGTTTCTGTACCTCTGGTGATGTATTTCTGTACTGATGAGGGTTGTGATGCTGTGTTTCTGTACCTCTGGTGGTTCTGGTGATATGTTTCTGTACTGATGAGGGTTGTGATGCTGTGTGTCTGTACCTCTGGTGGTTCTGGTGATGTAATTCTGTACTGATGAGGGTTGTGATGCTGTGTTTCTGTACCTCTGGTGGTTCTGGTGATGTGTTTTTGTACTGATGAGGGTTGTGATGCTGTGTTTCTGTACCTCTGGTGGTTCTGGTGATGTGTTTCAGTACTGATGAGGGTTGTGATGCTGTGTTTCTGTACTGATGAGGGTTGTGATGCTGTGTTTCTGTACCTCTGGTGGTTCTGGTGATGTATTTCTGTACTGATGAGGGTTGTGATGTTGTGTTTCTGTACCTCTGGTGGTTCTGGTGATGTGTTTCTGTACTGATAGAGGTTGTGATGCTGTGTTTCTGTACCTCTGGTGGTTCTGGTGATGTATTTCTGTACAGATGAGGGTTGTGATGCTGTGTTTCTGTACCTCTGGTGGTTGTGGTGATGTGTTTCTGTACTGATGAGGGTTGTGATGCTGTGTTTCTGTACCTCTGGTGGTTCTGGTGATTTATTTGTGTACTGATAAGTGTTGTGATGCTGTGTTTCTGCACCTCTGGTGGTTCTGGTGATGTGTTTCTGTACTGATAAGTGTTGTGCTGCTGTGTTTTTGTACTGATGGTGGTTCTGGTGATGTGTTTTCTGTACTGATGAGGGTTGTGATGCTGTGTTTCTGTACTGATGAGGGTTGTGATGCTGTGTGACTGTACCTCTGGTTGTTCTGGTGATGTATTTGTGTACTGATGAAGGTTGTGATGCTGTGTTTCTGCACCTCTGGTGGTTCTGGTGATGTGTTTCTGTACTGATGAGTGTTGTGATGCTGTGTTTCTGTACCTCTGGTGGTTCTGGTGATGTGTTTCTGTACTGATGAGGGCTGTGATGCTGTGTTTCTGTACTGATGGTGGTTCTGGTAGATGTGTTTCTGTACTGATGAGGGTTGTGATGCTGTGTTTCTGTACTGATGAGGGTTGTGATGCTGTGTGTCTGTACCTCTGGTTGTTCTGGTGATGTATTTGTGTACTGATGAGGGTTGTGATGCTGTGTTTCTGCACCTCTGGTGGTTCTGATGATGTGTTTCTGTACTGATGAGGGTTGTGATGCTGTGTTTCTGTACTGATGGTGGTTCTGGTGATGTGTTTCTGTACTGATGAGGGTTGTGATGCTGTGTTTCTGTACTGATGAGGGTTGTGATGCTGTGTTTCTTTACTGATGAGGGTTGTGATGCTGTGTTTCTGTACCTCTGGTGGTTCTGGTGATGTGTTTCTGTACTGATGAGTGTTGTGATGCTGTGTTTCTGCACCTCTGGTGGTTCTGATGATGTGTTTCTGTACTGATGAGGGTTGTGATGCTGTGTTTTCTGCACCTCTGGTGGTTCTGATGATGTGTTTCTGTACTGATGAGGGCTGTGATGCTGTGTTTCTGCACCTCTGGTGGTTCTGGTGATATGTTTCTGTACTGATGAGGGCTGTGATGCTGTGTTTCTGTACCTATGGTAGTATTGGTGATGTGTTTCTGTACTGATGAGGGCTGTGATGCTGTGTTTCTGTACTGATGAGGGTTGTGATGCTGTGTTTCTGCACCTCTGGTGGTTCTGGTGATGTGTTTCTGTACTGATGAGTGTTGTGATGCTGTGTTTCTGTACCTCTGGTGGTTCTGGTGATGTGTTTCTGTACTGATGAGGGCTGTGATGCTGTGTTTCTGTACTGATGGTGGTTCTGGTGATGTGTTTCTGTACTGATGAGGGTTGTGATGCTGTGTTTCTGTACTGATGAGGGTTGTGATGCTGTGTGTCTGTACCTCTGGTTGTTCTGGTGATGTATTTGTGTACTGATGAGGGTTGTGATGCTGTGTTTCTGCACCTCTGGTGGTTCTGGTGATGTGTTTCTGTACTGATGAGGGCTGTGATGCTGTGTTCTGTACTGATGGTGGTTCTGGTGATGTGTTTCTGTACTGATGAGGGTTGTGATGCTGTGTTTCTGTACTGATGAGGTTGTGATGCTGTGTGTCTGTACCTCTGGTTGTTCTGGTGATGTATTTGTGTACTGATGAGGGTTGTGATGCTGTGTTTCTGCACCTCTGGTGGTTCTGATGATGTGTTTCTGTACTGATAAGTGTTGTGATGCTGTGTTTCTGTACCTCTGGTGGTTCTGGTGATGTGTTTCTGTACTGATGAGGGTTGGATGCTGTGTTTCTGTACTGATGAGGGTTGTGATGCTGTGTGTCTGTACCTCTGGTTGTTCTGGTGATGTATTTGTGTACTGATGAGGGTTGTGATGCTGTGTTTTCTGCACCTCTGGTGGTTCTGATGATGTGTTTCTGTACTGATGAGGGTTGTGATGCTGTGTTTCTGTACTGATGGTGGTTCTGGTGATGTGTTTCTGTACTGATGAGGGTTGTGATGCTGTGTTTCTGTACTGATGAGGGTTGTGATGCTGTGTTTCTGTACTGATGAGGGTTGTGATGCTGTGTTTCTGTACCTCTGGTGGTTCTGGTGATGTGTTTCTTGTACTGATGAGTGTTGTGATGCTGTGTTTCTGCACCTCTGGTGGTTCTGATGATGTGTTTCTGTACTGATGAGGGCTGTGATGCTGTGTTTCTGCACCTCTGGTGGTTCTGGTGATATATTTTTGTACTGATGAGGGCTGTGATGCTGTGTTTCTGTACCTATGGTAGTATTGGTGATGTGTTTCTGTACTGATGGTGATTATGGTGATGTATTTATTTTTTGCTGGTGGTCCTGGTGATGTATTCCTGTGCAGTTACTGGTTCTGATCTTGTACACATGTAGCAATCTATAATTTATAAGATTACATGATACATGGCTATGTTAATAAAGTGTTATGCCATCAAGTAAAGGGCTACATTGTTTTATTTATATTAGGAGCATTAAAGAGGTTGTTCAAGCTTGTTCAGATCACATAATATTGTCTAGACTTGATACAATTGTAGCAAATAATCAGCTGTGAGAAGTTTTATGTCCATATGTAAAGATGAAAGTTCCTATTCATTGAGCACAAGGGGAGATGATGAAGGTGATACTGACCTGGAAAGTGCGGGAATCGCAACGTAATTACAGGTAATATAACATCCCATAATACCAGGATACTTTCCATATAACACACCCCATAATAGCTGCATGCATCCCATACTGCATATCCTATAATACATCCCATAATACCATGATCCTGTATCCTGATCTGAGCCCCCGGCCCCCCAGCACAGGATCACTGTATGGAGATGTGCAGAGCCCCGGCGGGGTGCGGGATGTCAGGAGGCTTCTTTCCTTATTCATGGGGGCGGCGGGGGGCCGTATATATATATATTTCCCGGCGGGGGGCCGTATATATATCTCCTCTTATGGATGGAGGAAGATTTCAATTCCACATTTTTGTCTTTCTTGTCACCGTAATCTTGACACGGCCCCGGGGGGCCCGATTATACCGCACACGCCAGACAACCCGAGACTGAAGACTGCTATGTGCTGCCTGCTGCTTAGATACACAGCTCAGCAGACAGTATCACACAGGATAGGATTAGATACACAGCTCAGCAGACAGTATCACACAGGAGAGGATTAGATACACAGCTCAGCAGACAGTATCACACAGGATAGGATTAGATACACAGCTCAGCAGACAGTATCACACAGGAGAGGATTAGATACACAGCTCAGCAGACAGTATCACACAAGATAGGATTAGATACACGGCTCAGCAGACAGTATCACACAGGATAGCATTAGATACACAGCTCAGCAGACAGTATCACACAAGATAGGATTAGATACACAGCTCAGCAGACAGTATCACACAAGATAGGATTAGATACACAGCTCAGCAGACAGTATCACACAGGATAAGATTAGATACACAGCTCAGCAGACAGTATCACACAGGAGAGGATTAGATACACAGCTCAGCAGACAGTATCACACAGGATAAGATTAGATACACAGCTCAGCAGGCAGTATCACACAGGAGAGGATTAGATACACAGCTCAGCAGACAGTATCACACAGGATAAGATTAGATACACAGCTCAGCAGACAGTATCACACAGGATAGGATTAGATACACAGCTCAGCAGACAGTATCACACAGGATAAGATTAGATACACAGCTCAGCAGACAGTATCACACAGGAGAGGATTAGTTACACAGCTCAGCAGACAGTATCACACAGGATAGGATTAGATACACAGCTCAGCAGACAGTATCACACAGGATAGGATTAGATACACAGCTCAGCAGACAGTATCACACAGGATAGGATTAGATACACAGCTCAGCAGGCAGTATTACACAGGAGAGGATTAGATACAGCTCAGCAGACAGTATCACACAGGATAGGATTAGATACACGCTCAGCAGACAGTATCACACAGGAGATGATTAGATGCACAGCTCAGCAGACAGTATCACACAGGATATGATTAGATACACAGCTCAGCAGACAGTATCCCACAGGATAGGATTAGATACTGCTCAGCAGACAGTATCACACAGGATAGGATTAGATACACAGCTCAGCAGACAGTATCACACAGGATAAGATTAGATACACAGCTCAGCAGACAGTATCACACAGGAGAGGATTAGATACACAGCTCAGCAGACAGTATCACACAGGATGGGATTAGATACACAGCTCAGCAGACAGTATTACACAGGAGAGGATTAGATACAGCTCAGCAGACAGTATCACACAGCAGAGGATTAGATACACGGCTCAGCAGGCAGTATCACACAGGAGATGATTAGATGCACAGCTCAGCAGACAGTATCACACAGGATAGGATTAGATACACAGCTCAGCAGACAGTATCACACAAGAGAGGATTAGATACAGAGCTCAGCAGACAGTATCACACAGGATAGGATTAGATACACGGCTCAGCAGACAGTATCACACAGGAGCTGATTAGATACAGCTCAGCAGACAGTATCACACAGGAGAGGATTAGATACACAGCTCAGCAGACAGTATCACACAGGAGACGATTAGATGCACAGCTCAGCAGACAGTATCACACAGGATAGGATTAGATACACAGCTCAGCAGACAGTATCACACAGGATAGGATTAGATACACGGCTCAGCAGACAGTATCACACAGGAGCTGATTAGATACAGCTCAGCAGACAGTATCACACAGGAGAGGATTAGATACACAGCTCAGCAGACAGTATCACACAGGAGACGATTAGATGCACAGCTCAGCAGACAGTATCACACAGGATAGGATTAGATACACAGCTCAGCAGACAGTATCACACAGGATAGGATTAGATACACAGCTCAGCAGATAGTATCACACAGGAGAGGATTAGATACACAAGAGAAGCGCAGCAGGAGTGCAGGGGGATTGTAGGAGAGTGCAGGAGGAGCGCAAAGAGAGCGTAGTGGAGTGCAGGAGAAGCGTAGGAAGAGCGTAGGGGAGTATAGGAGAGTGCAGGAGGAGCGTAGGGGAGGGCAGGAGGAGCACAGCTACATTTGTTGCCCCCATTGCTCAGTAATTGTCAGCTCATCCTATTAAGGCTTGTTTCCCTTTATTGATTTTTGGAATTGGGGGGCATGCAGGCAAAACCTGAATCCCCCCAGATTTGCCAACAATTGTAAAACATGATGCACCCACAAGTGCCTGCGGCTCAACTGAAAGTCAATGGGGCCGAAAACAGATCCAGGTGCATGAAGCTTCAGCTGGATCCACACAGATACCGGCTGTGACTCCAGCCTCATGCATGAGATTCCTCCAGATTTCGGGACATTTACGTCTTTCCCTCCTGGGACTGTGAACGTGATCCGTCTGTACGATGGGGCAGAGGACGGGTGACGAGGACGGGCAGGATTCCCCATCTCAGCATCGTCGTGTCCCAGAAACAAGCAGGCAATATTTGGGAATCTTTCGGGATCAAGTTCTGGAAAGTGGAGCGGTGAGACGGAGCGCGGGACGTTTAGGGTCTCTCCAGTTACACATTAAAACTAGGCCCCCGTCCAGAAGGCGAGGGGTGTGTGTGACCCGCTATATTTATACCATGCAGGTCCCATGTCGCCCATATAATGTGCCCAGAATTACCAGCCTCATCTGAAAGCCATTAGTGGCGGCGGTCCAGTGCGGGCACTCAGGACCTTTTATTGGACCCGTCCTCCCGTGGGTGGCCGCCGCCGCAGCGTCACCCGGTTAAAGAGTGGAAAACAATTGCAAGGTAGAAGATGGAGCGAGCGCTGAGCAAATCTTTCCATCTTTATCCGAGCGACGGAGGAAACGATAAACATTCCGAGCTCCGGACGAACGTGGAAAGATGCTGCGCCTGCCATGGTCAACACGGGCAGCGGGGCCCATTGTGTGCACCGGGACCCTGTCCAAGGCTGAGCATTAAGGGAGTGGCTCAAGGGGGTCAGGATAATGGAGGAGATACAATGTATCTAAGAGGTAAAACGTGCAAAGAATGGAGGAGATACAATGTATCCAAGAAACGAAACACGTAGAGAATGGAGGAGATACAATGTATCCAAGAGGTGAAACACATAGAGAATGGAGGAGATACAATGTATCCAAGAGGTGAAACCTGTAGAGAATGGAGGAGATACAATGTATCCAAGAGGTGAAACGTGCAGAGAATGGAGGAGATACAATGTATCCAGGAGGTGAAACGTGCGGAGAATGGAGGAGATACAATGTATCCAGGAGGTGAAACGTGCGGAGAATGGAGGAGATACAATGTATCCAAGAGGCGAAACACGTGGAGAATGGAGGAGATACAATGTATCCAGGAGGTGAAACACGTAGAGAATGGAGGAGATACAATGTATCCAAAAGGTGAAACCTGTAGAGAATGGAGGAGATACAATGTATCCAAGAGGTGAAACGTGCAGAGAATGGAGGAGATACAATGTATCCAGGAGGTGAAACGTGCGGAGAATGGAGGAGATACAATGTATCCAAGAGGCGAAACACGTGGAGAATGGAGGAGATACAATGTATCCAGGAGGTGAAATACGTAGAGAATGGAGGAGATACAATGTATCCAAGAGGTGAAACACGTAGAGAATGGAGGAGATACAATGTATCCAGGAGGTGAAACATGCAGAGAATGGAGGAGATACAATGTATCCAGGAGGTGAAACACGTAGAGAATGGAGGAGATACAATGTATCCAAAAGGTGAAACCTGTAGAGAATGGAGGAGATACAATGTATCCAAGAGGTGAAACGTGCAGAGAATGGAGGAGATACAATGTATCCAGGAGGTGAAACGTGCGGAGAATGGAGGAGATACAATGTATCCAAGAGGCGAAACACGTGGAGAATGGAGGAGATACAATGTATCCAGGAGGTGAAATACGTAGAGAATGGAGGAGGTACAATGTATCCAAGAGGTGAAACGTGCAGAGAATAAAGGAGATACAATGTATCCAGGAGGTGAAACACGTAGAGAATGGAGGAGATACAATGTATCCAAGAGGTGAAACACATAGAGAATGGAGGAGATACAATGTATCCAAGAGGTGAAACATGTAGAGAATGGAGGAGATACAATGTATCCAAAAGGTGAAACCTGTAGTAGAAATGGAGGAGATACAATGTATCCAAGAGGTGAAACGTGCAGAGAATGGAGGAGATACAATGTATCCAAGAGGTGAAACACGTAGAGAATGGAGGAGATACAATGTATCCAGGAGGTGAAACGTGCGGAGAATGGAGGAGATACAATGTATCCAAGAGGTGAAACATGTGGAGAATGGAGGAGATACAATGTATCCAGGAGGTGAAACATGTAAAGAATGGAGGAGATACAATGTATCCGAGAGGTGAAACATGCAGAGAATGGAGGAGATACAATGTATCCAGGAGGTGAAACGTGCGGAGAATGGAGGAGATACAATGTATCCAAGAGGTGAAACATGTGGAGAATGGAGGAGATACAATGTATCCGAGAGGTGAAACATGCAGAGAATGGAGGAGATACAATGTATCCAAGAGGTGAAACACGTAGAGAATGTAGGAGATACAATGTATCCAAGAGGCGAAACATGCAGAGAATGGAGGAGATACAATGTATCCGAGAGGTGAAACATGCAGAGAATGGAGGAGATACAATGTATCCAAGAGGTGAAACACGTAGAGAATGGAGGAGATACAATGTATCCAAGATGCGAAACATGCAGAGAATGTAGGAGATACAATGTATCCAAGAGGCGAAACATGCAGAGAATGGAGGAGATACAATGTATCCAAGAGGCGAAACATGCAGAGAATGGAGGAGATACAATGTATCCAAGAGGCGAAACATGCAGAGAATGTAGGAGATACAATGTATCCAAGAGGCGAAACACGTAGAGAATGGAGGAGATACAATGTATCCAAGAGGTGAAACATGCAGAGAATGGAGGAGATACAATGTATCCAAGAGGTGAAACATGCAGAGAATGGAGGAGATACAATGTATCCAAGAGGTGAAACATGCAGAGAATGGAGGAGATACAATGTATCCAAGAGGCGAAACATGCAGAGAATGGAGGAGATACAATGTATCCAAGAGCGAAACAGCAGAGAATGGAGGAGATACAATGTATCCAAGAGTGAAACACGTAGAGAATGGAGGAGATACAATGTATCCAAGAGGTGAAACACGTAGAGAAATGTAGGAGATACAATGTATCCAGAGGCGAAACATGCAGAGAATGGAGGAGATACAATGTATCCAAGAGGCGAAACATGCAGAGAATGGAGGAGATACAATGTATCCAAGAGGTGAAACATGCAGAGAAATGTAGGAGATACAATGTATCCAAGAGGTGAAACATGCAGAGATGCAGAGAATGGAGGAGATACAATGTATCCAAGAGAAACAGTAGAGAATGAGAGATACATGTATCCAAGAGGTGAAACATGAGAATGGAGGAGATACAATGTATCCAAGAGGTGAAACATGCAGAGAATGGAGGAGATACAATGTATCCAAGAGGTGAAACATGCAGAGAATGAGGAGATACAATGTATCCAAGAGGTGAAACACGTAGAGAATGGAGGAGATACAATGTATCCAAGAGGTGAAACATGCAGAGAATGGAGGAGATACAATGTATCCAAGAGGTGAAACATGAGAGAATGGAGGAGATACAATGTATCCAAGAGGTGAAACATCGAGAGAATGGAGGAGATACAATGTATCCAAGAGGTGAAACAGTAGAGAATGGAGGAGATACAATGTATCCAAAGGTGAAACATCATAGAGAATGGAGGAGATACAATGTATCCAAGAGGTGAAACATGCAGAGAATGGAGGAGATACAATGTATCCAAGAGGTGAAACATGAGAGAATGGAGGAGATACAATGTATCCAGAGGAGTGAAACATGCAGAGAATGGAGGAGATACAATGTATCCAAGAGGTGAAACATGCTAGAGAATGGAGGAGATACAATGTATCCAAGAGAGTGAAACACTAGAGAATGGAGGAGATACAATGTATCCAAGAGGTGAAACATCAGAGATGGGAGGAGATACAATGTATCCAAGAGGGAAACATGTAGAGAATGGAGGAGATACAATGTATCCAAGAGGTGAAACATGCAGAGAATGGAGGAGATACAATGTATCCAAGAGGTGAAACACAGTAGAGAATGAGGAGATACAATGTATCCAGAGGTGAAACATAGAGAATGAGGAGATACAATGTATCCAGAGGTAAACATGAGAATGGAGGAGATACAATGTATCCAGAGGTGAAACATGCAGAGAATGGAGGAGATACAATGTATCCAAGAGGTGAAACATGGAGAATGGAGGAGATACAATGTATCCAAGAGGTGAAACATGCTAGAGAATGGAGGAGATACAATGTATCCAAGAGGTGAAACATGCAGAGAATGGAGGAGATACAATGTTAATACCAAGATGAGAGATATGTTAAAACAGTAGAGAATGGAGGAGATACAATGTATCCAAGAGGTGAAACATGCAGAGAATGGAGGAGATACAATGTATCCAAGAGGTGAAACAGTGCAGAGAATGGAGGAGATACAATGTATCCAAGAGGTGAAACACGTAGAGAATGGAGGAGATACAATGTATATCCAAGAGGTGAAACATGCAGAGAATGGAGGAGATACAATGTATCCAAGAGGTGAAACATGAGAGAATGGAGGAGATACAATGTATCCAAGAGGTGAAACATCAGTAGAAATGGAGGAGATACAATGTATCCAAGAGGTGAAACATGCAGAGAATGGAGGAGATACAATGTATCCAAGAGGTGAAACACGTAGAGAATGGAGGAGATACAATGTATCCAAGAGGTGAAAACAGTAGAGAATGGAGGAGATACAATGTATCCAAGAGGTGAAACACATAGAGAATGGAGGAGATACAATGTATCCAGGAGGTGAAACATGGAGAATGGAGGAGATACAATGTATCCAAGAGGTGAAAACATGAGAGAATGGAGGAGATACAATGTATCCAAGGAGGTGAAACATGCAGAGAATGGGAGGAGATACAATGTATCCAAGAGGTGAAACATGCAGAGAATGGAGGAGATACAATGTATCCAAGAGGTGAAACATGTAGAGAATGGAGGAGATACAATGTATCCGAGAGGTGAAACAGTAGAGAAATGTAGGAGATACAATGTATCCAGAGGTGAAACATCAGAGAATGGAGGAGATACAATGTATCCAAGAGGTGAAACATGCAGAGAATGGAGGAGATACAATGTATCCGAGAGGTGAAACATCAGAGAATGTAGGAGATACAATGTATCCAGAGGTGAAACATGCAGAGAATGGAGGAGATACAATGTATCCAGGAGGTGAAACATGCAGAGAATGGAGGAGATACAATGTATCCGAGAGGTGAAACATGCAGAGAATGGAGGAGATACAATGTATCCGAGAGGTGAAACAGCAAGAGAATGGAGGAGATACAATGTATCCAGGAGGTGAAAACATGCAGAGAATGGAGGAGATACAATGTATCCAGGAGGTGAAACATGCAGAGAATGGAGGAGATACAATGTATCCAAGAGGTGAAACATGCAGAGAAATGGAGGAGATACAATGTATCCAAGAGGTGAAACAGTCAGAGAATGGAGGAGATACAATGTATCCGAGAGGTGAAACATGCAGAGAATGGAGGAGATACAATGTATCCAGAGGTGAAACAGCAGAGAATGAGGAGAGATACAATGTATCCAAGAGTGAAATCGTAGAGAATGAGGAGATACAATGTATCCGAGAGGTGAAACACAGTAGAAATGGAGGAGATACAATGTATCCAGAGGTGAAACATGAGAGATGTAGGAGATACAATGTATCCAGAGGTGAAACACATAGAGAATGTAGGAGATACAATGTATCCAAGAGGTGAAAACATGAGAGAATGGAGGAGATACAATGTATCCAGAGGTGAAACATGCAGAGAATGGAGGAGATACAATGTATCCAAGAGGTGAAACACGTAGAGAATGGAGAGATACAATGTATCCAAGAGGTGAAACATGCAGAGAATGGAGGAGATACAATGTATCCAGGAGGGAAACACGTAGAGAATGGAGGAGATACAATGTATCCAAGAGGTGAAACACGTAGAGAATGGAGGAGATACAATGTATCCGAGAGGTGAAACATGCAGAGAATGGAGGAGATACAATGTATCCAAGAGGTGAAACACATAGAGAATGGAGGAGATACAATGTATCCAGAGAGGTGAAACATGTGAGAATGGAGGAGATACAATGTATCCAAGAGGTGAAACATGCAGAGAATGGAGGAGATACAATGTATCCAAGAGGTGAAACATGCAGAGAATGGAGGAGATACAATGTATCCAAGACGTGAAAGACGCAGAGAATGGAGGAGATACAATGTATCCAAGAGGTGAAACACGTAGAAAATGGAGGAGATACAATGTATCCAAGAGGTGAAACACATAGAGAATGGAGGAGATACAATGTATCCAGAGAGGTGAAACGTGGAGAATGGAGGAGATACAATGTATCCAAGAGGTGAAAACATGCAGAGAATGGAGGAGATACAATGTATCCAAGAGGTGAAACATGCAGAGAATGGAGGAGATACAATGTATCCAAGAGGTGAAACACTAGAGAATGGAGGAGATACAATGTATCCGAGAGGTGAAACATGCAGAGAATGGAGGAGATACAATGTATCCGAGAGGTGAAACATGCAAAGAATGGAGGAGATACAATGTATCCAAGAGGTGAAACGTGTAGAGAATGGAGGAGATACAATGTATCCAAGAGGTGAAACATGCAGAGAATGGAGGAGATACAATGTATCCGAGAGGTGAAACATGCAGAGAATGGAGGAGATACAATGTATTCGAGAGGTGAAACATGCAGAGAATGGAGGAGATACAATGTATCCGAGAGGTGAAACATGCAGAGAATGGAGGAGATACAATGTATCCGAGAGGTGAAACATGCAGAGAATGGAGGAGATACAATGTATCCAAGAGGCGAAACACGTAGAGAATGGAGGAGATACAATGTATCCGAGAGGTGAAACATGCAAAGAATGGAGGAGATACAATGTATCCAAGAGGTGAAACGTGTAGAGAATGGAGGAGATACAATGTATCCAAGAGGTGAAACATGCAGAGAATGGAGGAGATACAATGTATCCGAGAGGTGAAACATGCAGAGAATGTAGGAGATACAATGTATCCGAGAGGTGAAACATGCAGAGAATGGAGGAGATACAATGTATCCAGGAGGTGAAACATGCAGAGAATGGAGGAGATACAATGTATCCAGGAGGTGAAACATGCAGAGAATGGAGGAGATACAATGTATCCGAGAGGTGAAACATGCAAAGAATGGAGGAGATACAATGTATCCAGGAGGTGAAACATGCAGAGAATGGAGGAGATACAATGTATCCGAGAGGTGAAACATGCAGAGAATGGAGGAGATACAATGTATCCAAGAGGTGAAACATGTAGAGAATGGAGGAGATACAATGTATCCAAGAGGCGAAACATGCAGAGAATGGAGGAGATACAATGTATCCAGGAGGTGAAACATGCAGAGAATGGAGGAGATACAATGTATCCGAGAGGTGAAATACGTAGAGAATGTAGGAGATACAATGTATCCGAGAGGTGAAACACGTAGAGGATGGAGGAGATACAATGTATCCGAGAGGTGAAACACGTAGAGAATGGAGGAGATACAATGTATCCAAGAGGTGAAACACGTAGAGAATGTAGGAGATACAATGTATCCGAGAGGTGAAACACGTAGAGAATGGAGGAGATACAATGTATCCAAGAGGTGAAACACGTAGAGAATGGAGGAGATACAATGTATCCGAGAGGTGAAACACGTAGAGAATGGAGGAGATACAATGTATCCAAGAGGTGAAACACGTAGAGAATGGAGGAGATACAATGTATCCAAGAGGTGAAACATGTAGAGAATGGAGGAGATACAATGCATCCAGGAGGTGAAACGTGCAGAGAATGTAGGAGATACAATGTATCCAAGAGGTGAAACACGTAGAGAATGGAGGAGATACAATGTATCCAAGAGGTGAAACACGTAGAGAATGGAGGAGATACAATGTATCCAAGAGGTGAAACATGTAGCGAATGTAGGAGATACAATGTATCCAAGAGGTGAAACACGTAACGAATGGAGGAGATACAATGTATCCAAGAGGTGAAACATGTAGAGAATGGAGGAGATACAATGTATCCGAGAGGTGAAACACGTAGAGAATGAGGAGATACAATGTATCCAAGAGGTGAAACACGTAGAGAATGGAGGAGATACAATGTATCCAAGAGGTGAAACATTAGGAATAGATATTAGTCAAATCATTTGGTGTAATAAATTCTAGAAAAGTGACGCAGCACGAGAGAAATCTTGGAGATGGAGCTGCGAGGATCAGATTATGAAGGATGATAGTATGAAATCAGTTGAAGAATGGAGGGCACATGTAGGTGATAGACACAGATGAGGAGACTGTGGAGAGGACGGGTATTCTTTTTTACATCATGCCTTATCCTCCAGTCACCTCCAGAGCTGCAGTCACTATTCTGCTGTTACATCATGTCTTATCCTCCAGTCACCTCCAGAGCTGCAGTCACTATTCTGCTGTTACATCATGTCTTATCCTCCAGTCACCTCCAGAGCTGCAGTCACTATTCTGCTGTTACATCATGTCTTATCCTCCAGTCACCTCCAGAGCTGCAGTCACTATTCTGCTGTTACATCATGTCTTATCCTCCAGTCACCTCCAGAGCTGCAGTCACTATTCTGCTGTTACATCATGTCTTATCCTCCAGTCACCTCCAGAGCTGCACTCACTATTCTGCTGTTACATCATGTCTTATCCTCCAGTCACCTCCAGAGCTGCAGTCACTATTCTGCTGTTACATCATGTCTTATCCTCCAGTCACCTCCAGAGCTGCAGTCACTATTCTGCTGTTACATCATGTCTTATCCTCCAGTCACCTCCAGAGCTGCAGTCACTATTCTGCTATTACATTATGTCTTATCCTCCAGTCACCTCCAGAACTGCAGTCACTATTCTCCTGTTACATCGTGTCTTATCCTCCAGTCTCCTCCAGAGCTGCACTCACTATTCTGCTGTTACATCGTGTCTTAGCCTCCAGACACCTCCAGAGCTGCAGTCACTATTTTGCTGTTACATCGTGTCTTATCCTCCAGTCACCTCCAGAGCTGCAGTCACTATTTTGCTGTTACATCATGTCTTATCCTCCAGTCACCTCCAGAGCTGCAGTCACTATTCTGCTATTACATTATGTCTTACCCTCCAGTCACCTCCGGAGCTGCACTCACTATTGTGCTGTTACATCATGTCTTATCCTCCAGACACCTCCAGAGCTGCACTCACTATTTTGCTGTTACATCGTGTCTTATCCTCCAGTCACCTCCAGAGCTGCACTCACTATTCTGCTGTTACATCGTGTCTTAGCCTCCAGACACCTCCAGAGCTGCAGTCACTATTCTGCTGTTACATCGTGTCTTATCCTCCAGTCACCTCCAGAGCTGCAGTCACTATTCTGCTGTTACATCATGTCTTATCCTCCAGTCACCTCCAGAGCTGCAGTCACTATTCTGCTGTTACATCATGTCTTATCCTCCAGTCACCTCCAGAGCTGCAGTCACTATTCTGCTGTTACATCATGTCTTATCCTCCAGTCACCTCCAGAGCTGCAGTCACTCTTCTGCTGTTACATCATGTCTTATCCTCCAGTCACCTCCAGAGCTGCAGTCACTATTCTGCTGTTACATCATGTCTTATCCTCCAGTCACCTCCAGAGCTGCAGTCACTATTCTGCTGTTACATCATGTCTTATCCTCCAGTCACCTCCAGAGCTGCAGTCACTATTCTGCTGTTACATCATGTCTTATCCTCCAGTCACCTCCAGAGCTGCAGTCACTATTCTGCTATTACATTATGTCTTATCCTCCAGTCACCTCCAGAACTGCAGTCACTATTCTCCTGTTACATCGTGTCTTATCCTCCAGTCTCCTCCAGAGCTGCACTCACTATTCTGCTGTTACATCGTGTCTTAGCCTCCAGACACCTCCAGAGCTGCAGTCACTATTTTGCTGTTACATCGTGTCTTATCCTCCAGTCACCTCCAGAGCTGCAGTCACTATTTTGCTGTTACATCATGTCTTATCCTCCAGTCACCTCCAGAGCTGCAGTCACTATTCTGCTATTACATTATGTCTTACCCTCCAGTCACCTCCGGAGCTGCACTCACTATTGTGCTGTTACATCATGTCTTATCCTCCAGACACCTCCAGAGCTGCACTCACTATTTTGCTGTTACATCGTGTCTTATCCTCCAGTCACCTCCAGAGCTGCACTCACTATTCTGCTGTTACATCGTGTCTTAGCCTCCAGACACCTCCAGAGCTGCAGTCACTATTCTGCTGTTACATCGTGTCTTATCCTCCAGTCACCTCCAGAGCTGCAGTCACTATTCTGCTGTTACATCATGTCTTAGCCTCCAGACACCTCCAGAGCTGCAGTCACTATTTTGCTGTTACATCGTGTCTTATCCTCCAGATCTGCAGTCACTATTTTGCTGTTACATCGTGTCTTATCCTCCAGTCACCTCCAGAGCTGCAATCACTATTCTGCTGTTACATCGTGTCTTATCCTCCAGTCTCCTCCAACTCATACTGTATATAGGAAGCTATGTGAGACTCATACTGTGTATAGGGGCTATGTGAGGGCTCATACTGTATATATGAGGCTATGTGAGGGGTCATACTGTATATATGAGGCTATGTGAGGGCTCATACTGTATATATGAGGCTATGTGAGGGTTCATACTGTATATATGAGGCTATGTGAGGGCTCATACTGTATATAGGTGACTATGTGGGTCTCACACTGTATATTGGGAGCTATGCGGATGCTCGTACTGTATATAGGAGTCTATGTGGAGGGACTCATACTGTGTATAGAGGGGCTATGTGGGAACTCATACTGCATAGTGAGTTATATGGGGCTCATACGCTATGTAAAAGGAAATGTGGGTGCCCATACTGTATGTAGGGAGTTATGAGTTGGCTCATACTTTATATAGGGGCTATATGAGTGTTCATACTGTATATAGAGAGCTATGTCAGACTCATACTGTGTATAGGGGCTATGTGGGGTTTAAACTGTTTATAAGGGCTAAATGAGGGCACATACTGTATATAAGGGGCTATGTGGAGCTTATTCTGTATATAGGAGGCTATGTGGGGCTCATACTGCATATAGGGGCTATGTTAGGGTGCATACTGTATATAAGGGGCTATGTGGAGCTTATTCTGTATATAGGAGGTTATGTGGGGCTCATACTGCATATAGGGGCTATGTTAGGGTGCATACTGTATATAGGGGCCTCTATAGGGCTCATACTGTATATAGGGGGCTATGTGAGGACTCATACTGTTTATAGGGAGGTATGTGGAGTACTCATACTGTGTATAGGGGCCTATGTGGAGCTCATACTGTATATAGGGAGCTATGTGAGGGATTATACTGTATATAGGGATTATGTAGGTACTCATACTGTATATAGAGGCTATGTGGGGCTCATACTGTATATAGGGGCTATGTGGCTATGTAAGGGCTTATACTGTTTATAGGGGGCCATGTGAGGCTCATACTATATATAGGGGCAATGTGAGGGCTCATACTGTATCTGGGGAGGTATGTGGGGTACTCATACTGTATATAGGGGGCTATGTGGAACTCATACTGTATATAGGGGCTATGTGAGGGTTCATACTGTGTATAGGGGGCTATGTGAGGCTCCTACTATATGTAGGGGCTATGTGAGGACTCATACTCTATATAGAGAGGTATGTTGGTTACTCATACTGTATATTAGGGGCTATGTGAGGGCTCATACTGTATATAGGGGCTATGTGGGGCTCATACTGTATATATGGGCTATGTGAGGGCTCATACTGTACATTGCTGTGCAAATGAATTGGGCAAAGCATTTTTTTTAAGTAAAATGGTAAGTTGGGGTTACCAGTCAGTGATTCAAACCAGTTGTAACTGCTTTGAACAGGTGTGAGTGTACAACCTTGAGTAACAAAATGTGGTGTGACTGGTTATAGTCAGAAAATACCAGCTAGCGGCCCCTCAGCTTCAGGTGAGAGCTTGTTTCTGTGAGGAGTGGTTTAGTTACTTTTTCTCTCAGTGTGATTCGTGCCTGTAATAATGGATGTTCCTCTACAGAAGAGTCTGGAATTATTCCTCTTAATGACCATACAAGTCTGACTGTAAGAGAAATCACTTCCACCTTTGGTGTTGGAAAATCTACAGTATCCAGAATAATTCACTGCACACAATGAGGCTGGAGCGTTATCTCCAAAACCAAAAGAGAAATGTGGAAGAAAAAGGAAAACGACACCAAGACCTGATAAAACACTGATCAGAAATAGCAACTAATGCAAGGAAAACAAGGAATGACCTGCTTTGTCCCAATTAATTTGCACAGCGCTGTATATAGAGAGGTATGTGGAGGCTGATACTGTATATAGGGGTCTAAGTGAGAGCTCATAAGGTATATAGGGAGATGTGTAGGTCATACTGTATGTTAGGGGCTATGTGAGGGCTCATACTGTATATAGGGCTATGTGAGGGCTCATACTGTACTGTATATAGGGAGGTATGTGGAGGCTGATACTGTATTTAGGGGTCTATGTGAGGGCTCATAAGGTATATAGGGAGATGTGTAGGTCATACTGTATATAGGGGCTATGTGAGGGCTCATACTGTATATAGGAGCTATGTGAGGGCTCATACTGTACTGTATATAGGGAGGTATGTGGAGGCTGATACTGTATATAGGGGTCTATGTGAGGGCTCATAAGGTATATAGGGAGATGTGTAGGTCATACTGTATATTAGGGGCTATGTGAGGGCTCATACTATATATAGGGGCTATGTGAGGGCTCATACTGCACTGTATATAGGGAGGTATGTGGAGGCTGATACTGTATATCGGGGTCTATGTGAGGGCTCATAAGGTATATAGGGAGATGTGTAGGTCATACTGTATATAGGGGCTATGTGAGGGCTCATACTATATATAGGGGCTATGTGAGGGCTCATACTGCACTGTATATAGGGAGGTATGTGGAGGCTGATACTGTATATCGGGGTCTATGTGAGGGCTCATAAGGTATATAGGGAGATGTGTAGGTCATACTGTATATAGGGACTATGGTGGGGACTCATACTGTATAAAGAAGTTATGTGAGGGCTAATAAGGTACATATGGGATGTGTAGGTCATACTGTATATTAGGGGCTATGTGAGGGCTCATACTGTATATATGGGCTATGTGAGGGCTCATACTGTACTGTATATAGGGAGGTATGTGGAGGCTGATACTGTATATAGGGGTCTATGTGAGGGCTCATAAGGTATATAGGGAGATGTGTAGGTCATACTGTATATAGGGGCTATGTGAGGGCTCATACTGTATATAGGGGCTATGTGAGGGCTCATACTGTACTGTATATAGGGAGGTATGTGGAGGCTGATACTGTATATAGGGGTCTATGTGAGGGCTCATAAGGTATATAGGGAGATGTGTAGGTCATACTGTATATTAGGGGCTATGTGAGGGCTCATACTATATATAGGGGCTATGTGAGGGCTCATACTGCACTGTATATAGGGAGGTATGTGGAGGCTGATACTGTATATCGGGGTCTATGTGAGGGCTCATAAGGTATATAGGGAGATGTGTAGATCATACTGTATATAGGGACTATGGTGGGGACTCATTCTGTATAAAGAAGTTATGTGAGGGCTAATAAGGTACATATGGGATGTGTAGGTCATACTGTATATTAGGGGCTATGTGAGGGCTCATACTGTATATAGGGGCTATGTGAGGGCTCATACTGTACTGTATATGGGGAGGTATGTGGAGGCAGATACTGTATATAGGGGTCTATGTGAGAGCTGATAAGGTATATAGGGAGTTGTGTAGGTATACTGTATATAGGGGCTATGTGGAGACTCATACTGTATATAGAAGTTATGTGAGGGCTAATAATGTATATGGGGATGTATAGGTAATACTGTATTTAGGGGGCTATGTGAGGGCTCAACCTGTATATAGAGCTGTATTGTTCAATATTAAATTATACACTTAATATAAAATACCAATTCTAATGAATATGTTACCATTAATATTGAGCAGATTCAATGTCAGCCCGTTAGTTCGGCCTCCTGCAGATTTGGGGTCTTTTTTTCTATACTCTTTATACCTCCTGAGTGGGCGGAGTCTTTTGGGTGTGATGTCAGAGCTGTGTACTCTGAGCCAATCAGATGCCTCCTTCCTGCTCCTCACAGGCCCTGAGTGGGCGGAGCTGCAGCTTGTGCTGCTCTGAGCTCCCAGGGAGCTGTCTGGACTGATACATTGTAACAAACCCTCAGGGAGGCGCATCATACAGGGGATATTCACATGTTGCATTCTTTAAGTGTTTTATGTGTCTTCCAGCTATTTTTTCCCCTTTGAAAGTAACGAGAAAAGCAACATTAACGCAACGTGTGAACGAAGCCGTAATGACGTCATTGATGCAATGTGCACCGGAATGTGAGAAGTTGGGTGTGGACAGGGGCGGCCGGGGGCCCAAGAGATTCGGGGCCCATTTCTATCTCCAGAGCAGGTGGAATTGTGAACTTTGATGAGCCCTTGGGCTGTGTAGGGTCCATATATTGTTCCCCTCCATCGTTATCATCCATCGGGGGGGGGGGGGGGGGGTTCTGGTTCGGGCATCACCTCCGGTTCATGCAGAAACAATATTAGGAAATCAATGCTGAGTGCAGATCAGTACAACCCCCATCATCCACCCCAGTAAACAGGAAAGCTCGGCTTTGTTTCTCCAGCAGTTTTCACATCCTGACGGATAATCGTGTGCGTTTCGGCACATCTGGCGCAGTCCCAGCAGCCGCCACCAGAGGCCACCTTTAGTCTGGATTTCTCTTTTTTGGGAAGTTTTTTTAAAGTAAACTTTAAAAAATTTTTTTTTTCCTCCCAAATCTTACTAAACCTTCAGTGAATGATTATATTATCTGTTTCTGCGCCGCGGCCGAGTGTGGGAGTTATTTATATTGATCAGACTGAAAATGTGAAATCTGCTCCTGGGTCGTATGAATGAGAAACAGCTGGTTTTATATGGGAGCTAATGAGGCGCTGTATAGCGGGGCAGAAAATGTGCAATTCACATTGATTGAGGGATATGTGTGTGTATGGGGGGCTGGCACGTATCTAACATTAGGCAATGTGAGACCCCCGCTGCCCGCCAGTAACTGGCGGCATCAGCACCTGCACATATATCCAGATAGGGCTGCTCTATGGTATATGTCCGCCCTCGTGGTATAGGACCATCCATAGTCCTCATACATTCTCAGTCTGTAACATAAAACAACGTATCAAAAACCTCACAAGTGTCCTTATAGGGAGGACGGAGGGACCGGGGTGAGATCTGTCCGGGGGGATGGCGGGCTTCACTATACATCTTCAGTAAGCCCCCCAGGGGTACGGACCCTTTGTCTTGGCGGGAGATGCCCCCGGCTGGACCTGACTTTTATTCCGCAGATCTGGTCTAATACAGAGAGAAACAGAATGAGGTCACGACAACGGCTTCAACATGGGCGAGCAATGTATAAATGGTGATACAAGTGTGATACAAGTGTGATACAAAATGTGATACAACGTGTGATACAACGTGTGATACAAGTGTGATACAATATACAGAATGTGATACAATGTATACAATATACAGAGTGTGATACAATGTACACAATATACAGAGTGTGATACAATATATACAATATACAATGTGATAGAATGTATACAATATACAGAGTGTGATACAATGTATACAATATACAGAATGTGATACAATGTATACAATATACAGAATGTGATACAATGTATACAATACAGAATACAGTACATTCGGTGTGATACAATGTATACAATATACAGAGTGATGTATATTACAATTGTATACATTAATATACAGAGTGTGATACAATGTATACAATATACAGAGTGTGATACAATTATACAATGTATACATGTATACGTGTGATACAATGTATACAATGTATACAGAGTGTGATACAATGATACAACTGTGATACAATGTATACAATATACAGAATGTGATACAATGTATACAATATACAGAGTGTGATACAATGTATACAATATACAGAGTGTGATACAATGTATACAATATACAGGTGTGATACAATGTATACAATATACAGAATGTGATACAATGTATACAATATACAGAGTGTGATACAATGTATACAATATACAGAGTGTGATACAATGTATACAATATACAGAGTGTGATACAATGTATACAATATACAGAGTGTGATACAATGTATACAATATACAGAGTGTGATACAATGTATACAATATACAGATGTGATACAATGTATACAATATACAGAGTGTGATACAATGTATACAATATACAGAATGTGATACAATGTATACAATATACAGAGTGTGATACAATGTATACAATATACAGAATGTGATACAATGTATACAATATACAGAGTGTGATACAATGTATACAATATACAGAGTGTGATACAATGTATACAATATACAGAGTGTGATACAATGTATATACAATATACAGAGTGTGATACAATGTATACAATATACAGAGTGTGATACAATGTATACAATATACAGAGTGTGATACAATGTATACAATATACAGAGTGTGATACAATGTATACAATATACAGAGTGTGATACAATGTATACAATACGCAGAATGTGATACAATGTATACAATATACAGAATGTGATACAATGTATACAATATACAGAATGTGATACAATGTATACAATATACAGAATGTGATACAATGTATACAATGTGTGATACAACGTGTGATACAATGTATACAATATACAGAGTGTGATACAATGTATACAATATACAGAGTGTGATACAATATATACAATATACAGAATGTGATACAATGTATACAATATACAGAATGTGATACAATGTATACAATATACAGAATGTGATACAATGTATACAATATACAGAATGTGATACAATGTATACAATATACAGAGTGTGATACAATGTATACAATATACAGAATGTGATAATGAAATAACAGAATGTGATACATGTTACAATATACAGAGTGTGATACAATGTATACAATATACAGAGTGTGATACAATGTATACAATATACAGAGTGTGATACAATGTATACAATATACAGAGTGTGATACAATGTATACAATATACAGAATGTGATACAATGTATACAATATACAGAATGTGATACAATGTATACAATATACAGAGTGTGATACAATGTGTACAATATACAGAGTGTGATACAATGTATACAATATACAGAATGTGATACAATGTATACAATATACAGAGTGTGATACAATGTATACAATATACAGAGTGTGATACAATGTATACAATATACAGAGGTGATACAATGTATACAATATACAGAGTGTGATACAATGTATACAATACGCAGAATGTGATACAATGTATACAATATACAGAATGTGATACAATGTATACAATACCAGAATGTGATACAATGTATACAATATATACAATATACAGAGTGTGAAACAATGTGTGATACAATGTGTGATACAAAGTGTGATACAATATGTACAACGTGTGATACAATGTATAAAATATACAAAGTGTGATACAATGTAAAAATATACAAAGTGTGATACAATGCATACAATATACAGAGTGTGATACAATGTGTACAATATACAGAATGTGATACAACATGTGATACAATGTATACAATATACAGTGATGTGATACAATGTATACAAATACAGGTGTGATACAATGTATACAATATACAGAATGTGATACAATGTATACAATATACAGAATGTGATACAATGTATACAATATACAGAGTGTGATACAATGTTATACAAATATACATGATGTGATACAATGTATACAATATACATGTGATACAATGTATAACAATATACAGAGTGTGATACAATGTATACAATATACAGAATGTGATACAATGTATACAATATACAGAATGTGATACAATGTATACAATATACAGAGTGTGATACAATGTATACAATATACAGAGTGTGATACAATGTATACAATATACAGATGTGTGATACAATATACAATATAAGAGTGAACAATTATACAATACAGAGTGTGATACAATGTTACAATATAAGGTGATACAATATCAATATATACAATGTATACAATATAAATATACAATGTACAATTACAATATACAAGTGATACAATTACAATAACAGTTTATACAATGTATACAATATACATAACAATTTACAAATACAATTATACAATGATACAATATACAAGTATCAATGATGAAATATAATATACAATGTAACAATGGTGTAAATGTTAACAGTGTGATACAATATACAAGTATACAAGTAAAATAAGTTGAAATTATAAAATGTAAAATATACAATGATACAAAATAAAGTGATACAATGTGATACAAGTATAAAATATAAGAATGTGATACAATGTATACAATATAAGTTATACAATTATACAGTATATACAATAAAGGTATACAATGTATAAATTATACAGAGTACAATACAATTGATACAATGTAATAAAGTGTATACAATGATACAGATGTGATACAAGTGTATACAATATACAAATGTTGATACAATGTATACAATACAAGTGTGATACAATGATACAATATACAAATGTGATAATTATACAATTATACAATATGAAAGTGTACAATATACAGATGTGAATTACAATATGTTATACAATATACACATGTGACAATGTACAATATAATACAAGTTGTGATACAATGTATACAAAGGTGTGATACAATGTATACAATTACAGAGTGTGATACATAATATAAATTACAGATGTGAACAATATATAAAATTTACAGAAGTTGATAAAATACAATATACAAGTAATGATACAATGTATACAATATACAGAGTGTGATAAATGTATATACAAATACGAGTGTATACAATGTATACAATATACAAGTTGATACAATTATACAATATACAGAGGTGATAATGTATACAAATACAGATGTGATACAATTAACAATATACAGATGTGATACAATGTTACAGTAACAAAGTGTGATACAAGTATACAATAAAGATGATACAATAGTATACATATACAGAGTGATACAATGTATACAATACAAGTTAACAATGTAACAATTACAGATTGATACAATGTATACAATATACAAGTGTGAACAATGTATACATATAAAGAATGTGATACAATGTATACAATATAAGTGTATACAATGTATACAATACAGATGTACGATACAATTATATAAAAGAGTGGATACAATGTATACAATATACAGAGTTGATAAATTACAATAAGGTAAATTACATTATAGATATAAGATGTAACTAATGATGTAAATATACAAAGTGTGGATACAATTGTAACATTGAATACAATGTTACAATGTAACAAATACAGATGTGATACAATTAACAATTATACAGATGTGATACAATTAAAATATACAGAATGTGAACAATATAAATATACAAGTTATAAATGTATATACAAGTGGTGATACAATGTATACAATTATACAATGTATGAATAAATGTATACAATATACAGAGTGATACAATGATACAATATACAGTGTGATACAATGTAAATACATATAACAAGAAAATGTAACAATATACAATGATACAATATAATGTAAATTAAATGTATACAATATCAGATATCAAGTTGATACAATAAAGAGTGTGATACAATGTATACAATATACAGAGTGATAAATGTATAAATATACAGAATGTGATACAATGTATACAATTATACAGTAATGTGATACAATGTATACAATAAAAGTGTGATACAATGTAACAATATACAAGATGTGATACAATGTATACAATATACAGAGTGTGATACAATGTATAAAATAAAATGTGATACAATGTAACAATACAGATGGTAAATGATAAAATGTACAAGTTACATATACAGAGTTGATAAATTATAGATTAACAGAGTGTAATACAAATGTGATACAATATATACAGATGTGATACAATGTATAAATATAAGAGTGTGATACAATGTATACAATATACAAGTGTGATACAAGTATAACAATATACAGGTTATATGATAAATACAACAATGTGATACAATGTTACAATATACAGAATTATACAATGTATAAATATACAGAATGTGAAAATGTATACAATATACAAATGTGATACAATGTATAGAATATACACAACGTGATACAATGTATACAATATACAGAGTGTGATACAATGTATACAATATACAGAGTGTGATACAATGTATACAATATACAGAGTGTGATACAATGTATACAATATACAGAATGTGATACAATGTATACAATATACAGAGTGTGATACAATGTATACAATATACAGAATGTGATACAATGTATATAGAATATACAGAGTGTGATACAAATGTATACAATATACAGAATGTGATACAATGTATACAATATACAGAATGTGCTGTAGCTCCATTCACCACCCAGAGTTGCAGAGATATTCTGCCATTGTTTGGACTTTGCAGAATTATGGTTGGGAGACAGAGTCATTCTCTCGCCTCCATGTAGGAACCTTCTGATGATCTTGGTGAGGAACGTAATAGAATCACTTGAGAAAGACGCTATATGCGTTGAAACGCGTTGTGGCTAGAGGGATCTTTTTGTCGATTAAAGCTGAAAGGTAAACTATTCACTGGCCGAGTCCTTGTGTGTACCTTAGCGCTCATTATATCACATTATCTTTTGGAGCTGCATATACTTTCTTCCCGGCTGGGAAGTGTGATAGCCAGCAGCTCTGGGCCGCAAGACCTTGACAGACATCATTACACCACTCCCTTGGAACAGTTACTTGCAGAGAGAGAGATACGGAGGGCACGTGCAGGTTCCATCCCGCCGCTCATATTCAACTAGGAGAGCCCAGCAGCACGAGCGGTTAATCCAGTTGTGCGGACTTGCACAACTCGAGAAGGTGAGCGGAGGGGTTAATAAACCGACCCCATGTATTGATCCATAACAGTTTGGCGCAAACGATTTTGTTTTTTACCACAGAGGAGAGAGAAGCTGCAGAGACACCACAGAGGAGAGAGAAGCTGCAGAGACACCACAGAGGAGAGAGAAGCTGCAGAGACACCACAGAGGAGAAAGAAGCTGCAGAGACACCACAGAGGAGAGAGAAGCTGCAGAGACACCACAGAGGAGAGAGAAGCTGCAGAGACACCACAGAGGAGAGAGAAGCTGCAGGACACCACAGAGGAGAGAGAAGCTGCAGGGACACCACAGAGGAGAGGAAGCTGCAGAGACACCACAGAGGAGAGAGAAGCTGCAGAGACACCACAGAGGAGAGAGAACTGCAGGGACACCACAGAGGAGAGAGAAATGCTGCAGGGACACCACAGAGGAGAGAGAAGCTGCAGAGACACCACAGAGGAGAGAGACAAGCGAGGAACCAAGAGAGGAGAGAGAAGCTGCAGGACACCACAGAGGAGAGAGTGCAGAGACAGAGAGAGAGGGAACAGGAAGAATGCAGAGACACCAAGAGGAGAGGAACTGCAGAGAACCGGACAAGGAGAGAGAAGCTGCAGAGACACCACAGAGGAGAGAGAAGCTGCAGGGACACCACAGAGGAGAGAGAAGCTGAAGACACCACAGAGGAGAAGAAAAGCTGCAGGGACACCACAGAGGAAGGGAAACCAGAGGAAACAGAGGAAGAGGAAGTGCAAGACACAGAGAGGAGAGAAGCTGCAGAGACACCACAGAGGAGAGAGAAGCTGCAGAGACACCCAGAGGAGAGAGAAGCTGCAGAGACACCACAGAGGAGAGAGAATGCAGGACACCACAGAGGAGAGAGAAGCTGCAGAGACACCAGAGGAGAGAGAAGCTGCAGGACACCACAGAGGAGAGAGAAGCTGCAGAGACACACAGAGGAGAGAGAACACAGAGGAAAAGAGGGAGGAAACGAGGAACAGAGGAGAGAAGCTGAGGAAAAGCGAGAAGCTGCAGGACACCACAGAGGAGAGAAGCTGCAGAGACACCACAGAGGAGAGGAAGCTGCAGGGAACACAAGAGGAGAGAGAAGCTGCAGAGACACCACAGAGGAGAGAGAAGTAGAGACCCGAGGAGAGAGACTGCGAGACCACAGAGGAGAGAGAAGCTGCAGAGACACCAGAGAGGAAGGAGAGACAACAGGGAAGAGAAGCGCAAGCCACAAGGAGAGAAGTAGCAGACACCACGAGGAGAGAGAAGCTGAGAGACACCACAGAGGAGAGAGAATGCAGAGACACCACAGAGGAGAGAAGTCAGGACCAAGAGGAAAGAGGAGAGAACCAGAGGAGAGAACTCAAGAGAAGAGGGGAAAGCTGCAGAGACACCACAGAGGAGAGAATGCAGAGACACAGGGAGGAACGCAGAGAAAGAAGCGAGAGAACTAGGAAAGAGGAGAGAACGCAGAGACAGAGAGGAGAGAACACTGAGGGAAAACGAGGAGAAGCCGAGAGAACACAGCGAGAGACAACAGAGAGAAACGCAGAGGAAACGAGGGAGAGAACCAGAGGACAAAGAGTGCAGAGAAACCACAGAGAGAGGAAGCTGCAGGAGAACAGCGAGAGGAGAAGAAAGAGAAGCTGCAGGACACCACAGAGAGAGAGAAGCTGCAGGGACACCACAAAAAGAGAGAAGCTGCAGGGACACCACAGAGGAGAGAGAAGCTGCAGGGACACACAGAGAGACAGAGAAGAGGCAGAGACACCACAGAGGAGAGAGAAGCTGCAGGGACACCACAGAGGAGAGAAGCTGCAGGACACACAGAGGAGAGAGAAGCTGCAGGACACCACAGAGGAGAGAGAAGCGGCAGAGACACACAAGGAGAGAGAAGCTGAGGAGACACACAGAGGAAGAAGAGCGAGAGAGACCACAGAGGAGAGAGAAGCTGCAGAGACACACAGAGGAGAGAAAGCTGCAGAGACACCACAGAGGAGAGAGAAGCTGCAGAGACACCACAGAGGAAGAGAAGCTGCAGGGACACCACAGAGGAGAGAGAAGCTGCAGGGACACGACAGAGGAGAGAGAAGCTGCAGAGACACCACAGAGGAGAGAGAGCTGCAGGGACACACAGAGGAGAGAGAAGCTGCAGGGACACCACAGAGGAGAGAGAAGCTGCAGGGACACCACAGAGGAGAGAGAAGCGGCAGGGACACACACAGAGGAGAGAGAAGCTGCAGAAGCTGCAGACACCACAGAGGAGAGAGAAGCTGCAGAGACACCACAGAGGAGAGAGAAGCTGCAGAGACACCACAGAGGAGAGAGAAGCTGCAGGAGACACACAAAGGAGAGAGAAGCTGCAGAGACACCACAGAGGAGAGAGAAAGCTGCAGGAACACAGAGAGAGAGAGAAAGCTGCAAGAGACACCACAGAGGAGAGAGAAGCAAGCAGAGACACCACAGAGGAGAGAGAAGCTGCAGAGGACACCACAAAGGAGAAGAAGCTGCAGAGACACCACAGAGGAGAGAGAAGCTGCAGGAGACACCACAGAGGAGAGAGAAGCTGCAGAGACACCACAGAGGAGAGAGAAGCTGCAGAGACACCACAGAAGGAGAGAGAAGCTGCAGAGGACACCACAGAGGAGAGAGAAGCTGCAGAGACACCACAGAGGAGAAGAAGCTGCAGAGACACCACAAAGGAGAGAGAAGCTGCAGAGGACACCACAGAGGAGAGAGAAGCTGCAGGACACCACAGAGGAGAGAGAAGCTGCAGGGACACCACAGAGGAGAGAGAAGCTGCAGAGACACCACAGAGGAGAGAGAAGCTGCAGAGACACTACAGAGGAGAGAGAAGCTGCAGAGACACCACAGAGGAGAGAGAAGCTGCAGGGACACCACAGAGGAGAGAGAAGCTGCAGGGACACCACAGAGGAGAGAGAAGCTGCAGGGACACCACAGAGGAGAGAGAAGCTGCAGAGACACCACAGAGGAGAGAGAAGCTGCAGGGACACCACAAAGGAGAGAGAAAGCTGCAGAGACACCACAGAGGAGAGAGAAGCTGCAGAGACACCACAGAGGAGAGAGAAGCTGCAGAGACACCACAGAGGAGAGAGAAGCTGCAGAGACACCACAGAGGAGAGAGAAGCTGCAGAGACACCACAGAGGAGAGAGAAGCTGCAGAGACACCACAGAGGAGAGAGAAGCTGCAGAGACACCACAGAGGAGAGAGAAGCTGGAGGGACACCACAGAGGAGAGAGAAGCTGCAGGGACACCACAGAGGAGAGAGAAGCTGCAGGGACACCACAGAGGAGAGAGAAGCTGCAGAGACACCACAGAGGAGAGAGAAGCTGCAGAGACACCACAGAGGAGAGAGAAGCTGCAGAGACACCACAGAGGAGAGAGAAGCTGCAGAGACACCACAGAGGAGAGAGAAGCTGCAGGGACACCACAGAGGAGAGAGAAGCTGCAGAGACACCACAGAGGAGAGAGAAGCTGCAGAGACACCACAGAGGAGAGAGAAGCTGCAGGGACACCACAGAGGAGAGAGAAGCTGCAGAGACACCACAGAGGAGAGAGAAGCTGCAGAGACACCACAGAGGAGAGAGAAGCTGCAGAGACACCACAGAGGAGAGAGAAGCTGCAGGGACACCACAGAGGAGAGAGAAGCTGCAGGGACACCACAGAGGAGAGAGAAGCTGCAGGGACACCACAGAGGAGAGAGAAGCTGCAGAGACACCACAGAGGAGAGAGAAGCTGCAGAGACACCACAGAGGAGAGAGAAGCTGCAGAGACACCACAGAGGAGAGAGAAGCTGCAGGGACACCACAGAGGAGAGAGAAGCTGCAGAGACACCACAGAGGAGAGAGAAGCTGCAGGGAGGGGGAGGGGGAGGTGGACACCGATGTTCCGCCATCGTCTCCCGCAGTCAGGTGTGAATATTTCAGTATCCGTCGCTCGTTAACGTTCAGATGACGACATTTTGTCACTTGTCAAAATTAAACAGATGAATCCGATCCTGCGAGAAGTCGTCGCTCCGGTGTCAGACGATCGCGGCTTCATGATCCAGAATCAAATAATAATTACACGTCACTTCACCGCGAAGATCTGAACGAGCCGCGACCAGGAAGAATGAAATATTAATCACCATCGCAACAAAGTATCAGACGAGGGAGAGGAGATGAAGAATGTCATCATCTAATAATCCACCGGAGCCGCCACATTATACACCAGAGCGAAACTCCGGGTACTGATCACATAATCCACTGTACAGCCGCCATCATTAATACCTCCAGAGCTGCACTCACTATTCTGCTGTTGCATCGTGTCTTATCCTCCAGTCACCTCCAGAGCTGCACTCACTATTCTGCTGTTGCATCGTGTCTTATCCTCCAGTCACCTCCAGAGCTGCACTCACTATTCTGCTGTTACATCATGTCTTATCCTCCAGTCACCTCCAGAGCTGCACTCACTATTCTGCTGTTACATCATGTCTTATCCTCCAGTCACCTCCAGAGCTGCACTCACTATTCTGCTGTTACATCATGTCTTATCCTCCAGACACCTCCAGAGCTGCACTCACTATTCTGCTGTTACATCATGTCTTATCCTCCAGTCACCTCCAGAGCTGCACTCACTATTCTGCTGTTGCATCGTGTCTTATCCTCCAGTCACCTCCAGAGCTGCACTCACTATTCTGCTGTTACATCATGTCTTATCCTCCAGTCACCTCCAGAGCTGCACTCACTATTCTGCTGTTACATCGTGTCTTATCCTCCAGTCACCTCCAGAGCTGCACTCACTATTCTGCTGTTACATCGTGTCTTATCCTCCAGTCACCTCCAGAGCTGCACTCACTATTCTGCTGTTACATCGTGTCTTATTCTCCAGTCACCTCCAGAGCTGCACTCACTATTCTGCTGTTACATCATGTCTTATCCTCCAGTCACCTCCAGAGCTGCACTCACTATTCTGCTGTTACATCATGTCTTATCCTCCAGTCACCTCCAGAGCTGCAATCACTATTCTGCTGTTACATCATATCTTATCCTCCAGTCACCTCCAGAGCTGCACTCACTATTCTGCTGTTACATCGTGTCTTATTCTCCAGTCACCTCCAGAGCTGCACTCACTATTCTGCTGTTACATCATATCTTATCCTCCAGTCACCTCCAGAGCTGCACTCACTATTCTGCTGTTACATCATGTCTTATCCTTCAGTCCTCTCCAGAGCTGCACTCACTATTCTGCTGTTACATCGTGTCTTATTCTCCAGTCACCTCCAGAGCTGCACTCATTATTCTGCTGTTACGTCTTGTCTTATCCTCCAGTCACCTCCAGAGCTGCACTCACTATACTGCCACCTCCTGCCGCCTTCAACACAAAAATATTTCCAGAATCCGTCCCTTCCTCAACCCTCAATCTACTAAACTACTAGTGCATGCCCTCATCATTTCCCATCTCGACTACTGCAACCTCCTCCTCTGTGGCCTCCCTAACACTCTTGCACCTCTCCAGTCTGTTCTTTACTCTGCTGCCGACTAATCCACCTCTATCCTCGCTGCTCCTCCACTGACTCCCAATTCTCCATCGTATCCAATTGAAACTCCTAACACTGACCTACAAAGCTGTCCACAATCTGTCCCCCCCATATATCTCTGTACTAATCTCCGAATATCATCCAACTCGTAATCTTCGATCCTCCCAAGACCTCCTCCTTTCCTCCACACTTGTACGTTCCTCATCTAACCGCCTGCAAGACTTCACCCGAGCATCCCCCATTCACTGGAATTCTGCACCCCATCACGTCTGACTGTCCCCCACACTCAGAACCTTCAAGCGGAACCTGAAAACCCATCTCTTCAGAACAGCCTACAACCTGCAGTGACCACAGTGCCACCTCACCCCCACTGGAGCCGGCGCTCCACCACCACTGGACCCGGTGCTCCACCACCACTGGACCCGGTGCTCCACCACTACTGGACCCGGTGCTCCACCACTACTGGACCCGGAGCTCCACCACCACTGGACCCGGCGCTCCACCACCACTGGACCCGGCGCTCCACCACCACTGGACCTGGGGCTCCACCACCACTGGACCTGGGGCTCCATCACCACAGGACCCGGAGCTCCACCACCACAAGACCCGGTGCTCCAACACCATTGGACCTGGGGCTCCACCACCACTGGACCTGGGGCTCCATCACCACAGGACCCGGAGCTCCACCACCACTAGACCCGGCGCTCCAACACCACTGGACCTGTGGCTCCACCACCACTGGACCTGGGGCTCCACCACCACTGGACCTGGGGCTCCACCACCACTGGACCCTGCTCTCCACCACCACTGGACCTGGGGCTCCACCACCACTGGACCTGGGGCTCCACCACCACTGGACCTGGGGCTCCACCACCACTGGACCTGGGGCTCCACCACCACTGGACCTGGGGCTCCACCACCACTGGACCTGGAGCTCCACCACCATTGGACCCTGCGCTCCACCACCACTGGACCTGGGGCTCCACCACCACTGGACCTGGGGCTCCACCACCACTGGACCTGGGGCTCCACCACCACTGGACCTGGGGCTCCACCACCACTGGACCCTGCGCTCCACCACCACTGGACCTGGGGCTCCACCACCACTGGACCTGGGGCTCCATCACCACAGGACCCGGAGCTCCACCACCACAAGACCCGGTGCTCCAACACCATTGGACCTGGGGCTCCACCACCACTGGACCCTGCGCTCCACCACCACTGGACCCTGCGCTCCACCACCACTGGACCTGGGGCTCCACCACCACTGGACCTGGGGCTCCATCACCACTGGACCCGGAGCTCCACCACCACAAGACCCGGTGCTCCAACACCATTGGACCTGGGGCTCCACCACCACTGGACCTGGGGCTCCACCACCACTAGACCCGACGCTCCACCACCACTGGACCCGGCGCTCCACTACCACTGGACCCTGCGCTCCACCACCACTGGACCTAGCACTCCACCACCACTGGACCCTGCGCTCCACCACCACTGGACCCGGTGCTCCACCACCACTGGACCTGGGGCTCCACCACCACTGGACCCGGAGCTCCACCACCACTAGACCCGGCGCTCCAACACCACTGGACCTGGGGCTCCACCACCACTGGACCTGGGGCTCCACCACCACTAGACCCGGCACTCTACCACCACTGGACCTGGGGCTCCACCACCACTGGACCTGGGGCTCCACCACCACTGGACCTGGGGCTCCATCACCACTGGACCCGGTGCTCCACCACCACTGGACCCTGCACTCCACCACCACTGGACCCGGCGCTCCACCACCAATGGACCCTGCTCTCCACTACCACTGGACCCTGCGCTCCACCACAACTGGACCCAGCGCTCCACCACCACTGGACCCTGCGCTCTACCACCACTGGATCTGGTGCTCCACCACCACTGGACCCGGTGCTCCACCACCACTGGACCCTGCGTTCCACCACCACTGGACCCGGCGCTCCACCACCACTGAACCCGGCACACCACCACCAATGGACCCGGAGCTTGACCACCCCTGGACCCGGCACTCCAACACCACTGGACCTGGCGCTCCACCACCACTGGACCCGGTGCTCTACCACCACTGGACCCGGTGCTCCACCACCACTGGACCCTGCACTCCACCACTACTGGACGCGGCGCTCCACCATCCACCACCAATGGACCCGGAGCTTGACCACCCCTGGACCCGGCACTCCAACACCACTGGACCTGGCGCTCCACCACCACTGGACCTGGTGCTCCACCACCACTGGACCTGATGCTCCACCACCACTGGACCTGGCGCTCCACCACCACAGCACTTGGCTCTCCACCATCACGAGACCCGGCGCTCCACCACCACTGGACCTGGCGCTCCACCACCACGGGACCCGGCGCTTCACCACCACTGGACCCTGCGCTCCACCACCACTGGACCTGGCGCTCCACCACCACTGGACCTGGCACTCCACCACCAATGGACCCGGAGCTCGACCACCACTGGACCCTGCGCTCCACCACCACTGGACCCGGCGCTCCACCACCACTGGACCCTGTGCTCCACTACTACTGGACCCTGCGCTCCACCACCACTGGATCCGGCACTCCACCACCGCTGGACCCTGCGCTCCACCACCACTGGACCCAGTGCTCCACCACCACTGGACCCTGCGCTCCACCACCACTGGATCTGGTGCTCCACCACCACTGGACCCGGGGCTCCACCACCACTGGACCCTGCGCTCCACCACCACTGGATCTGGTGCTCCACCACCACTGGACCCTGCGCTCCACCACCACTGGACCCAGTGCTCCACCACCACTGGACCCTGCGCTCCACCACCACTGGATCTGGTGCTTCACCACCACTGGACCCTGCGCTCCACCACCACTGGACCCTGCGCTCCACCACCACTGGATCTGGTGCTCCACCACCACTGGACCCTGCGCTCCACCACCACTGGACCCTTGCCTCCACCACCACTGGACCCGGTGCTCCACCACCACTGGACCCGGCGCTCCACCACCACTGGACCTGGTACTCCACCACCACTGGACCTGGTACTCCACCACCACTGGACCCGGTGCTCCACCACCACTGGACCCGGCGCTCCACCACCACTGGACCTGGTACTCCACCACCACTGGACCTGGTACTCCACCACCACTGGACCCGACGCTCCACCACCACTGGACCAGGCGCTCCACCACCACCAGAGCAGACCCAACCTACTGTGTCCCTCCCCATTATCCTGTAGAATGTAAGCCCACAAGGGCAGGGTCCTCTCTCTCCTCTGTATCACTCTGTCACTGTTAGTTTGTTCTTTGTATTTATAACTTGTTTGTATGTTTCCCTTCTCATGTACAGAACATGGAATCAATGGTGCTCTATAAATAATAATAATAACACATCATGTCTTATCCTCCAGTCACCTCCAGAGCTGCACGCACTATTCTGCTGTTACATCATGTCTTATCCTCCAGTCACCTCCAGAGCTGCACGCACTATTCTGCTGTTACATCATGTCTTATCCTCCAGTCTCCTCCAGAGCTGCACTCACTATTCTGCTGTTACATCATGTCTTATCCTCCAGTCACCTCCAGAGCTTCACTCACTATTCTGCTGTTACATCATGTCTTATCCACCAGTCACCTCCAGAGCTGCAGTCACTATTCTGCTGTTACATCATGTCTTATCCTCCAGTCTCCTCCAGAGCTGCACTCACTATTCTGCTGTTACATCATGTCTTATCCTCCAGTCACCTCCAGAGCTGCAGTCACTATTCTGCTGTTACATCATGTCTTATCCTCCAGTCTCCTCCAGAGCTGCACTCACTATTCTGCTGTTACATCATGTCTTATCCTCCAGTCACCTCCAGAGCTGCAGTCACTATTCTGCTGTTACATCGTGTCTTATCCTCCAGTCTCCTCCAGAGCTGCAGTCACTATTCTGCTGTTACATCATGTCTTATCCTCCAGACACCTCCAGAGCTGCAGTCACTATTCTGCTGTTACATCATGTCTTATCCTCCAGTCACTTCCAGAGCTGCACTCACTATTCTGCCGTTACATCACGTTATACAGTTTATTATGTGACGTCATTAGAGGAGCGGTGACATGACGCCATGTGACAAGTCGGTGGTGACTGCGTCATTCCCGGTGCCGCAGCGCGCGCCGCTCTCTATTAGGAAGGTCAGACTTTGCATAGATTTCTCCGGTGTGAAGTGACTGCATTAGGAGCACTTGACTGAGGACTCTGCAGATTTTCGGGGCGGGGGCGATGATCGCCCACAGGCTGCCACTGACTTTCAATGACATTTACAAATGTCACAGAGCATGAAAGGGTTAATGGGAGTCCCTGAGAATCTCATAGAGCCGCCGTCTGGGGCCCCGCAGCTACTAACGGGGCGGAAGAACATGACCCCATAACAGGGGGGTTCTCTACTCATCTGTGCCAGAATAATGATGTCTGCGCTCATCCTGAGCCTGCTGGTTCATATACAGATTGTCAGCCCTATACTGACCCCGGCAGAGCTGTAGAGGGGTGGCCACATATGTGGAGAGCTGTAGAGGGGTGGCCACATATGTGGAGAGCTGTAGAGGGGTGGCCCCATATGTGGAGAGCTGTAGAGGGGTGGCCCCATATGTGGAGAGCTGTAGAGGGGTGGCCCCATATGTGGAGAGCTGTAGAGGGGTGACTCCATATGTGGAGAGCTGTAGAGGGGTGACTCCATATGTGGAGAGCTGTAGAGGGGGGCCCCATATGTGGAGAGCTGTAGAGGGGTGGCCCCATATGTGGAGAGCTGTAGAGGGGTGACTCCATATGTGGAGAGCTGTAGAGGGGTGGCCCCATATGTGGAGAGCTGTAGAGGGGGGCCCCATATGTAGAGAGCTGTAGAGGGGTGACCCCATATGTGGAGAGCTGTAGAAGGGGGGCCCCATATGTGGAGAGCTGTAGAGGGGTGGCCACATATGTGGAGAGCTGTAGAGGGGTGACTCCATATGTGGAGAGCTGTAGAGGGGTGACCCCATATGTGGAGAGCTGTAGAGGGGTGGCCCCATATGTGGAGAGCTGTAGAGGGGGGCCCCATATGTAGAGAGCTGTAGAGGGGTGACCCCATATGTGGAGAGCTGTAGAAGGGGGGCCCCATATGTGGAGAGCTGTAGAGGGGTGGCCACATATGTGGAGAGCTGTAGAGGGGTGACTCCATATGTGGAGAGCTGTAGAGGGGTGACCCCATATGTGGAGAGCTGTAGAGGGGTGACCCCATATGTGGAGAGCTGTAGAGGGGTGACCCCATATGTGGAGAGCTGTAGAGGGGTGGCCCCATATGTGGAGAGCTGTAGAGGGGTGACCCCATATGTGGAGAGCTGTAGAGGGGTGGCCCCATATGTGGAGAGCTGTAGAGGGGTGGCTTCATATGTGGAGAGCTGTAGAGGGGTGGCCCCATATGTGGAGAGCTGTAGAGGGGTGGCCCCATATGTGGAGAGCTGTAGAGGGGTGACTCCATATGTGGAGAGCTGTAGAGGGGTGGCCCCATATGTGGAGAGCTGTAGAGGGGGGCCCCATATGTGGAGAGCTGTAGAGGGGTGACCCCATATGTGGAGAGCTGTAGAGGGATGGCCCCATATGTGGAGAGCTGTAGAGGGGTGACCCCATATGTGGAGAGCTGTAGAGGGGTGGCCCCATATGTAGAGAGCTGTAGAGGGATGGCCCCATATGTAGAGAGCTGTAGAGGGGTGACCCCATATGTGGAGAGCTGTAGAGGGGTGACCCATATGTGGAGAGCTGTAGAGGGGTGGCCCCATATGTGGAGAGCTGTAGAGGGGTGACTCCATATGTGGAGAGCTGTAGAGGGGTGGTCCCATATGTGGATAGCTGTAGAGGGGTGACCCCATATGTGGAGAGCTGTAGAGGGGTGGCCCCATATGTGGAGAGCTGTAGAGGGGTGGCCCCATATGTGGAGAGCTGTAGTGGGGTGGCCCCATATGTGGAGAGCTGTAGAGGGGTGACTCCATATGTGGAGAGCTGTAGAGGGGTGACCCCATATGTGGAGAGCTGGTGAGGGGTGGCCCCATATGTGGAGAGCTGTAGAGGGGTGACTCCATATGTGGAGAGCTGTAGAGGGGTGACCCCAAATTTATTGTTTGTTGTCTAATTAAGGATTTGTGAAGAAGCCACATGGTTCAGTGTGGAATTCAAATAGAATATGCGGTTCTAAGGTGGAGCGCAGGTATGAGACCGGATACTTTAATCTTTATCTCCGTAACTTTATTCATAAAAATCTCCAGACCACAACATGTGTCGACGTACAGACGTCTTCCTTAAAGACAGGAGAGGTCACAGGTGGCGCAACACTACATGGTTCAGTGTGATCCTTTTTGAACGATGTCATTTAATAATCTCCTATTCCTGCCGCTTTGTAACATCGCTCCTTCCTCTCCTATTTAACTTATGCGTTACCGAATGGGATATGGTTAACGATATCCTTGTGTGTGACAGCGCACTAACGATGTCTGAACGATCACTGTCACGTGATCATTCTAAGGATATCACTAACGATATCTTAGCGTGTGAAGCGGCCTTTAGAGTGATGCAGCCGGTGCCCTAAAGACGAGGCAGAGCGCAGCATCAATGAGTTTGTCAACAGTTTTGGGGCCCCCCTTGGCTTCCAGGGCCCGGTTGTGATTGCAGCCCCTGCTCCTGTTGTAGTGACGCTCCTAATCATCAGTGGATTCCAGGAAGACAATGTCCAATCCGAGGGCAGAAGATGGAGGAATCAGGGAAACGTTCAGACTTTATAGAACCTTCATGTATTTGTCAATACAATGTAACAACTAATGGAATGTTTACAATTCGAGTTCAGTTACCATAGAAACGCTTGATTAAAAGATCGAAACACACTGAGGCTGCTCTCACATTACGATTCTGTTAAATCCGATGAAAATGTAACAACTCTCGGAATGTTTACAATTGTGTCCAACCACAACGAGCACAGCCACATCCATAGGGCAGAACTGTGAGCGCCGCTCCGGAGGAGGCTTGATCATGTGACACAAGGTCACGTTAATTGTTTTAATTAACAGATTTTTTATCAAACAGATGAATAGAAAGTGAGGAAAGTTTGATGCTGAATCGCGCAGGTTGAGTTGACGCCGATTATAAAGTCAGACACTTGAAGTTTTCTTCTCTCGTAAGCGGCATTAACTCAAGCAGCGGCCGGGTATAATTTGAGACTGAGGATGCTTTATAGGCTCGGAGAACATTGCCTCCCTAAATGGCGCACTCGAGGCCGCCGCCGCAGACTAGTCATTTGCGAGGAGGAGGCTTCCCTGTCGACTTGCTTTGGTAACATCCAGATAAACACCGCGGCTGTGGCGAGCGGCAGAGAGATATATAATAGCCGTCTGACGCCGCCGCGCCGCGACCATGAAAGGGACTTAAAGGGTCTAATTTGTGAATGTGAGGAGAACTTGTGCGAGAGAACGCGCCGCTCCGGACACTTAATAACACTCCAGATATTTATAAATAAGAGTCTGAGTCACACGTAAGCGCTCCAACACCCGGCGCGCTCGCAATGCACTAATTAGACAAATTAATGACTACCCCTCACCCGAGCTGCCAATCCAACACCCGGTGCAGCCCGAGACCTGCGGGGCCCAGAGTGCTGGGGCCCGGAGAGCTGCTGGAGGCCGAGAGCTGCCGGGGCCAAGAGCTGCTGGGGGCCCCAAGAGCTGGCCCGGCTGGAGGCCCGAGAGCTGCCGGGGGCCCAAGAGGCTGCCAGGGGGCCCAAGAAGCTGGGGGCCCGAAGTTGCCGGGGGCCCGAGAGCTTGGTCCGTGTACAAGAGAGAAGATCCAAAATACACAAAACAGGGTACAAGACTAAACAATCACAGTAATTTCTCATTATCAATGATTACATTCAGAGAAATACGCTTCCTCAACTGATATTCCCACATCTGGGGGGTTGTTACAATTGTTTCTGATCTAAACAATCCTCTGTGAGCTGAAGACAGCTGCAACACAAATCTCGCTGCTGGTTTGTTACAGTGTGTCAGTACAGACAATCCCTCTGTGAGCTGAAAACAGCTGAGTCACAAATCTCGCTGCCAAGACTGTAACTACAGGTGCAGGGGCTGCAATCACACCCGGGCCCTGGAGCCTAAGGGGGCCCCAAAAGTCCCTTTGAAAAGATAATATTATTAAGATTTGCCATAATTGGGGGCCCCATTGGAGCTTTCACATCAGAGCCCATGAGCTTCAGGTTACACCATTTGCTCTCCACTGTTTTGTTACAATGTGTCAGTGCAGACAATCCTCTGTGAGAGCAGGGGAAGAAATCTCTCTTGGATGATAGTTATTGTATCAGTCTGATTATCTCACTGGAGACAAGTGTACCAAGTCCTCAGCTGTGATATACGTATATATATATATATAAGATAGCGATTTCTGGTGAAGACCCCCAGGTCATGAGCCCCTGGTGCCTGGTGATGGAAATTGAAGGTTTTTAGGAAGTTTCAGAACTTTTTATTATGACTTCTTTCCATAAATCAGGAAATCTTCATTAAATGTAACAAGTGAGGGGGCGTCAGACAGGATATTTAAAGGGCCACACACATGTCTCAGCTTCAGCGCTAACCTTGCCCGCAGAGCTGACACTCTATTCTCTCCAGTGCGATCAGTCCCGCTGCGTCGCTTCGTTCCTGACATAATCCTGCATTGATCGGTAACTTATCTTGGTGCCATCATGTATATCCCTCCCACCTTCCACCTGCCCACGATAAACCTGTGAGAGGGAACAGATGGCGTCTTATTGTTTGTGCGTCTGACTCCTCACAAGATTCTCTAATTCTTCTCATTATTACTTTACACTTCTGATGACAGGAGGGGGCACCTGGCGGGGCTGAGACTGGCATCAGGGCTTCTGCCAGATGAAGACTGGCACCTACTGGGGAGATCGGGACCCTACATGGTCAGAGGGGCGTCCACCCGTCATAAGGTCACATGTCAGTAATGGTCAGGGTCACCTGCCTACAGGTCAATGTCATATGGTCAGGGGGCGTCCACCCGCCATACAGGGTCACATGTCCAGTACATGGTCAGAGGGGCGTCCACCGGCCATACAAGGTCACATGTCCAGTACATGGTCAGAGGGGCGTCCACCCGCCATACAAGGTCACATGTCCATACATGTCAGAGGGCGTCCACCCGCCATTACAGGGTCACATGTCCAGTACATGGTCAGAGGGCGTCCACCCGCCATACAAGGTCACATGTCCAGTACATGGTCAGAGGGGCGTCCACCGGCCTTACAAGGTCACATGTCCAGTACATGGTCAGAGGGGCTCCACCCGCCATACAGGTCACATGTCCAGTACATGGTCAGAGGGGCGTCCACCCCCATACAAGGTCACATGTCCAATACATGGTCAGAGGGGCGTCCACCCGCCATACAAGGTCACATGTCCAGTACTATGGTCAGAGGGGCGTCCACCGCCATACAGGGTCACATGTCCAGTACATGGTCAGAGGGGGTCCACCCGCCTTACAGGGTCACATGTCCAGTACAGGGTCAGAGGGGCGTCCATCCCCATACAGTGTCACATGTCCAGTACATGGTCAGAGGGGCGTCCACCGCCATACAAGGTCACATGTCCAGTACATGGTCAGAGGGGCGTCCACCCGCTATACAGGGTCACATGTCCAGTACAGGGTCAGAGGGGAGTCCACCGGCCATACAGGGTCACATGTCCAGTACATGGTCAGAGGGGGTCCACCGCCATACAGGTCACATGTCCAGTACATGGTCAGAGGGGCGTCCACCCGCCTTACAGGGTAATGTCCAGTACATGGTCAGGTGGGCGTCCACCCGCCTTACAGGGTCAAATGTCCAGTACATGGTCAGAGGGGCGTCCACCCGCCATACAAGGTCACATGTCCAGTACAGGGTCAGAGGGGCGTCCACCCACCATACAGGGTCACATGTCCAGTACAGGGTCAGAGGGGTGTCCACCCGCCTTACAGGGTCACATGTCCAGTACAGGGTCAGAGGGGAGTCCACCCGCCTTACAGGGTCACATGTCCAGTACATGGTCAGGAGGGCGTCCACCCGCCATACAAGGTCACATGTCTAGTACATGGTCAGAGGGGCGTCCATACACCAAAAGGGGTCACATGTCCAGTACATGGTCAGGTGGGCGTCCACCCGCAATACAAGGTCACATGTCCAGTACATAGTCAACTGGGCAGGGCATAGCTCTAAAGAATATGTACCAGACTCTGCCCTTTACTGGGTGCAACAATGTATAGGTTTTCACTTAAAGCACCAGTACAGCGGTTTTCTTTTTTCATCACTGCTTTAAATGTAGCCCCCCCAGTCTTATAGTCGCCTGTTGGCATTTTCATACTCTGCCGAGCCCGATCTGGTCCCACAACAACATGTTTTGCCCGTAATTTCTATGTTACTGGAAGTCAGAAGCTATGATCATTGGTGCTTAATGCATCTCTATGAGACTGAGTGAGGCCAGAATGAAGATAGAGCGAGGCCAGAACAAGGCCAGAGTGAGGCCAGAACAAGGCCAGAAAGAGGTAAGAGTGAGGCCAGAACAAGGCCAGAAAGAGGCCAGAACAAGGCCAGAAAGAGGTAAGAGTGAGGCCAGAGTGAGGCCAGAACAAGGCCAGAGTGAGGCCAGAGCAAGGCCAGAGTGAGGCCAGAACAAGGCCAGAAAGAGGCCAGAACAAGGCCAGAAAGAGGTAAGAGTGAGGCCAGAGTGAGGCCAGAACAAGGCCAGAGTGAGGCCAGAACAAGGCCAGAAAGAGGTAAGAGTGAGGCCAGAACAAGGCCAGAGTGAGGCCAGAACAAGGCCAAAGTGAGGCCAGAACAAGGCCAGAAAGAGGTAAGAGTGAGGCCAGAACAAGGCCAGAGTGAGGCCAGAACAAGGCCAGAGTGAGGCCAGAACAAGGCCAGAAAGAGGTAAGAGTGAGGCCAGAGTGAGGCCAGAACAAGGCCAGAAAGAGGTAAGAGTGAGGCCAGAACAAAGCCATGATGAGGTTAGAATAAGGGCCAACCGAGGGAGAATGAGACTAGAATGAGGCCAGAACAAGACCAGAAAGAGGTAAGAGTGAGGGCAGAGCGAGGCCAGAAAGAGGCCAAAATGAGGCCAAAGCAAGGCCAGAACTGACGTGGTGAGGCCTGACTCGATTATAAGTGAAGTCACCCCCACACCCCTCTACAGCAGGTGGGACCCCCAGGACCTCGACCCGATTATAAGGGAAACCTCCCGCTGTTACACCGCTGTCTCCTCCTGCTCCACTCGAGCCGTAGATGAGACCTCCAGGGTTCTGACCCGATTATAGGTGTAGCCCCTCACTGTTCCTCCGCACCCTTCAGACCGAAGGTCAGACCCCCAGGATCCTGACCTGATTATAAGGGAAGCCCCCTCTGTCCCCCCACCCTCTTGAGTCACAGGTCAAACTCCCAGGGTTTTGACCCAATTATAGGTGTAGCGCCCTGCCCTCCCCTCACTCCCCTCGAGCTGTCCCCCCACTGTCCCCCTTGCTGTCCCCGGCCCCCCTCGAGCTGTCCCCGGCCCCCCTCGAGCTGTCCCCGGCCCCCCTCGAGCTGTCCCCCGCCCCCCTCGAGCTGTCCCCGGCCCCCCTCGAGCTGTCCCCGGCCCCCCTCGAGCTGTCCCTGGCCCCCCTCGAGCTGTCCCCCGCCCCCCTCGAGCTGTCCCCGGCTCCCCTCGAGCTGTCCCTCGCTCCCCTCGGGACGACGCCTCCTCTGGTTCTCACTTCCCGTCAGACATGAAAAGAATCATTTTCTTCCTTTTGATACTTTGTTGTCTCAAGATCCAAACGACATAAAATGTGGCGGATTTGTTTAATTAGGTGTCAGCACCCAGAACGCGGCGCTCTAATCTCTGCGGGAGACTGATTAATAAATGGGCGGATTACAGCGCTCAGACGGGGAATCCTAAACTTTCTACACTCTCTCAGTTTGAACTAATTTTTAATGATTAAGTGTTTAGTGGAAAAATGAGGAAGAAACAAAAGGAAACAAAAAGGTAAATGAATGAGTGAGAATGGAGCGGAGACCCCCAGCACCCCGGAGTCATGTCTCCCCGGACCCAGGGATTAGGGGGATGATTGGAGCGGAGACCCCCAGCACCCCAGAGTCATGTCTCCTTGGACCCAGGGATTAGGGGGATGATTGGAGCGGAGACCCCCAGCACCCCGGAGTCATGTCTACCTGGACCCAGGGATTAGGGGGATGATTGGAGCGGAGACCCCCAGCACCCCGGAGTCATGTCTACCTGGACCCAGGGATTAGGGGGATGATTGGAGCGAAGACCCCCAGCACCCCAGAGTCCTGTCTCCCCGGACCCAGGGATTAGGGGATGATTGGAGCGGAGACCCCCAGCACCCCGGAGTCATGTCTCCCCGGACCCAGGAATTAGGGGGATGATTGGAGCGGAGACCCCCAGCACCCCGGAGTCATGTCTCCCCGGACCCAGGGATTAGGGGGATGATTGGAGCGGAGACCCCCAGCACCCCGGAGTCATGTCTCCCCGGACCCAGGGATTAGGGGGATGATTGGAGCAGAGACCCCCAGCACCCCGGAGTCATGTCTCCCCGGACCCAGGGATTAGGGGGATGATTGGAGCGGAGACCCCCAGCACCCCGGAGTCATGTCTCCCCAGACCCAGGGATTAGGGGGATGATTGGAGCATAGACCCCCAGCACCCCGGAGTCATGTCTCCCCGGACCCAGGGATTAGGGGGATGATTGGAGTGGAGACCCCCAGCACCCCGGAGTCATGTCTCCCCGGACCCAGGGATTAGGGGGATGATTGGAGTGGAGACCCCCAGCACCCCGGAGTCATGTCTCCCCAGACCAAGGGATTAGGGGATGATTGGAGCGGAGACCCCCAACACCCCGGAGTCATGTCTACCCGGACCCAGGGATTAGGGGGATGATTGGAGTGGGGGTTCCTTCTCTTTTGGGGTCACCCCAATACCCAGATCCCTGGAGCCGCCTGTCCTAGGGATCTTGTCATCCTCAAAATCATTAGGATTTATCATCCTCTTCTGCATACACTCATACAGTGTTACCTAGCCTGCCCTATCTGGTGTCACTAATAGGCTCTTGTAGAGACACTGTGCATATACTCATACAGTGTTACCTAGCCCGCCCTACCTGGCGTCACTAATAGGCTCTTGTGCATACACTGTGCATACACTCTTACAGTGTTAACTAGCCCGCCCTACCTGGTGTCACTAATAGGCTCTTGTGCATACACTGTGCATACACTCTTACAGTGTTAACTAGCCCGCCCTACCTGGCGTCACTAATAGGCTCTTGTGTAGACACTGTGCATATACTCATACAGTGTTACCTAGCCTCCCCTACCTGGCGTCACTAATAGGCTCTTGTGCAGACACTGTGTATACACTCATACAGTGTTACCTAGCCTGCCATACCTGGCGTCACTAATAGGCTCTTGTTCAGACACTGTGCATACACTCATACAGTGTTACCTAGCCTGCCATACCTGGCGTCACTAATAGGCTCTTGTTCAGACACTGTGCATACACTCATACAGTGTTACCTAGCCCGCCCTACCTGGTGTCACTAATAGGCTCTTGTGCAGACACTGTGCATATACTCATACAGTGTTACCTAGCCTGCCATACCTGGCGTCACTAATAGGCTCTTGTTCAGACACTGTGCATACACTCATACAGTGTTACCTAGCCCGCCCTACCTGGTGTCACTAATAGGCTCTTGTGCAGACACTGTGCATATACTCATACAGTGTTACCAGCCCGCCCCTACCTGGCGTCACTAATAGGCTCTTGTGTAGACACTGTGCATATACTCATACAGTGTTAACGAGCCCGCCCTACCTGGTGTCACTAATAGGCTCTTGTGTAGACACTATGCATACACTCATACAGTGTTACCTAGCCTGCCCTATCTGGTGTCACTAATAGGCTCTTGTGTAGACACTATGCATACACTCATACAGTGTTACCTAGCCTGCCCTACCTGCTGTCACTAATAGGCTCTTGTGTAGACACTATGCATACACTCATACAGTGTTACCTAGCCTGCCCTATCTGGTGTCACTAATAGGCTCTTGTGCAGACACTTGCATACACTCATACAGTGTTACCTAGCCCGCCCTACCTGGTGTCACTAATGGCCTCTTGTGCAGACACTGTGCATATACTCATACAGTGTTACCTAGCCCGCCCTACTTGGTGTCACTAATAGGCTCTTGTGCAGACACTGTGCATACACTCATACAGTGTTGACTAGCCTGTCCTACCTGGTGTCACTAATAGGCTCTTGTGCAGACACTGTGCATATACTCATACAGTGTTACCTAGCCTCCCCTACCTGGCGTCACTAATAGGCTCTTGTGTAGACACTGTGCATATACTCATACAGTGTTAACGAGCCCGCCCTACCTGTGCCACTAATAGCTCTTGTGCAGACACTGTGCATATACTCATACAGTGTTACCTAGCATGCCCTACCTGGCGTCACTAATGGCCTCTTGTGCAGACACTGTGTATACACTCATACAGTGTTAACGAGCCCGCCCTACCTGGTGTCACTAACAGGCTCTTGTGCAGACACTGTGCATATACTCATACAGTGCTAACTAGCCCGCCCTACCTGGCGTCACTAATAGGCTCTTGTTCAGACACTGCTTATCTCTCATATCTATGTGACAGGCTCCCTATGGAAGCCTTATTAGTGTGCATGTCTCTTTAGTTGAAGTGTCAGACACAGTTCAGACCAATGTCTGATCTCCATCAGCCCAAATGGCCGCAGGCCCCAGAGTTGGACCCCTAACTCTACACTTGGTGCTTCATCCATGAGGAGCAGCTGTGGATGAATGTTTTACTTTTTAGGTTCCCCATGAGAAAGGTGGGAGCGTCCAATCTAAGACCCAAGAAGCAATGGCATGAAGCTAAAAGGAAGGGGATACAGATTAGACATTAGGAAAAACTTTGTGACCATAAGGGCGATCAGAGAGTGGAACCGGCCACTGCCACGAGAGGTGGGGAGCCTCCATCTGTGGAAATCTGCAGGCAGACGCTGGATGAACATAGCTGGGGTGATTTAGGAAAGCCTGCACTCGCAGAGAAGTGGACCCAATGGCCCAGAGGTACCTCCACCTCCACCATTCAATGATTCTATGACCCTAATTAGAGCAAATCATTGGCCAATCCAACAACGTGGCCGAGATTGTAACATCCCAAATATGAGATCCGGAGACAGTGAACCCGAAGCCACGGAAGGATCCGTACTCTCAGTGGCTTCACATTACAACCTCATCACTTTTACAAGCACTTTTTGAAAGACGTTTATACTTTTATTAGAAAGTAATGTGCCTTTTCTGAGTTTTATACTTTTTGGCGGGAAAATTAATGCCTTTATATGCATATTTATGTGTTTAGAATGTGAATAAGGTGTTTTAGCACTTAACCAGTGGACCGTGTCCAGAAGGGTGGGGCAACTGGATTAACCCCCATTCACATTAAGTTAGGGAAAGCAAGTGCCTGGGGGTGGTGAAGCAAATCCAGGCCTCCTAAGCAGAAATACCAATGGACTAATGTATATAGTTAAGATAACGTTACGGAACCCATGCCTCCTTAACCGGAAGAAACAAGAATGCTTAATGTTAATGTTGTTTAAAAATAAAAATGCCTTTTTCAGGGGGATCCATGCCGGACGGCGTGGGGACACGCAGGTTTAACTCTGGGGGAATGTGGCACCTCTGCGACCAGGGTGGCTACATAGGGAACTGCAGCCAGGCAGGAAGTTAGTCAGCTTGTACAACAAACACCCTCACAGTACACACACCCACAAGAGGTGGAACCCAACCCAGAGCCCGGGACTCTAGGCGGTGGGGTTTAGAGGAAAGTGGGTGGGAAGGAAGGTCAGGTGACAGATAGTACAAATAGAGGAAAAGAGGAGGAAGGATTTAGTAGGCCGGAGTAGGCTGAGAAGTAAAGATCAACAGAAAGTGACATATTCCGGTGGGGTTGGGCTCCCTGGAGATGCAGAATCCACAGAGACACAGATCCATGGAGAGAAAGCTCGTCCATAGCCGGCATCCCAGGGGAGTGTGAGGACAGAGACCGACGGTATCACCAGGTCCGAGGAACACGGCAGCACCGACCAACTACAGGCAGGGTAGATTTCCCTTGAAGTAACTGGAAGTCACACGGGTTAGAAGGAGCCTGATAAGCCCTTGGGAGACAGGGTTACTGAAGGCTAGGCAAATACCAGAGTGTCGGCTCTGAGGGGTACTGACGTTTCACACCGGCTTCCCAGACAAACCAATGGGGAGCTTTAATTCCAAGTTGGAGTTCCTACCACCAGAGTTGGAAGCTCAGCAGCAACCACGAGGATCCGGCTTACCGCCCACATACACATAGGGGGAAGCTACATACAAGGGGCCGAGCTGCCGCCATGCAATCCACAGAGAGGACAGAGAAAGTGAGAACAAGCCTGAAAGGACATAGAGAAGGAGTGAGGGGTCTCAGAGCAACAGCCTGGCTGCAGAGGGTTAAGTGTTACCAGAGTTAACTGAGTAAAGCTGTAAAGAACTGAACTGTACCGTAAACTCTGTGACTTAGAAGAACTTGAGCGTAAACCCGGTGAACCCTGCTTCAGTGTCGTGTCTGATTCCAGGTATACTGAACTGTGCATTACACACCTTTTACCCTGCCAGGAGCAGCCCGACCCGCGGCGGGCTCATCTCTCGAGCCCACTGGGACGGGGTACTCGGTACCAGACCGGGTTGCTACTAGGGATGTCACGGAGGTCCTGGTCCGGACCGTGTCCCGGGCCCTGGCAAATAAAAGGGGAATATTTACAAGGATTAAATGTTTGTCGTGACGCCACCCACAGCTTGTGGTCAATAATGGGGCCACCGCTGCTGCATAACCTCCGAGGATGATGTTAAAGCAGCTGTAGATGGAATAGTTCTCCGCGGGTAGAACTGGGTTCCCCGGGGCAGTGATGTTAAGGTGTATGGTGTAGGCTTGTGATTTGTGCAGTCACTTACTGTCCTGATGCTGCAGCCTTCCTTTCCTCAGGGTTCAGAGCTGACAGGCTGTGGCTCTCCAGGCTGGATTCTTCTGTGGTCCTGCTGGAGGGAATCATGCACAGATAATCATGCGAGGGAGTCAGAAGCAGGGTTCACCGTGTTTACTATGCAGTTCTTCAATACAACAACAGCTCAGTTACAGTTCTTACACGGTTACACACATTTCCCCTCCGGGTTCCTCTTTACTCCCTGCAGCCAGGTTGTTCCTCTCTGTGACCCCTCACTCCTTCTCTGTCCTTTCCAGGCTTTACTCTCTCTCTCTCTCTGTGTGTGTCTCCAGACAGTATGGCGGTGGCTTGGACCCCTGTGGGCCCTCGTAGTTGCCACTGAGCTGCTTGGCCTTTGGGGAGGAACTCTAATTGGTGTTAGAGTTCCCGTCGGTAATCTGGGGAAACCGGGTGAATCGTCGGTCCCCTTCAGAGCCGACACTCTGCTGCTAGCCTAGCCTCCAATAGTCCTGCTTTATTATCAGGCTCCTTCTACCGTGTGACTCAGGTTCCATAGGAAGGCTACTCCGCCTGCAGTTAGTCGTCTCGGCTGTGTTTCTAGGACCCAGTGCTGCTGGTCCTCTCCTCCGCACACTCCTGGGTGCTGGTTCCGGATGGGCTTTCTCTCTGTGGCTCGCACTGGCTCTTCAGATTCTGCGCTCCTTACACCCCACTCCTCCAGGACGTGTCTTCTGGTCTGTTCTGCTCAGCCTACCTCGGCCTACTCTGACCCTTCCTCCTCCCCTTCTCTATTTCTACTATCTATCACCTGACTGCTTGCTGTCCCACCCACTGTTCTCTAAACCCACCACCCCTTGTCCGCTTAGAGTCCGGGCTCGGGTTGGTGCTACCCTCTAGTGGTGTGTGGGATGTCTGTGAGGGTGTTATGGTGCAACTGTCTTTCTATCTTACCTGGTACAGTTCCCTATGTGGCCTCCTGATCACAGGGGCACCACATTCCCCCGGAGTTAAACCAGCGTGTCCCCACGCCGTCCGGCATGGATCCCCCTGAAAACATTTTAATTTTATGCAAACATAAACATTAAGCAGTATTTTTCATCCATTTAAGGAGGCACGGATTCTTGTAACATTGCATTAAGTTAACTATTTACATAAGTGCACGGGTCTATCGGCTCAGGGGCTACACCACCCTTCTAGACCTTTTAACGGGTCCAATACTATAACACATTCTAAGGCACATAAATAACATTACTTTCTAGCAAAAGTATAAAAGTTCTTTTCTTCGATTCAAAAAGCTCAAAAAGTGCAAAAAGTTTCAAAAAGAAAGTTTCAAAGTTCAAAAAGTCAAAGGCACAAGTGCTTTAAATACTGCGCACAAGCACTCTGCAGTCCAGCTCAAAGTTCAAGGCACAGTCTTTCAAGTGCAAAAGCGGTCTTAAAACCAAGGGGGAGCACGCTTGGTGCTCAACTATTTACAAGGCAAAGTTCGTACCAGCTCGTTGTTCGTGGTATCAAATGTTGAAATAACATATAAGACAGACAAGGGAAAAGCTAACATTCATTCAGGATTGGGATGGGGGCATCAAGGGTTACATCGCATTCACACTTACAGTTTCTTTCTGCAGGATCCGGGTCTTCATTCCTTCTTTTCCATCTTCCAGGGTAATACCTGCGGTACTCGCCTTCTTGGGAACATTTCCAAGTCTTGCAATGCCTGGATCAATAAATAGCTGTCTGGAGTCTGCGTTGCTACGTCTTTTGCAGGTCTCACTGTAACAGTCTCTGATTGAATTGAGGGACCCGTGTTTAGCAATGGATAACTATTTGTTTGTGTACCTGTCTCTCAAGTTCTTCCTTCTCCCATCTGCGCACGCAGCACTTTATATATTCCTCCCAGGTTACTATCTCTGCTGGGCCTATTGAACCACCGGGGTCACCTAGGAAGCCCATCAAGTCCTCACAACTTTCATCCCTTTCCCACCAGCAACGGAGTTGCTCTCCTCTCACCTCAGTTGTCGCAGGTGCTGGTATCAGGGGCTCTGGCAACGGTAGGCATCCTTCCGGCAAGTCTCCGAGCGGGTCAGTCTCTTTTGCAGCGGGGCGCGATATCACTTCAGGGACGGACACATCTATCAAGGTTGCTGTGCGGCAGATCTGCTCACTTCCAATGCTGTAGCTTGAGGCGCCAACCCAGCCGGGTTGCGTGGGTGAGGTCTGGAAGCTCTGCCGTACATCTACGTGTATCCGGGTTCTTTGCTCCGCTTGGGCCCGGATTGTCTGTAAGGGCAGCAGTCGCAGCACACCTCTATGGGTGTCTCGAATCTCAGGACGTTCTTTGCCGCCTTCCGCCATGCTGCCTCGGTCACTAGAGTTCTTTTCCTGGCCGGGTTACTCCACTAGTTCGCTCCGTGGGCCCTCCGGGATCACTGTAGATCTTCCAATTGTAGCGCTCTCCTTTGCGTCCTTCGCTTCTGTCCTCGTGTACTCCGATGGCGACTTCTTCTCTTCCGGTTCTTTGTCCAGCCTCTTCCTGATGACGATTTCCTCTCTGGCTCCCGCCAGCTTCTCATTGGTAGATGGACTTAGGGGCGGAGGCTCCTCCTTTGGATTGATGGCTGGCTCCCCCAGAGTTAATGGGAGCCAGGGCGGGTCTTTCTTTTCGCGCCTTGGACCAGACCGGCCCACTATGGGACGTCTGGGCACGCCTCCTCTGCACATGGTCTCAGGCTCCTATGGCCGCCATTAAGCCCAGATTTGGCGGGAAGAGTCCAGAACACGTTATATAGGCACACGGGTCCGGTTCTTTTGGACCGGTTCATTCTGTTCGTGACGCCAGGTTGTCGAGCCCACTGGCACGGGGTACTCGGTACCGAACCGGGTTCCTACTAGGGATGTCACGGAGGTCCTGGTCCGGACCGTGTCCTGGGCCCTGGCAAATAAAAGGGGAATATTTACAAGGGATTAAATGTTTGTCGTGACGCCACCCACGGCTTATGGTCAATAATAGGACCACCGCTGCTGCATAACCTCCGAGGATGATGTTAAAGCAGCTGTAGATGGAATTGTTCTCCGCGGGTAGGACTGGGTTCCCCGGGGCAGTGATGTTAAGGTGTATGGTGTAGGCTTGTGATTTGTGCAGTGCACTTACTGTCCTGATGCTGCAGCCTTCCTTTCTCCAGGGTTCAGAGGTGACAGGCTGTGGCTCTCCAGGCTGGATTCCTCTGCGGTCCTGCTGGAGGGAATCATGCACGGATAATCATGCGAGGGAGTCAGAAGCAGGGTTCACCATGTTTACTTTGCAGTTCTTCAATACAACAACAGTTCAGTTACAGTTCTTACACGGGTTATACACTTTCTCCTCGGGGTTCCTATTTACTCCTGCAACCAGGTTGTTCCTCTCTGTGACCCCTCACTCCTTCTCTGTCCTTTCCAGGCTTTACTCTCTCTCTCTCTCTGTGTGTGTCTCCGGACAGTATGGCGGTGGCTCGGACCCCTGTGGGCCCTCGTGGTCGCCACTTAGCTGCATTTCCTTTGGGGTAGGAACTCTAACGTGGAGTTAGAGCTTCCCGTCGGTAATCTGGGGAAACCGGGTGAATCGTCAGTCCCCTTCCGAGCCGACACTCTGCTGCTAGCCTAGCCTCCAATAGTCCTGCTGTGCTAGGCTCTATCAGGCTCCTTCTAACCGTGTGACTCAGGTTCCATAGGTAGGCTACTCCGCCTGCAGTCTGCCGTCTCAGCCATGTTTCTAGGACCCAGTGCTGCTGGTCCTCTCTTCCCTCACACTCCTGGGATGCTGGTTCCGGATGGGCTTTCTCTCTGTGGCTGCACTGGCTCTTCAGATTCTGCGCTCCTTCCACCCCACTCTTCCAGGACGTGTGCTTCTGGTCAGTTCTGCTCAGCCTACCTCGGCCTACTGACTCCTTGCTTGCTGTCCCACCCACTGTTCTCTAAACCCACCACTCCTTGCCTGCCTAGAGTCCCGGGCTCCGGGTTGGGTGCTGCCCTCTAGTGGTGTGTGGGGTGTCTGTGAGGGTGTTGTGGTGCAACTGTCTTTCTATCTTACCTGGCTGCAGTTCCCTATGTGGCCTCCTGGTCGCAGGGGCGCCACACATCCATCCAGCTGCAGCCCATCCATTCCTCCATCCTCCTGGCAGAGCAGCGCTGAAGCGGTGGTCCCTTTACTGACCACAACCCCGTGGGTGGCGTCACGACAAACTATCCCTGTATATACCCCTTTTACTTGTGAGAACCCGGACACGGTCCGGAAAAAGACCGCCGTGACATCCCTAGCAGTACCCCGGTCCGATACCGAGTGCCCCGTCCCAGTGGGCTCCACAGATTTGATGAACTATTTTTTACATTTATTTTGCAGTTATTCTGATGTAAGGGAGTCACAGATAACTGGATCTAGATTAGATCCATGGTGGTGCAGTTCATACCCGTTACACACCGGTCCGTGGAGGATCCCTCCCCCCTGATCTCTGCTCTCTTGCAGCGGTGGCGAATCCTTCCCCTTGGTCTCTGCTCTCTTGCAGCGGTGGTGGATCCTTCTCCCTGAGCTCTGCTCTCTTGCAGCGGTGGCAGATCCTACCCCATGATCTCTGCGCTCTTGCAGTGGTGGTGGATCCTTCCCCCCGATCTCTGCTCTCTTGTAGCGTGGTGGATCCTTCCCCCCGATCTCTGCTCTCTTGCAGTGCTGGGATCCTTCCCACCGATCTCTGCTCTCTTGCAGTGGTGGTGGATCCTTCCCCCCTGATCTCCGCTCTCTTGTAGCGGTGGTGGATCCTTCCCCCCGATCTCTGCTCTCTTGCAGCGGTGGCGGATCCTTCCACTTGGTCCCTGCTCTCTTGCAGCGGTGGTGGATACTTACCTCTGATCTTTGCTCTCTTGCAGCGGTGGCGGATCCTTCCCCCTGATCTCTGCTCTCTTGCAACAGTGGCGGATCCTTCCCCCTGATCTCTGCTCTCTTGCAGCGGTGGCGGATCCTTCCCCCTGATCTCTGTTCTCTTGCAGCGGTGGCGGATCCTTCCCCCTGATCTCTGCTCTCTTGCAGCGGTTGCGGATCCTTCCCCCTGATCTTTTGCAGCGGTGGTGGATCCTTCCTCCTGATCTCTGCTCTCTTGCAGCTGTGGCGGATCCTTCCCCCTGATCTTTTGCAGCGGTGGTGGATCCTTCCTTCTGATCTCTGCTCTCTTGCAGCTGTGGCGGATCCTTCCCCCTGATCTTTTGCAGCGGTGGTGGATCCTTCCTCCTGATCTCTGCTCTCTTGCAGCTGTGGCGGATCCTTCCCCTGATCTTTTGCAGCGGTGGTGGATCCTTCCCCTGAGCTCTGCTCTCTTGTAGTGGTGGTGGATCCTTCCCCCCGATCTCTGCTCTCTTGTAGCGGTGGCGGATCGTTCCCCCTGTTCTCTTGCAGCGGTGGCGGATCCTTCCCCCTGATCTCTGCTCTCTTGCAGTGGTGGCAGATCCTTCCCCCTGATCTCTGCTCTCTTGCAGCGGTGGCGGATCCTTCCCCCCGATCTCTGCTCTCTTGCAGCGATGGCGGATCGTTCCCCCTGTTCTCTTGCAGCGGTGGCGGATCCTTCCCCCCTGATCTCTGCTCTCTTGCAGCGGTGGCGGATCCTTCCCCCCTGATCTCTGCTCTCTTGCAGCGGTGGCGGATCCTTCCCCCTGATCTCTGCTCTCTTGCAGCGGTGGCGGATCATTCCCCCTGTTCTCTTGCAGCGGTGGCAGATCCTTCCCCCTGATCTCTGCTCTCTTGCAGCGGTGGCGGATCCTTCCCCCTGATCTCTGCTCTCTTGCAGCGGTGGCGGATCATTCCCCCTGTTCTCTTGCAGCGGTGGCGGATCCTTCCCCCTGATCTCTGCTCTCTTGCAGCGTGAGGGATCCTTCCCCCTGATCTCTGCTCTCTTGCAGCGGTGGTGGATCGTTCCCCCTGATCTCTTGCAGCGGTGGCGGATCCTTCACCCCTGATCTCTGCTCTCTTGCAGCGGTGGCGGATCCTTCCCCCCTGATCTCTGCTCTCTTGCAGCGGTGGCGGATCCTTCCCCCTGATCTCTGCTCTCTTGCAGCGGTGGCGGATCGTTCCCCCTGTTCTCTCTTGCAGGGTGGCGGATCCTTCCCCCCTGATCTCTGCTCTCTTGCAGCGGTGGCGGATCCTTCCCCCCTGATCTCTGCTCTCTTGCAGCGGTGGCAGATCCTTCCCCCTGATCTCTGCTCTCTTGCAGCGGTGGCGGATCGTTCCCCCTGTTCTCTTGCAGCGGTGGCGGATCCTTCCCCCTGATCTCTGCTCTCTTGCAGCGGTGGCGGATCCTTCCCCCCTGATCTCTGCTCTCTTGCAGCGGTGGCAGATCCTTCCCCCTGATCTCTGCTCTCTTGCAGCGGTGGCGGATCGTTCCCCCTGTTCTCTTGCAGCGGTGGCGGATCCTTCCCCCCTGATCTCTGCTGTCTTGCAGCGGTGGCGGATCCTTCCCCCTGATCTCTGCTCTCTTGCAGCGGTGACGGATCCTTCCCCCTGATCTCTGCTCTCTTGCAGCGGTGGCGGATCGTTCCCCCTGTTCTCTTGCAGCGGTGACGGTGCTGACAGCCATGTGTTCGCCTCCTTCGCTCCCTCCGTCTCCTTCCTGCTGAGCGCGATAAGACAAAGTCGGAATCAATAGTTAATTAACATCACAGCTGCCGAGGAACAAAGGAGCGGCGCGATGTGCGGGGGGCGCGATGTGCCGCCGCTCCGGATAATAGACCCCAAGTGTCAGCGGGACTAGAATTACCTGCTAAACTCTCAAGGTTACAGACACCCGAGCCGTCACACCCCTTCATTGCTGGAGCGCAGAGTAGCAGGTGTTACATAGAAATCTGTAATGGAACCAATGTGGTCTGTGAGCAGATGGGGAAGAGTCTCAACACTCAATATACGTGTATGAATGTACAAGAGCTCCCCCTGCTGGTGACTGCAGTAAGGGTGAATTCGAGAATTTGTCTCTTCACTTCCGATTGTTGGTGTCACCATTGTCTCCCGTCCTTAAGGGACCTTTGACAGCTCTCAGATCTGAGCTTCACGTTACCTTGTGAAACTCTGGGTTTTTATATTTATTTCCTATCTTTTAGGGCAGGAAGGGTTAAGGACTATTTCCTTGCTGGTAATTCCATGTTTGGTCAATCTCAGGGGTAGCTGTTTATGACCACTCCCCTCCACTTTAAATAGTCAATCACCTGATTTTGGTGATAGATTATCTTCATTCTGAACTGACCACCATGGAGGGGGGAAGTCTCTTGAAGTCTCATGCACTTAGATTGCGCTGACTTTGCTGGATGATGCTGTGTGTGTTGTGTCTGCATTTCTTCAAGAGTTGCATGAGGTATGGATGTGAAGGTCTTGGTCCTGACTTACCTCCTGTATTATACTCCAGAGCTGCACTCACTATTATGCTCAGTTGCTGGTTGAGGGATTGATGTGAGGCTTGGGTGTGACTCACCTGGAATCCCCTCCCCGTGGCTTTAAATAGCTTTCCCCCTCGTCTGTCAGATGCTGTCTATCATACTGTATGTAGTGAGCTCTGGGGGCATCATTTTCTATATAGGGAGCAGTGGGGACATCATCTAATATATAAAGTTGAGTGTATGTGGCAAGCCCTGCCCACTCCACATGACCACACCCACTCAACATGGACACACCCACTCAACATGGTCACACCCATTCTACATGACCAGGCCCACTTTTCATAATGACTCCTTTTCCACATAGCCCCACCCCACATAGCCACACCCATGTTTGTGGAAAGCCCCACCCTCTCCAGATAGCCATGTCCCACTCCACATAACCACGCCCACTACACATAACCACACCCCCCTCCATTGTGATGTCACAATAGAATGTAGAATGTTAGCTTATAAAATTCCGTGTCATGTCACTGCCTGATCATTCTGATCTTATGCCTCATAAGCAAAATAATGTGACTGGATGATTGTCGTCACACGCTAAGAGAAAAGCTGTATCACGCCTCAATGAGCAAGAATTACAGAAATGGAAGAAAAGAAGGCAAGAATTAAAGAAATGTATGTATGAATGTATGAATGTATGTATGTATGAATGTATGTATGAATGTATGAATGTATGTATGAATGTATGAATGTATGTATTGTGGTGATGTGGCCCATGGCCGGGGTACATCACATGTAGGATCAGAGGATGATCCTGTGCAAACTGGCCGGTTTTCCTGTGATGATAATACTGTGTGAACCAACCTGAACACAATGAGGTTTCATGAGCCTAATGAGCGGCAGTGAGAGTGGGATGAGATCCATGAGGAATAGGATGTAATGAATGAGTGCTGACAACCCGGAACACAGGGAGTTAACCTGAGCTGTGTGACAGGCTGATTACAAGCAGCTGAGGGGGTGTGTCCATGTGGGAGTGGCTGGCACGATAAGGACCTGCCAGGTGTCTGAGTGAAGAGAGGACGATGGGAATCAGAGAAGTCCAGAGCACTGCCATGTGAGGAGGTGCTGGAAGTGATGGGAGCCTGCCAGCTCCATGCTAGTGCACCTGATGTGTGCATGCCAGCCAGTGTCCAGGACCGAGGACGGCTCAAGGGCCAGGTGGTCTTGTGTGTACTGAGTGACAGGGCTCCTGGTACTATTGTGGGCCCTGAGTGTGTAGCATATTGGTGTATGTAAAAATGCCATGAATGCTGTGTCATGCATGAGTCATAATGGTTTATGAAAAAGTGCCATGTGTGATGACTCATGTGCTATAGGATGGGGAATGATCCCTGTCAGGGTGATAGCCGTCTTTAGAACCAGACTGAGGTCTGCAAGGGTCGGTGGGTGACGCCTTGAAGTTCTGGGGAAAAACGTATGTGAATGTCCTGTAATGTAATGTCATATGGGAATGTCATATAATGCAATGTAAGCACATGCATATTATATGTGAAAATGGAAATACAGTGTTATGGTTTGTGTTGAAAGCGGTTTATGACAGAAATTAATAAATCCGCTGCTTATGTTACGTTGAAATGTAGTCGCTGCTGTCATTTTCCCCGTGCCAAGCGGGTTCCCCTGGGGCGCTACCTCACATTATGTATGTATGTATGTATGTATGTATGTATGTAGTACATTAAAGGAGTTCTCACCATTGCATCTACATTTTCAAAATTTTGCACACCCCATTTGACTCAGGGTTTGTAGATGGGTGTGGATTTGAGGGAGCAGGTTTGGGGGTGCGGGTGCAGCGGGGGCATTTTTGGGGTGTGGCTTTAGAAGGGTGTGGGGGTGCAGGTTTGAGGAGGGTACGGGGGGCAGGTTTGGGGATAGAATTTTTGGGGTGGGGGTTGAGGGATAGATTAGGAGGAAGCATGTGTGGATGTGGCGAGTTGGGGAGAGGTGTGGGGGGGGCAGGATTGGTATGTATAGTGGTCATACATACACAAACAAGGACATACACTCGGCTTATCACTAAGAACAGTTAGTTACTATGCCCGGGCAATGTCGGGCTCTACAGCCAGTACTGTATATGGGGTGGTGTGGGGACATTATACTGTGTATAGGGTGCTGTGGGACATCATACTGTAATTGGAAGCGTTGGGGCATCATACTGTATATACAGAAGCTATGGGGGCTATACTGTATATAGTGAGTGTGGGGGCTCATACTTGATATAGGAGCTGTGGGGCTCATACTATAATAGTGAGCTGGGGGCTCATACTGTATATACGAGCTGTGGGTCTCATACTGTATGGGATACTGAGCTGTGGGGGCTCATACTGTATATAGTGAGCTGTGGGGCATCATACTGTATTAGGGAGCTGTGGGGACATCATCTGTATATAGGAGACTTGTGGAGACCTCATACTGCATATAGTGGAGTTTGAAGGGCTCATACTGTATATAGGGAGCTGTGGGGCATTCATCTGTATATAGGGAGCTGTGGGACATCATACTGTATATAGGAGCTGTGGGGATCATACTGTATATAGGGAGCTGTGGGGACATCATACTGTATATAGGGAGCTGTGGGGACATCATACTGTATATAGTGAGCTGTGGGACATCATACTGATTAGGAGCTGTGGGGGCATCATACTGTATATAGAGGAGCTGTGGGATATCATACTGTATATAGGGAGCTGTGGGGCATCATACTGTATATAGGGAGCTGTGGGAATATCATTCTGTATATAGGGAGCTGTGGGGACATCATACTGTATATAGGGAGCTGTGGGACATCATACTGTATATAGAGAGCTGTGGGGCATCATACTGTATATAGAGAGCTGTGGGACATCATACTTATTAGAGTGGGGACATCATACTGATATAGGAGCTGTGGGACATCATACTGTATATAGGAAGCTGTGGGGGCATATACTGTATATAGGGAGCTGTGAGGACATCATCACTGTATATAGAGAGCTGTGGGGACATCATACTGTATATAGGGAGCTGTGGGAAATCATTCTGTATATAGGGAGCTGTGGGGACATCATACTGTATATAGGGAGCTGTGGGGACATCATACTGTATATAGGAGCTGTGGGGGACATCATACTGTATATAGGGAGCTGTGGGACATATACTGTATATAGGGAGCTGTGGGGACATCATACTGCATATAGGGAGCTGTGGGGCATCATACTGTATATAGGGAGCTGTGGGGCATCAACTGTATATAGGGAGCTGTGGGACATACTGTATATAGGGAGATGTGGGACATCATACTGTATATAGGGAGCTGTGGGGATATACTGTATATTGGGAGCTGTGGGGACTCACACTGTATATAGGGAGCTGTGGGGACATCATACTGTATATAGGGAGCTGTGGGGACATATACTGTATATAGGGAGCTGTGGGGACATCATACTGTATATAGGGAGCTGTGGGACATCATACTGTATATAGGGAGCTGGGGGCTCATACTGTATATAGGGAGCTGGGGGACATCAACTGTATATAGGGAGTGTGGGACATCAACTGTATATAGGGAGCTGTGGGACAATATACTGTATATAGGGAGCTGTGGGGACATCATACTGTATATAGGGAGCTTGAGGGACATCATACTGTATATAGGAGCTGGGGAACATAATACTTATATAGGACTGTGGGACATACTGTATATAGGGAGCTTGGGGACATCATACTGTATATAGAGGAGCTGTGGTGGGCATCATACTGTATATTGGGAGCTGTGGGACTACATCTGTATATAGGGAACTGTGGGGACATCATACTGTATATAGGGAGTGTGGGAACATCATATTGTATATAGGGAGCTGTGGGAAATATACTGTATATAGGGAGCTGTGGGACATCATACTGTATATAGGGAGCTGTGGGGCATCATACTGTATATAGAGAGCTGTGGGAACATAATACTTTATTTAGGGAACAGTGGGGACATCATACTGTATATAGGGAGCTGTGTGAGGACATCATACTGTATATAGAGAGCTGTGGGAACATCATACTGTATATAGTGGAGCTGTGGGGACATCATACTGTATATAGGAGCTGTGGGAAATCATACTGTATATAGGGAGCTGTGGGGACATCATACTGTATATAGAGAGCTGTGGGGACATCATACTGTATATAGAGAGCTGTGGGGGCATCATACTGTATATAGAGAGCTGTGGGAACATAATACTTTATATAGGAGCGTGGGACATCATACTGTAAAGAGGAGCTGTGGGGCATCATACTGTATATAGGGAGCTGTGGAGGACATCATACTGTATATAGAGAGCTGTGGGACATATACTGTATATAAGGACTGTGGGGACATCATACTGTATATAGGGAGCTGTGGGGACATCATACTGTATATAGAGACCCTGTGGGGCAATCATACTGTATATAGAGAGCTGTGGGGACATCATACTGATATAGGGAGCTGTGAGGGCATCATACTGTATATAGAGAGCTGTGGGAACATAATACTTTATTTAGGGAGCAGTGGGGACATCATACTGTATATAGAGGAGCTGTGTGGGCATCATACTGTATATTGGGAGTTGTGGAGACATCTTTCTGTATATAGAGAGCTGTGGTGACATTATACTGTATATAAGGATCGTGTGGGGACATCATACTGTATATACGGGAGCTTTGGGGACATTATACCATACATAGAGAGCCGGGGCAATATCATACTGTATATAAGGAGCTGTGGGGACAGTGAAATCCATCAGTTATCCCAACACACAGGGGCAGTGATACTGTGCACAATGTATGTCTAAACAGCTGCAGAAACAATGGACCAGACAATATCTAAATGTAGAATGTGCTGATATCATATTGTGAACCGCGTCTGATGGGAGATTTGCATTTTGCTTCTCTCATGTGGGAGAAGTGTGAACCGAAGAACAAGATCAGCAGCTCCAACACAACGAGCGAAACATCGATAGTCCCAGATCAGAACCAGGGAGCAAGATACTGGGGTAATCCTCGGTATCTGTATATATACACGGCACAGTACCACTTCTCCTGTCCTGTATACTGGGTGTAATCCTCAGTATCTGTATTATTCTGTATATATACACTGCACAGTACCACTTCTCCTGTCCTGTATACTGGGTGTAATCCTCAGTATCTGTATTATTCTGTATATATACACTGCACAGTACCACTTCTCCTGTCGTGTATACTGGGTGTAATCCTCAGTATCTGTATTATTCTGTATATATACACTGCACAGTACCACTTCTCCTGTCCTGTATACTGGGTGTAATCCTCAGTATCTGTATTATTCTGTATATATACACTGCACAGTACCACTTCTCCTGTCCTGTATACTGGGTGTAATCCTCAGTATCTGTATTATTCTGTATATATACACTGCACAGTACCACTTCTCCTGTCCTGTATACTGGGTGTAATCCTCAGTATCTGTATTATTCTGTATATATACACTGCACAGTACCACTTCTCCTGTCCTGTATACTGGGTGTAATCCTCAGTATCTGTATTATTCTGTATATATACACTGCACAGTACCACTTCTCCTGTCCTGTATACTGGGTGTAATCCTCAGTATCTGTATTATTCTGTATATATACACTGCACAGTACCACTTCTCCTGTCCTGTATACTGGGTGTAATCCTCAGTATCTGTATTATTCTGTATATATACACTGCACAGTACCACTTCTCCTGTCCTGTATACTGGGTGTAATCCTCAGTATCTGTATTATTCTGTATATTACACTGCACAGTACCACTTCTCCTGTCCTGTATACTGGGTGTAATCCTCAGTATCTGTATTATTCTGTATATATACACTGCACAGTACCACTTCTCCTGTCCTGTATACTGGGTGTAATCCTCAGTATCTGTATTATTCTGTATATATACACTGCACAGTACCACTTCTCCTGTCCTGTATACTGGGTGTAATCCTCAGTATCTGTATTATTCTGTATATATACACTGCACAGTACCACTTCTCCTGTCCTGTATACTGGGTGTAATCCTCAGTATCTGTATTATTCTGTATATATACACTGCACAGTACCACTTCTCCTGTCCTGTATACTGGGTGTAATCCTCAGTATCTGTATTATTCTGTATATATACACTGCACAGTACCACTTCTCCTGTCCTGTATACTGGGTGTAATCCTCAGTATCTGTATTATTCTGTATATATACACTGCACAGTACCACTTCTCCTGTCTGTATACTGGGTGTAATCCTCAGTATCTGTATTATTCTGTATATATACACTGCACAGTACCACTTCTCCTGTCTGTATACTGGGTGTAATCCTCAGTATCTGTATTATTCTGTATATATACACTGCACAGTACCACTTCTCCTGTCCTGTATACTGGGTGTAATCCTCAGTATCTGTATTATTCTGTATATATACACTGCACAGTACCACTTCTCCTGTCCTGTATACTGGGTGTAATCCTCAGTATCTGTATTATTCTGTATATATACACTGCACAGTACCACTTCTCCTGTCCTGTATACTGGGTGTAATCCTCAGTATCTGTATTATTCTGTATATATACACTGCACAGTACCACTTCTCCTGTCCTGTATACTGGGTGTAATCCTCAGTATCTGTATTATTCTGTATATATACACTGCACAGTACCACTTCTCCTGTCCTGTATACTGGGTGTAATCCTCAGTATCTGTATTATTCTGTATATATACACTGCACAGTACCACTTCTCCTGTCCTGTATACTGGGTGTAATCCTCAGTATCTGTATTATTCTGTATATATACACTGCACAGTACCACTTCTCCTGTCCTGTATACTGGGTGTAATCCTCAGTATCTGTATTATTCTGTATATATACAGTGCACAGTACCACTTCTCCTGTCCTGTATACTGGGTGTAATCCTCAGTATCTGTATTATTCTGTGTATATATACACTGCACAGTACCACTTCTCCTGTCCTGTATACTGGGTGTAATCCTCAGTAGTCTGTATATTCTGTATATATACACTGCACAGTACCACTTCTCCTGTCCTGTATACTGGGTTAATCCTCAGTATCTGTATTATTCTGTATATATACACTGCACAGTACCACTTCTCCTGTCCTGTATACTGGGTGTAATCCTCAGTATCTGTATTATTCTGTATATATACACTGCACAGTACCACTTCTCCTGTCCTGTATACTGGGTGATAATCCTCAGTATCTGTATTATCTGTATATATACACTGCACAGTACCACTTCTCCTGTCCTGTATACTGGGTGTAATCCTCAGTATCTGTATTATTCTGTATATATACAATGCACAGTACCACTTCTCCTGTCCTGTATACTGGGTGTAATCCTCAGTATCTGTATTATTCTGTATATATACACTGCACAGTACCACTTCTCCTGTCCTGTATACTGGGTGTAATCCTCAGTATCTGTATTATTCTGTATATATACACTGCACAGTACCACTTCTCCTGTCCTGTATACTGGGTGTAATCCTCAGTATCTGTATTATTCTGTATATATACACTGCACAGTACCACTTCTCCTGTCCTGTATACTGGGTGTAATCCTCAGTATCTGTATTATTCTGTATATATACACTGCACAGTACCACTTCTCCTGTCCTGTATACTGGGTGTAATCCTCAGTATCTGTATTATTCTGTATATATACACTGCACAGTACCACTTCTCCTGTCCTGTATACTGGGTGTAATCCTCAGTATCTGTATTATTCTGTATATATACACTGCACAGTACCACTTCTCCTGTCCTGTATACTGGGTGTAATCCTCAGTATCTGTATTATTCTGTATATATACACTGCACAGTACCACTTCTCCTGTCCTGTATACTGGGTGTAATCCTCAGTATCTGTATTATTCTGTATATATACACTGCACAGTACCACTTCTCCTGTCCTGTATACTGGGTGTAATCCTCAGTATCTGTATTATTCTGTATATATACACTGCACAGTACCACTTCTCCTGTCCTGTATACTGGGTGTAATCCTCAGTATCTGTATTATTCTGTATATATACACTGCACAGTACCACTTCTCCTGTCCTGTATACTGGGTGTAATCCTCAGTATCTGTATTATCTGTATATATACACTGCACAGTACCACTTCTCCTGTCCTGTATACTGGGTGTAATCCTCAGTATCTGTATTATTCTGTATATATACACTGCACAGTACCACTTCTCCTGTCCTGTATACTGGGTGTAATCCTCAGTATCTGTATTATTCTGTATATATACACTGCACAGTACCACTTCTCCTGTCCTGTATACTGGGTGTAATCCTCAGTATCTGTATTATTCTGTATATATACACTGCACAGTACCACTTCTCCTGTCCTGTATACTGGGTGTAATCCTCAGTATCTGTATTATTCTGTATATTATACACTGCACAGTACCACTTCTCCTGTCCTGTATACTGGGTGTAATCCTCAGTATCTGTATTATTCTGTATATATACACTGCACAGTACCACTTCTCCTGTCCTGTATACTGGGTGTAATCCTCAGTATCTGTATTATTCTGTATATATACACTGCACAGTACCACTTCTCCTGTCCTGTATACTGGGTGTAATCCTCAGTATCTGTATTATTCTGTATATATACACTGCACAGTACCACTTCTCCTGTCCTGTATACTGGGTGTAATCCTCAGTATCTGTATTATTCTGTATATATACACTGCACAGTACCACTTCTCCTGTCCTGTATACTGGGTGTAATCCTCAGTATCTGTATTATTCTGTTATATACACTGCACAGTACCACTTCTCCTGTCCTGTATACTGGGTGTAATCCTCAGTATCTGTATTATTCTGTATATATACACTGCACAGTACCACTTCTCCTGTCCTGTATACTGGGTGTAATCCTCAGTATCTGTATTATTCTGTATATATACACTGCACAGTACCACTTCTCCTGTCCTGTATACTGGGTGTAATCCTCAGTATCTGATATTATTCTGTATATATACACTGCACAGTACCACTTCTCCTGTCCTGTATACTGGGTGTAATCCTCAGTATCTGTATTATTCTGTATATATACACTGCACAGTACCACTTCTCCTGTCCTGTATACTGGGTGTAATCCTCAGTATCTGTATTATTCTGTATATATACACTGCACAGTACCACTTCTCCTGTCCTGTATACTGGGTGTAATCCTCAGTATCTGTATTATTCTGTATATATACACTGCACAGTACCACTTCTCCTGTCCTGTATACTGGGTGTAATCCTCAGTATCTGTATTATTCTGTATATATACACTGCACAGTACCACTTCTCCTGTCCTGTATACTGGGTGTAATCCTCAGTATCTGTATTATTCTGTATATATACACTGCACAGTACCACTTCTCCTGTCCTGTATACTGGGTGTAATCCTCAGTATCTGTATTATTCTGTATATATACACTGCACAGTACCACTTCTCCTGTCCTGTATACTGGGTGTAATCCTCAGTATCTGTATTATTCTGTATATATACACTGCACAGTACCACTTCTCCTGTCCTGTATACTGGGTGTAATCCTCAGTATCTGTATTATTCTGTATATATACACTGCACAGTACACACTTCTCCTGTCCTGTATACTGGGTGTAATCCTCAGTATCTGTATTATTCTGTATATATACACTGCACAGTACCACTTCTCCTGTCCTGTATACTGGGTGTAATCCTCAGTATCTGTATTATTCTGTATATATACACTGCACAGTACCACTTCTCCTGTCCTGTATACTGGGTGTAATCCTCAGTATCTGTATTATTCTGTAATATACACTGCACAGTACCACTTCTCCTGTCCTGTATACTGGGTGTAATCCTCAGTATCTGTATTATTCTGTATATATACACTGCACAGTACCACTTCTCCTGTCCTGTATACTGGGTGTAATCCTCAGTATCTGTATTATTCTGTATATATACACTGCACAGTACCACTTCTCCTGTCCTGTATACTGGGTGTAATCCTCAGTATCTGTATTATTCTGTATATATACACTGCACAGTACCACTTCTCCTGTCCTGTATACTGGGTGTAATCCTCAGTATCGGTATTATTCTGTATATATACACTGTACAGTACCACTTCTCCTGTCCTGTATACTGGGTGTAATCCTCAGTATCTGTATTATTCTGTATATATACACTGCACAGTACCACTTCTCCTGTCCTGTATACTGGGTGTAATCCTCAGTATCTGTATTATTCTGTATATATACACTGCACAGTACCATTTCTCCTGTCCTGTATACTGGATGTAATCCTCAGTATCTGTATTATTCTGTATATATACACTGCACAGTGCCACTTCTCCTGTCCTGTATACTGGGTGTAATCCTCAGTATCTGTATTATTCTGTATATATACACTGCACAGTATCACTTCTCCTGTCCTGTATACTGGGTGTAATCCTCAGTATCTGTATTATTCTGTATATATACACTGCACAGTACCACTTCTCCTGTCCTGTATACTGGGTGTAATCCTCAGTATCTGTATTATTCTGTATATATACACTGCACAGTACCACTTCTCCTGTCCTGTATACTGGGTGTAATCCTCAGTATCTGTATTATTCTGTATATATACACTGCACAGTACCACTTCTCCTGTCCTGTATACTGGGTGTAATCCTCAGTATCTGTATTATTCTGTATATATACACTGCACAGTACCACTTCTTCTGTCCTGTATACTGGGTGTAATCCTCAGTATCTGTATTATTCTGTATATATACACTGCACAGTACCACTTCTCCTGTCCTGTATACTGGGTGTAATCCTCAGTATCTGTATTATTCTGTATATATACACTGCACAGCACCACTTCTCCTGTCCTGTATACTGGGTGTAATCCTCAGTATCTGTATTATTCTGTATATATACACTGCACAGTACCACTTCTCCTGTCCTGTATACTGGGTGTAATCCTCAGTATCTGTATTATTCTGTATATATACACTGCACAGTACCACTTCTCCTGTCCTGTATACTGGGTGTAATCCTCAGGATCTGTATTACTCTGTATATATACACTGCACAGTACCACTTCTCCTGTCCTGTATACTGGGTGTAATCCTCAGTATCTGTATTATTCTGATATATACACTGCACAGTACCACTTCTCCTGTCCTGTATACTGGGTGTAATCCTCAGTATCTGTATTATTCTGTATATATACACTGCACAGTACCACTTCTCCTGTCCTGTATACTGGGTGTAATCCTCAGTATCTGTATTATTCTGTATATATACACTGCACAGTACCACTTCTCCTGTCCTGTATACTGGATGTAATCCTCAGTATCTGTATTATTCTGTATATATGGACTCTATGTGGTATCACTTCAGTGGAGCAGGGTTGCTGTGTTCCAGGTGTAATCTGTGACATCTGGCTGGTGAAGGTTTCTGGAGGCAATGGAAGGTGATTAACATTAATTAAAACTTTTCATTATCACCTTGGATGGCTCCATAAACTCTCCCTGATGTAAACGCTTTGAGAGCGATTTCTTCTGCTCTGTAACGTTCTGTGAATGATGGATGAAGTCTTCTCTCTCTATTTAATATGACCCTTTCTCTGGTGAGATGCGGCCGGTGGATTAATAGGGAGTAACATTAACAATGGTGACAACTGTAACAACGGTGAAGACTGTAACAATTGTGATGGCTGTAACAATATTGAACACTGTCACAATGATGACAATTGTAACAATAGTGAAGACTAACAATGGTGATGACTGTAACAATGGTGAAGACTAACATTGGTGACTAACATTGGTGATGACTGTAAAAATGACAACTGTAACAATGGCGACGGCTGTTACAATGGCGACTGTAGCAATGATGACGCCTGTAACAATGGTGAAGACTAACATTGGTGACTAACATTGGTGATGACTGTAAAAATGACAGCTGTAACAATGGTGAAGACTGTAGCAATGATGACTGTAACAATGGCGACTGTAGCAATGATGACTGTAACAATGGCGACTGTAGCAATGATGACTGTAACAATGGCGACTGTAGCAATGATGACGGCTGTAACAATGGTAATGACTAATAATGATGACAAATGTAACAAAGGTGATGACTATAACAATGGGGATGACTGTAATAATAAGGACTATAACAATGGCGATGACTTTAACAATGACAACTGTAACAATCGTGAGGACTGTAAAAATGTCGACTGTAACATTGATGAAGGATGATGACTAACAATGGTGAAAATTGTAACAATGGTGACGACTGTAACAATGGTGATGACTGAAACAATGGTTGACTGTACCATTGGTGACGACTGTAATATTGGTGAAGACTGTAACAATAATGACAACTGTAAAAATAATGACTGTAACAATGATGAACACTGCAACCTTGGTGACGACTTTGATAATGGTGACGACTGTAACAAAGGCAAAGAAGAGTAACAATGGTGACGACTAACAATAAGGACTTAAACAATGGTGAAGACTGTAATAATGGCGATGACTGTAACAATGGTGATGACTAACAATGGTGATGACTAACAATGGTGACGACTGTGACAATGGTGTTGACTGTAACGATAGAAAGGACTAACAATGTTGAAGACTGTAACAATGGGGAAGACAATAACAAAGGTTACGATTGTAACAATGGTGACAACTGTAATAATGGTGACAACTGTACCAAGGAAGAAGACAAAACAAAGGTTACGATTGTAACAATGGTGATGACAGTAACAATGGTGAAGACTGTAACAATTTTGATGACTGTAACAATGGTGAAGACTGTAACAATTTTGATGACTGTAACAATTTTGATGACTGTAACAATGGTGAAGACTGTAACAATTTTGATGACTGTAACAATGGTGAAGACTGTAACAATTTTGATGACTGTAACAATTTTGATGACTGTAACAATGGTGAAGACTGTAACAATGGTGATGACTGTAACAATGGTGAAGACTGTAACAATTTTGATGACTGTAACAATTTTGATGACTGTAACAATGGTGATGACTGTAACTATGGTGACTACTGTAAGAATGGTGACTGCAAAAATGGCAAAGACTGTAACATAGGTGATGACTGTAACATCGGTGAAGACTAACAATGGCGATGACTGTAACAATGGTGACGACCATAAAAATGGCGACTACTGTAATAATGGTGACTGCAACCATGATGACGACTGTAACATTAGTGAAGACTGTAACATAGGTGACGACTGTAACCATGGTGAAGACTGTAACATTAGTGACGACTGTAACAATGATGAAGACTGTAACTATGATGATGACTGTAACATTAGTGACGACTGTAACCATGGTGACGACTGTCACCATGGTGAAGACTGTAACCATCATTGTTACAGTCGTCACTAATGTTACATTCTTCATCATGAAGACTGTAACATAGGTGACGACTGTAACCATGATGAAGACTGTAATAATGGTGATGACTGTAACAATGGTGACAACTGTAACCATGGCGAAGACTGTAACAATGTATCACTTTCTCACTTCCAGTTGATTGTGGTCAGTTCTGATTGGCCAGTAGGTGGTGCCCTATTTTCTGCCCTCGACTCTCCTGTTGTCACTGGTAATGGACATATTGTTTTTTACGCCCAACATTTTGATGTTTTACAATGGCTGGTATTTAAAGGGGCGTCTCCTGGTGACAGATCCGTGTATAATGCAGTTAATAAAACAGATAATCGTTGCAGGCGGCGAGCGCTGCACATCGTTATAGGTTTATTAATGACTTGATCTTTCCCACAATCCTCGGCTGAGGCTTTATCATCTCCTCCGTGTGGAGCTGTAAGGATTAGTGGAAGGGTAATTGACGAGGCGGCTTTTCGTGAAGGTGCGCCATGAGTTTTATGGCTGCAGTTATTGCAGACATTTAGGACTTGGAGTTTATTGCTGCTCTTTGCTTTATTTCTATGTGTTTCACAATGTCTCTGTGTGCAGAGATCATGAACTTCAGGTACAAGACCTGTGGAAAAAGCCCAGAGGGGGAGGGCTGTGCCAATCTGAGGCTCTGATGAGACACGAGGTGGATTTTAAATGGCATCCGACTCCATTAGACAGGGCAGCTGAGAATAAAGACGACCTGTCACTTGCTGAAAATATGAGTTAATTATCTTGTAAGAATCACTGCACTCCCCTGATTCAGCCATTTTTTTCCTTTTCTCGCTGCATCGCTGCATTGCAGAGATATTACACTTGTTGCATTTGGAGTGCAATATGTGAAATCTCTGCTTCCAGTACAATGCCTTCTCCCCTTCCTCTCAGCTCAATCATGTCGCACAGTGGCATAACTTGAAGCTCATGGGCCCCGATACAAAAGCTCCAATGGGCCCCCAATTATTGCAAATCTTTAATAGCAATAGTCTTTTTCTATAGGCCAAAGGGAATTTTGGGGCCCCCTAGACTCCAGGGTTTGGGTGCGATTGCACCTGTTGTAGTTACGCCCCTGTTGTCTCAGACTGATAGCTGCTAGATCAGCTGCTGGTTGTATCTGGGAGGGAGGGGTGAATGACTGCAGAAATACCCAGCTGGGCTGCGAGCAGAGATTTCACATACTGCGCTGGAGAATCAATAAATGTTAATATCTCTGCAATGGAACGTCGCAGCGCAAAACGGAAAAGAGTATCAGAATCAGAGGAGTTTAGGGATTTTCAAAGGGATTTAACTCAATATTTTTGAGAAAGTGACCAATATTCTAGCCAGGGGTATAAGTACAACAGGTGCAGGGGCTGCAACCGCACCCGGGCCCTGAAGCCTAGGGGGCCCCAAAAGTCCCTTGATCTATAGAAAATGACTATTGCTATTAAATATTTGCAATAATTGGGGGTCCTGTTGGAGCTGTCATATCGGGGCCCATGAGCTTCAAGTTACACCACTACAAGAAACATTGTATCATAATAATGTGACACGAAACCAGGGATGTACCTACAACAGGTAAAGGGGTTGCAATTGCACCCGGGCCCTGGAGCCTAGGGGGGCCCCAAAAGTCCCTTTGATATATAGAAAATGACTATTGCTATTAAGATTTTCAATAATTGGGGGCCCCGTGGAGCTGTCACAGGGCCTGAGCCTCACGTTACGCCCCTGGATACACTGGATAATGGTGTCACGTAATGTGTACATTGCTGGTTGGCCGCCATTCTTCTTCTGGTTGCTCCAATGACATAAAAACAGGAAACTTTAACATAAATATTGACGTAAGTAAATAAGTGCACCCCCCAGCCATTGTCATGTCCCAGCGCCTGGTTGCGTGCTTGGACAGGGGGTTTGTGTATCTACAGATAAGTGGATATTATTTTTGGCTCAATGACAAACAACAACTTTTACGTCTGCTCCAAAATTGCAGGTTTTATTAGGGGGCGAGCGGCGATTATTGTGCGGATCGGAGACGTGCGGCGGCGGCAGCAGCTGGAGGGTCTGGCAAATGTCAGGATAATTCTCCGGTTAATATTGTTTTGTAATCTTGTCGGAGGTGATGGACAACTTGTTGACATTTATTGTGAAGGAAAATCTCATGAAGCAGATGTTTAATGCGGACATTTCTCTGGAGACATCGATCAATGGAGAAAGAGGCTTCTGGAGGGTGCGGGAACCTGCCAAATGCCACCCAAGTGCTGGCCCCGGATGGGATCCAAGGGTGTGCTTTAAGCAGAGGCGTAACGTGAAGCTCATGGGGCCCCGATTAGAAAGCTCCAGCGGGGCCCTCAATTATTGCATATCTGTAATAGCAATAGTCACTGGTGTATGGCAATGGTTGTGTGCAGCGATGTGAGGGATAATCTTACTATTATTATTATTATTTATTTATGTAGCGCCATTGTATTCCATGGCACTTTACATGCGGAAAAGGCAGACGAGGACAAGTACAATAAGTGTGGACAATCAGGTCATACAGGTACCGGAGGGGAGAGGAGTGATGTATGATGGGTGATGAGTGATGAATGATGAATGATAAAGATGAGAATGATGATGATATGAATGAAATGATGAATGAATGATGAGTGATGAATGCAAATATGAATGTGATGATAATTGAATACGATGAGTGATGAATGATGAATATTATTATTATTATTATTAATTTATATAGCGCCATTATATTCCATGGCGCTTTACATGCTAAAAGGGCCAGACTAGGACCAGTAACATAGTAACAATACAAGTAACAATAAATGTGGACAATTCGGTCGTACAGATAACAAGAGGGGAGAAATCCTGTCCGCGAGGGCTCACAGTCTACGAGAGGCGGGTGGGGATACAGTAGGAGGGGGAGGTGCCGGTCGTGAGGCGGTGTGGTGGACCGGGTCTTATTGCAGGTGGTAGGCTTGGCGGAACAGGTGGGTCTTCAGGCTTCTTTTGAAGGTTCCCATGGGTAGGTGATGTCTGATGTGTTGGGGTGAGTTCAGAGTCTGGGTGAAGCACGGGAGAAATCCTGTATGCGGTTGTGTCGAAGAGGAGATGAGGGGGGAGTAGAGGAGAAGTTCTTGGGAGGATCGCAGGTTGCTGAGGGTAGGTACGGAGACATGTCAGAGATGTATGGAGGGGACAGGTTGTGAATGGCTTTGTATGTCATGGTTAATGTTTTAAACCGGGATCTCTGGGAAGTAGGGAGCCAGTGAAGGCTTGGCAGAGGGGGGAGACAGGGGAGTAGGGGGAGACAGATGGATTAGGCGGGCAGTGGAGTTCAGGATAGATTGGAAGGTGCAAGGGAGGTATTAGGGAGGCCGGTGAGCAGGAGGTTGCAGTAATCGAGGCGGGAGATGATGAGAGCGTGAATAAGGGTTTTTGCGTGTCGTGGTAAAGGGAAAAGTGCGAATCGATAGATGTTTTTGAGCTGGAGTCGGCAGGAGGTGGCGAGGGCCTGGATGTGGGGCTTGAAGGAGAGGGAAGAGTCAAGGATAACCCCGAGGCACTTGGTGTGGGGGACTGGGAGAGAGAGCAGTCGTTGACACAATGGATAGGTCAGGTAGTGAGGGGGAGCGATCTGGGGGGAAACAATTGAACTAGTCTTGTTAATGTAAGTTTAAGGAAGCGAGCAGAGAAGAAGGATGAGATGGCGACAGGCAGTGTGGAATTTTGGAAGAAGGGAGGCGATGTCAGGACCAGACAGGTAGATTTGGTGTCGTCGGCGTAGAGGTGATATTGGAGGCCATGGGACTCAATGAGTTGCCCTAGACCGAGAGTGTAGATTGAGAAAGTAACGGTCCAAGAACCGAACATTGGGGGACCTGAGTGATAATGGCTAAAGGTGCTGCTAAAGAAAAACATGTAGTACTTTAAAAGAAAAATAAGCGTCCTCACCCGAATTTCCTAAAACGAGTCCTTTAATGGGAATTCATAAAATCCAGGCAGGTACAGAAGGACGCTGACATCTCCGGAGGATAACAGCTGTTTTGTGCTTATCCAGCACTTTGATAGGATCTGTTGAAGAGCGACAAGCACGAAACAGCTGTTATCCTCCAGAGATGTTCAGCTCTTTCTGTATCCTGGCTGGATCTTGGTAGGATATGGGAAGAGATGGGACTGGGAAGGAATACTGGTAGGATATAGGGAGGAGATGGGACTGGGAAGGAATACTGGTAGGATATGGGAAGAGATGGGACTGGAAGGAATACTGGTAGGATATAGGGAGGAGATGGGACTGGGAAGGAATACTGGTAGGATATAGGGAAGAGATGGGACTGGGAAGGAATACTGGTGTGATATAGGGAGGAGATGGGACTGGGAAGGAATACTGGTGGATATGGGAAGAGATGGGACTGGGAAGGAATACTGGTAGGATATGGGGAAGAGATGGGACTGGAAGGAATACTGGTAGGATATAGGGAGGAGATGGGACTGGGAAGGAATACTGGTAGGATATAGGGAGGGGATGGGACTGGGAAGGAATACTGGTAGGATATAGGGAGAGAGTGGGACTGGGAAGGAATACTGGTGGATATAGGGAAGAGATGGGACTGGGAAGGAATACTGGTAGGATATGGGAAGAGATGGGACTGAGAAGGAATACTGGTAGGATATAGGGAGGAGATGGGACTGGGAAGGAATACTGGTAGGATATAGGGAAGGGGATGGGACTGGGAAGGAATACTGGTAGGATATGGGGGAAAAGATGGGACTAGGAAGGAATACTGGTAGGATATAGGGAAGAGATGGGACTGGGAAGGAATACTGGTAGGATATAGGGAGGAATGGACTGGAAGGAATACTGGTAGGATATGGGGAAGAGATGGGACTGGGAAGGAATACTGGTGGGATATGGGGAAGAGATGGGACTGGGAAGGAATACTGGTAGGATATAGGGAAGAGATGGGACTGGGAAGGAATACTGGTAGGATATGGGAAGAGATGGGAACGGGAAGGAATACTGGTAGGATATAGGGAAGAGATGGGAACAGGAAGGAATACTGGTAGGATATAGGGAAGAGATGGGACGGCAAAGGAATACTGGTAGGATATGGGAGGAGATGGGACTGGGAAGGAATACTGGTAGGATATGGGGAAGAGATGGACCGAAAGGAATACTGGTAGGATATAGGGAAGAGATGGGACTGGGAAGGAATACTGGTAGGATATAGGGAAGAGATGGGACTGGGAATGAATACTGGTAGGATATGGGAGAGATGGGACGGGAAGGAATACTGGTAGGATATAGGGAAGAGATGGGACTGGGAAGGAATACTGGTAGGATATAGGGAGGAGATGGGACTGGGAAGGAAAATGGTAGAATATAGGGAAGAGATGGGATGGGAAGGAATACTGGTAGGATATAGGGTTGGATAGTACGGAAGGAATATGGATGATATAGGGAAGAGATGGGACTGGGAAGGAATACTGGTAGGATATGGGGAAGAGATGGGACTGGGAAGGAATACTGGTAGGATATGGGGAAGAGATGGGACTGGGAAGGAATACTGGTAGGATATGGGAAGAGATGGGACTGGGAAGGAATACTGGTAGGATATGGGGAAGAGATGGGACTGGGAAGGAATACTGGTAGGATATGGGGAAGAGATGGGACTGGGAAGGAATACTGGTAGGATATAGGGAAGAGATGGGACTGGGAAGGAATACTGGTAGGATATAGGGAGGAGATGGGACTGGGAAGGAATACTGGTAGGATATGGGGAAGAGATGGGACTGGGAAGGAATACTGGTAGGATATAGGGAAGAGATGGGACTGGGAAGGAATACTGGTAGGATATAGGGAGAGATGGGACTGGGAAGGAATACTGGGTAGGAATGGCGGAATGGAATGGGGATGGGACGGAGAATCTGGTAGGATATGGGAAGAGATGGGACTGGGAAGGAATACTGGTAGGATATAGGGAAGAGATGGGACTGGGAAGGAATACTGGTAGGATATAGGGAGGAGATGGGACTGGGAAGGAATACTGGTAGGATATGGGGAAGATGATCGGGGAAGGAGGAAAACTGGAAGGAATACTGGAGGGATATGGAGAATAGGGACGGGAAGGAAACTGGTAGAATATAGGGAGAGATGGGACGGGAAGGAATACTGGTAGGATATAGGGAAGAGATGGGACTGGGAAGGAATACTGGTAGGATATGGGGAAAGAGGGGACCGGGACGGAATACTGGTAGGATATAGGGAAAGATGGGACTGGGAAGGATACTGGTAGGATATGGGGAAGAGATGGGACTGGGAAGGGATACTGGTAGGATATGGGAAGAGATGGGACTGGGAAGGAATACTGGTAGGATATGGGAAGAGATGGGACCGGGAAGGAATACTGGTAGGATATAGGGAGAGATGGACTGGAAGGAACTGGTGATGGGAGAGATGGCGGGAGAATACTGGTAGGATATGGGGAAGAGATGGGACTGGGAAGGAATACTGGTAGGATATGGGGAAGAGATGGGACTGGGAAGGAATACTGGTAGGATATAGGGAAGAGATGGGACTGGGAAGGAATACTGGTAGGATATAGGGAGGAGATGGGACTGGGAAGGATACTGGAGTAGGATATTGGGGGAAGGAGGATGGGGGAATGTGGGAAGGAATACTGGTAGGATATGGGGGATATGACTGGGAAGGAATACTGGTGGATATATGGGGGAATGTATCTGGGAAGGAATACTGTGTAGGGGTGATATAGTATGGGAAGGAAATGGGGAATGGTCGAAGTAGAAGGAATACTGGTGGATATGGGTGAATAGGGATTGGGAAGGAATACTGGTAGGTATATGGGGAAGATGGGCTGGGAAGGAATACTGGTAGGAATAGGGAAGAGATGGGACTGGGAAGGAATACTGGTAGGATATAGGGAGAGGAGATGGGGACTGGGAAGGAATACTGGTAGGATATGGGAAGAGATGGGACCGGGAAGGAATACTGGTAGGATATGGGGAAGAGATGGGACTGGGAAGGAATACTGGTAGGATATAGGGAAGAGATGGGACTGGGAAGGATACTGGTAGGATATAGGGAGAGATGGGACTGGGAAGGAATACTGGTAGGATATAGGGAAGAGATGGGACTGGGAAGGAATACTGGTAGGATATGGGGAAGAGATGGGACTGGGAAGGAATACTGGTAGGATATGGGAAGAGATGGGACTGGGAAGGAATACTGGTAGGATATGGGGGAGGAGATGGGACCGGGAAGGAATACTGGTAGGATATAGGGAAGAGATGGGACTGGGAAGGAATACTGGTAGGATATAGGGAGGAGATGGGACTGGGAAGGAAAACTGGTAGAATATAGGGAAGAGATGGGACTGGGAAGGAATACTGGTAGGATATAGGGAAGAGATGGGACTGGGAAGGAATACTGGTAGGATATGGGGAAGAGATGGGACCGGGAAGGAATACTGGTAGGATATAGGGAAGAGATGGGACTGGGAAGGGATACTGGTAGGATATGGGGAAGAGATGGGACTGGGAAGGGATACTGGTAGGATATGGGGAAGAGATGGGACTGGGAAGGAATACTGGTAGGATATGGGGAAGAGATGGGACTGGGAAGGAATACTGGTAGGATATGGGGGAGAGATAGTATCGGGAAGGAATACTGGTAGGATATGGGGAAGAGATGGGACTGGGAAGGAATACTGGTAGGATATAGGGAAGAGATGGGATTGGGAAGGAATACTGGTAGGATATGGGGAAGAGATGGGACTGGGAAGGAATACTGGTAGGATATGGGGAAGAGATGGGACTGGGAAGGAATACTGGTAGGATATAGGGAAGAGATGGGACTGGGAAGGGATACTGGTAGGATATGGGGAAGAGATGGGACTAGGAAGGAATACTGGTAGGATATGGGGAAGAGATGGGACTGGGAAGGAATACTGGTAGGATATGGGGAAGAGATGGGACTGGGAAGGAATACTGGTAGGATATAGGGAAGAGATGGGACTGGGAAGGAATACTGGTAGGATATGGGGAAGAGATGGGACTGGGAAGGAATACTGGTAGGATATAGGGAAGAGATGGGACTGGGAAGGAATACTGGTAAGATATGGGGAAGAGATGGGACTGGGAAGGATTACTGGTAGGATATAGGGTTGAGATGGGACTGGGAAGGAATACTGGTAAGATATGGGGAAGAGATGGGACTGGGAAGGAATACTGGTAGGATATGGGGAAGAGATGGGACTGGGAAGGGATACTGGTAGGATATAGGGAAGAGATGGGACTGGGAAGGATTACTGGTAGGATATAGGGAAGAGATGGGACTGGGAAGGAATACTGGTAGAATATGGGGAAGAGATGGGACTGGGAAGGAATACTGGTAGGATATAGGGAAGAGATGGGACTGGGAAGGAATACTGGTAAGATATGGGGAAGAGATGGGACTGGGAAGGATTACTGGTAGGATATAGGGTTGAGATGGGACTGGGAAGGAATACTGGTAAGATATGGGGAAGAGATGGGACTGGGAAGGAATACTGGTAGGATATGGGGAAGAGATGGGACTGGGAAGGGATACTGGTAGGATATGGGGAAGAGATGGGACTGGGAAGGAATACTGGTAGGATATGGGGGAGAGATAGTATCGGGAAGGAATACTGGTAGAATATGGGGAAGAGATGGGACTGGGAAGGATTACTGGTAGGATATAGGGTTGAGATGGGACTGGGAAGGAATACTGGTAAGATATGGGGAAGAGATGGGACTGGGAAGGAATACTGGTAGGATATGGGGAAGAGATGGGACTGGGAAGGGATACTGGTAGGATATAGGGAAGAGATGGGACTGGGAAGGATTACTGGTAGGATATAGGGAAGAGATGGGACTGGGAAGGAATACTGGTAGAATATGGGGAAGAGATGGGACTGGGAAGGAATACTGGTAGGATATAGGGAAGAGATGGGACTGGGAAGGAATACTGGTAGGATATGGGGTTGATATGGTATCGGGAAGGAATACTGGTAAGATATGGGGAAGAGATGGGACTGGGAAGGAATTCTGGTAGGATATAGGGAAGAGATGGGACTGGGAAGGAATACTGGTAGGATATGGGGTTGATATAGTATCGGGAAGGAATACTGGTAGGATATGGGGTTGATATAGTATCGGGAAGGAATACTGGTAGTATTTGGATGGCTCCATTTTGAGCCTGTGTGCCTGATGACGTCTGCCATTCGCTGACAGGCAGCAGAGGTCCTGAGGTTGCAGTAGAAAGCCTCTGAGGAATGTGCAGCACTTTTGCTGGGTGACTCAGCTGCTTTTATATACGGCTGTAGACGACGCCGGTACAGCGAGTACGAGCGCGGCGTGCCTATGTTCCATCTCGTCTGCTGCACTCACTCTCCGGGTCATCGGCTGTTTGTTACTTTGTATATTTTGCTGAACACTTTTATAACTTTTATTGTTCACACAATGAATGAATCCTATTGACGTCTCATGTTAATAGAGAAGGCGCAAAAATACTCCTCGGCGTCCCACATTTTATTGCTTCCCCATCTGTCAATTAAGGATGACTTTCAAAGAAAATCTGAACCATTTCCATTTCCAGCGAGCGGAGGATACAATGCGGATCTATAGAAACCAAGCCAATCCTCCGAGTGTTCAAACCCCCGGCACAATGCGGAGGCTGCGGGGTCATCCCACACAATGGCCATTGTTGCCCCATTCTCGCGGCGACCCTGGTGCCGCTGCCTCCGACCCCTTTCAATGCCTCCAGTTCGGCTGTGATTGACATTCCTGCATTCATTTTTTATATTAATGGAACAAATCTAAAATGTAGATATATGTACAAATAATATACGGTCTATAGAGCTGGAGCGGCGGATCCCTGAATGTATCGCAGCCTCTATTCACTGCCTGAATGTAACACTGATGGGTTCTATCAGGAACTGCTGGTAAATGGGCTTTTAGCATGAAAGACGATGGGGGGGTCTGTTCAGAGGACCCCCCCCCCCCCGATATCTCACCCGCAATGACCCCAGGGGAGGCAGACAATGGCGCACAACTGTGTATATACAAATCACTACACAATGGATGTTAAAGGGAGAGAGGCGAGTATGGGCGAGAACAGATATTAAAGGGAGAGGGGCGAGTACAGATGGGGACAGATATTAAAGGGAGAGGGGCGAGTATGGGTGAGAACAGATATTAAAGGGAGAGGGGCGAGTATGGGGCCATGGTAACAGAAACTTCTGGAGGATAGAACTTATCTGTTTACTCATTTCACACATTCACTGCGAAATGGTCTCTAAAAATTAGGGACGGTTCCCTTATTTTGAGCACGGTCCCAACGATACCAAAATCAGCTATATAGTGCCCTTATTATACCCAAATATTGCCCTTATTATATCCATAATATACTCTTATAGTGCCCATATTATACCCAAATTATACTCATATAGTGCCCATATTGTACTCATATTATTCCCATATAGTGCCCATATTATACCCATATAGTGCCCATAATAACTACAGTGCCTACAAGTAGTCTTCAACCCCCTGCAGATTTAGGTGGTTTGATAAGATGCCAATAAGTTAGAGCCTTCAAACTGCAAACGAGAGCAGGATTTATTAACAGAAGCAGAAATCTTACACACCAAAAAGTTATGTTGCTCAGTTGAATTTTAATAAATTTTAAACATAAAAGTGTGGGTCAATTATTATTCAACCCCTAGGTTTAATATTTTGTGGAATAACCCTTGTTTGTAATTCCAGCTAATAATGGTCTTTTATAAGACCTGATCAGGCCGGCACAGGTCTCTGGAGTTATCTTGGCCCACTCCTCCAGGCAGATCTTCTCCAAGTTATCTAGGTTCTTTGGGTGTCTCATGTGGACTTTAATCTTGAGCTCCTTCCACAAGTTTTCAATTGGGTTAAGGTCAGGACACTGACTAGGCCACTCCATCACCTTGATTTTTTCCCTCTTGAACCAGGCCTTGGTTTTCTTGGCTGTGTGCTTTGGGTCGTTGTCTTGTTGGAAGATGAAATTACGACCCATCTTAAGATCCTTGATGGAGGAGCGGAGGTTCTTGGCCGAAATCTCCAGGTAGGCCGTGCTATCCATCTTCCCATGGATGCGGACCAGATGGCCAGGCCCCTTGGCTGAGAAACAGCCCCACAGCATGATGCTGCCACCACCATGCTTGACTGTAGGGATGGTATTCTTGGGGTCGTATGCAGTGCCATCCAGTCTCCAAACGTCACGTGTGTGGTTGGCACCAAAGATCTCGATCTTGGTCTCATCAGACCATAGAACCTTGAACCAGTCTGTCTCAGAGTCCTCCAAGTGATCATGAGCAAACTGTAGACGAGCCTTGACATGACGCTTTGAAAGTAAACGTACCTTCCGGGCTCGGTTGGAACGGAGACCATTGCGGTGGAGTACGTTACTTATGGTATTGACTGAAACCAATGTCCCCACTGCCATGAGATCTTCCCGGAGCTCCTTCCTTGTTGTCCTTGGGTTAGCCTTGACTCTTCGGACAAGCCTGGCCTCGGCACGGGAGGAAACTTTCAAAGGCTGTCCAGGCCGTGGAAGGCTAACAGTAGTTCCATAAGCCTTCCACTTCCGGATGATGCTCCCAACAGTGGAGACAGGTAGGCCCAACTCCTTGGAAAGGGTTTTGCACCCCTTGCCAGCCTTGTGACCCTCCACGATCTTGTCTCTGATGGCCTTGGAATGCTCCTTTGTCTTTCCCATGGTGACCATGTATGAGTGCTGTTCACAAGTTTGGGGAGGGTCTTAAATAGTCAGAAAAGGCTGGCAAAAGAGATAATTAATCCACACATGTGAAGCTCATTGTTCTTTGTGCCTGAACTACTTCTTAATACTTTAGGGGGACCAAACAGAATGCTGGTGGTTTGAGGGGTTGAATAATAAATGACCTCTGAATTAACTTTTAACGCTTTAAAAAAAAAATTAATACATTTAAAAATTCTTTTTGGCTGCATTTCCCACTTTCAGGCTGATCTACAGTCCAAATGTCACAATGCCAAGTTAATCCCGCATGTGTCAACCAGCTAAATCTGCAGGGGGTTGAATACTACTTGTAGGCACTGTATATAGTGCCTGTATGGTGCCCTTATAATGCCATACAGATCTCAGAAATTAACAAGTATAACAAGTCCTGCTCACATGAGCCACATACTGTCAAAATCGGCCATATAGTGCCCATATTATACTCATATGTGATGGTATCATATGGTGGGTTATATTTTACTGCATTTTACAAGTGTTGTTGCTGTATTGTGCATGCTCCCCTTCCCACTTCCTGTGTACTCATTACAAAGAGTAACAATTGAATTCCTGTGGACATAGCCTTACGTGGTCATTCTAGTCTCCCTTCTCCCCCCCCGGGAATGTGTCAGTAGAACTGGTTTGGATTGGGAGGTGGTTGGGGGAGGAGAGTGAGCGTTGAGTCTTTCTGTGGACAGGCAGTACATTTTCTGTCTATGTGTGGGACGCTGAGTTAAGACCAGCTCCACAGAGGGATTTAGAGAAACCTGGATTATATGGACATACATTATACTGCTGGATTGTTTTATGGATGTTTATGTTTTCAAGCAATAAAGGCTCTTGGGCTGATCATGAGTCTCTTGCTCTGTTGATTGTGGGATACCAGAGAAGGATCCACGTGAGTCATATAGTGTCAAAATTAGCTATATAGTGCCCATATTATACCCATATAGTGCCCATATTATACACATATATTGCAGATCTTTGTCAAATATAGTAACAGGTGCTTCTCACATGAGCCATATAGTGTTAAAATCAGCCATATAGTGCACGTATTATACCCATATAGTGCCGATATTATACTCATATAGTGCCATACAGTTCCTGTATAATACAAAGTAGTGCTTACAGGGTATGTATCAAAATAGGGCCATATTGTGTCCATATTATGCCATTTAATGCCATACAGATGCCAGATAGCAGAAGTGCTGCCCAGAGAGAACTATACAGTGCTAATATGAAGTTGTTTTGCACTTGATGTCCTGTACAGTCCGCGTACAATACAAATCGGTGCTCGTGCACAGATACACCGTGAGCAACAATAGCGTATCATGTCTCTGCTGTCACAACCTTCCTCTCCCGTCTCCAGGACTTTTCTCATGCTGCCCCAGTATTCTGGAATGCTCTACCTCAGACAATCCGGTTAATTTCCATTAACCACAGTTCCAGGTGAGCCCTAAAAATATATTTCATTAGAATGTTAAATTAGTTCATTGTTTTTACCTTTTGTGTCCTCCTCTGTTTTCTCATAGATTGTAAGCTCTTGTGATCAGGACCCTCATTCCTCCTGTGTCTGGTGAATTATGTACACATCTCCTCTGAAAAGTAAGGTGCTGCAGACTATGATGGCGCTATAGAAAATTATCATTATAATTATTAATAGTAATCCAGGGGCAAATGTACATATTACCAGCGTCATAACCTGAGGCCAATGGGCTCCGAAGCAAAAGCTCCAATGGGGCCCCTAGTTATTGCAAGTCTTTTTTCATATGTCAAAGGGATTTTTGTAGTCCCCCAGGCTCCAGGGCCCCAGTGCAATTGTAACCCCTGCACCTGTTGTAGTTACACCCCTGCATATTACTGATAAACCATGATACCACCATTATCCTCCTCATCCACCTATAACATTACTAGGACTGAAATCATCACTATACATCTCTGCTACATCTCCCCATTGTTACATTATTACACAGCTCTGCTACATCTCCCCATTATTACATTACTAGTAAAAAGGCCCGATGCAATTGCATCGGGAGCAGGGTGAAATGAATTGTGTGTATACAGGCGGGCCAGTGGGTAGCAGAGTATACAGGGGGCTCTGTGGGTAGCAGAGTATACAGGCGGGTCTGTGGGTAGCAGAGTATACAGACGGCTCTGAGGGTAGGAGATTATACAGGTGACTCTGTGGGTAGTAAAGTATACAGGCGGCTCTGTGGGTAGAAGAGTATACAGGTGGGTCTGTGGGTAGTGGAGTATACAGGCGTGTGTGGTGGTGGTGGCAGAGTATACAGGTGTGTGTGGTGGTGGTGGCAGAGTATACAGGCGTGTGTGGTGGTGGCGGCAGAGTGTACAGGCGTCTGTGCTGGTGGCAGAGTATACAGGCGTGTGTGGTGGTGGCGGCAGAGTGTACAGGCGTGTGTGGTGGTGGCGGCAGAGTGTACAGGCGTCTGTGCTGGTGGCGGCAGAGTATACAGGCATGTGTGGTGGTGGCAGAGTATACAGGCGTCTGTGCTGGTGGCGGCAGAGTATACAGGCATGTGTGGTGGCGGCAGAGTATACAGGCGTCTGTGCTGGTGGCGGCAGAGTATACAGGCGTCTGTGCTGGTGGCGGCAGAGTATACAGGCAGGTGTGGTGGTGGCGGCAGAGTGTACAGGCGTGTGTGGTGGTGGCAGAGTGTACAGGCGTGTGTGGTGGTGGCAGAGTGTACAGGCGTGTGTGGTGGTGGCAGAGTGTACAGGCGTGTGTGGTGGTGGCAGAGTGTACAGGCGTGTGTGGTGGGGCAGAGTGTACAGGCGTGTGTGGTGGCGGCAGAGTGTACAGGCGTGTGGTGGTGGCGGGCAGAGTGTACAGGCGTGTGTGGTGGCGGCAGAGTTACACTGTGTGCGCAATTCAGGCGTGTGTGTGTCGCAGAGTATACAGGCTGTGTGGTGCGGCAGAGTGTACAGGCGTGTGTGGTGGCGGCAGAGTGTACAGGCGTGTGTGGTGGTGGCAGAGTGTACAGGCGTGTGTGGTGGTGGCAGAGTGTACAGGCGTGTGTGGTGGTGGCGGCAGAGTGTACAGGCGTGTGTGGTGGTGGCGGCAGAGTGTACAGGCGTGTGTGGTGGTGGCGGCAGAGTGTACAGGCGTGTGTGGTGGTGGCGGCAGAGTGTACAGGCGTGTGTGGTGGTGGCGGCAGAGTGTACAGGCGTGTGTGGTGGTGGCGGCAGAGTGTACAGGCGTGTGTGGTGGTGGCGGCAGAGTGTACAGGTGTGTGTGATGGTGGCGGCAGAGTGTACAGGCGTGTGTGGGTGGCAGAGTGTACAGGCGTGTGTGGTGGCAGAGTATACAGGCGTGTGTGGTGGTGGAGTATACAGGCGTCTGTGGTGGTGGCAGAGTGTACAGGCGTGTGTGGTGGCAGAGTATACAGGCGTGTGTGGTGGTGGAGTATACAGGCGTCTGTGGTGGTGGCAGAGTGTACAGGCGTGTGTGGTGGCAGAGTATACAGGCGTGTGTGGTGGTGGAGTATACAGGCGTCTGTGGTGGTGGCAGAGTGTACAGGCGTGTGTGGTGGCAGAGTATACAGGCGTGTGTGGTGGTGGAGTATACAGGCGTCTGTGGTGGTGGCAGAGTGTACAGGCGTGTGTGGTGGCAGAGTATACAGGCGTCTGTGGTGGTGGCAGAGTGTACAGGCGTGTGTGGTGGCAGAGTATACAGGCGTGTGTGGTGGTGGAGTATACAGGCGTGTGTGGTGGTGGCAGAGTGTACAGGCGTGTGTGGTGGTGGAGTATACAGGTGTCTGTGGTGCGCTCGTGCAAGGCAGGGGTTAAAAAAAATAAAAAAAGATTATGCTCACCTCACCCCGAGCCCCCGCCGTCTTCTGCCGTGTTCCGCCGTCTTCTGCCGTGTTCCGCTAGGCTCCCGGTGGCTGTGCAGGCTCCCGGTGCCTGCAGTGATCTTCTATCTACTGAGAGTGAAGGACCTGTGGTGATGTCAGAGTCACGTGACCCGCGATTTGCCTGGAGTAAGCTGGTGTCACGTGACTCTGACATCACCACAGGTCCTTCACTCTCAGTAGATAGAAGATCACTGCAGGCACCGGGAGCCTAGCGGAACACGGCAGAAGACGGCGGGAGACAGCGCGGGCTCGGGTAGAGGTGAGGATTTTTTTTTTTTTTAGAGTAGTGCGGGTCTGCGGCTCGTGATGACGCTGCGCGTCATCACTCGCAGTCCCGCGCAAAGCATGTTGGGATTCGGCTACAACGCCCGAAATCCCAACTGCGGATTATATAAGTAGATTACACAGCTCTGCTACATCTCCCCATTATTACATTATTACACAGCTCTGCTACATCTCCCCATTGTTACATTATTATACAGTTCTGCTACATCTCCCCATTATTACATTATTACACAGCTTTGCTACATCTCCCCATTATTACATTATTACACAGCTTTGCTACATCTCCCCATTTATATATTATTATACAGTTCTGCTACATCTCCCCATTGTTACATTATTACACAGCTCTGCTACATCTCCCCATTGTTACATTATTATACAGTTCTGCTACATCTCCCCATTGTTACATTATTACACAGCTCTGCTACATCTCCCCATTGTTACATTATTACACAACTCTGCTACATCTCCCCATTGTTACATTATTACACAACTCTGCTACATCTCCCCATTTATACATTATTATACAGTTCTGCTACATCTCCCCATTGTTACATTATTACACAGCCCTGCTACATCTCCCCATTGTTACATTATTACACAGCTCTGCTACATCTCTGCAGTGTTACAGTATTACACAGCTCTGCTACATCTCCCCAGTGTTACATTATTACACAGCTCTGCTACATCACCCCAGTGTTACAATATTACACAGCTCTGCTACATCTCCCCACTGTTACAGTATTACACAGCTCTGCTACATCTCCCCAGTGTTATATTATTACACAGCTCTACTACATCTCCCCAGTGTTATATTATTACACAGCTCTGCTACATCACCCCAGTGTTGCAATATTACACAGCTCTGCTACATCTCCCCACTGTTACAGTATTACACAGCTCTGCTACATCTCCCCAGTGTTACAGTATTACACAGCTCTGCTACATCTCCCCAGTGTTACAGTATTACAGAGTTCTGCTCTGGAGATCGTACATGAACGTTCTCTTCTTGCACTTTGGCGCTCACGTGCCGCCATGGTCGACCATTTCCACCCCTGCGCAGATTGTGGGCGCACGGCTGTAAATGTCAGTAATTTCCATCGTCCTGTGACAGCGGTCTGTGCTCAGGTCTACAATGTATCAGGAGAAAATAAAAAAACACATCACCCTGGCGGATAAAACACTACACAGTAATTGTATACGTGAATTCTTCATGAGCAGATAATTTGCTGTCAGGCTTCGGCGTTTTTCGCTCCACACAGACCTATTTTCCTACATATAGAACTTTTGTCAGCTAAGTGCATTCTCCTGCAGACCAGAAGTGCTTTACGTCGGGCACCCCTGGGCACCAATCCCTTTGTATTAAAGGAAACATTCATGATTACAGCTGCGGCGCCAGCCTCTGCCCGCGCTCTTGTTAAAGCGGTATGTTGTCTATTTTTTTTCCCGTGAGCGGCTTTTCAGACTGGTGGATTGTAACCGTTTGTTCACCTTGTGGCCGTAACCAGTTAGATCAAGAGTACACAAAGTATTTTGGTCCAAAGGCCTCATTCTCACAATGAACCAAGGGTGCAACATTTTTTTAAAGGCTACTTACATTAATGCACATTACTATGACTACCATCAGTACATGAATGAATCACCAGGAGTAAAAGAGTTTTGAGCTCTCTAAATCGTCTTCATAATCTCAAAACTTTAACTTTGGGAAGTTTTGAGCTTTAACAGTCATATAACACGTCACGTGATTACTTATTTATTACAAGATATCTATATACAGGATTAGAACCACCATTGGCACATGAATTCAGCACCATAACCACCATCAGTAGATAGAACATCACCATAAATACAATCAATATTGGAATGCATCACCAGACTTACAATCAATACATGAATACAGCACCAAAACCACCATTAGTGCAGGAATACATCACCAGAATCACCATCAGTCTATAGCTACAAAACCAGAAGTATCATTAGTACATGAACACATCACCAGAACCACCATCAGTAGATAGAACATCACCATAAATACAATCAATATTGGAATGCATCACCAGACTTGCAATCAATACATGAATACAGAACCAAAACCACCATTAGTGCAGGAATACATCACCAGAATCACCAACAGTCTGTAGCTACAAAACCAGAACTATCATTAGTACATGAACACATCACCAGAACCACCATCAGTACAAATTGAAAGCACTATGACCATCATCAGTACAATAATACATCCCAAAAACCAGCATCAGTACATGGATACCCACCAGAACCACAAATCAGTAAAGGAACACATCATCAGAACCACAATCAGCAATACAGCCATTATCAATACATGAATAAATCACCAGAATCACAATCAGTACATGAATGAATCACCAGAACCAAATTTTGAATAGTTTTGAGCTCTCTAAATCCTGTTCATAATCTCAAAACTCTTACTCTGGAAAGTTTTAAGCTTTAACAGTCATGTAACACATCATATGACCAGTTATTGATTTTAACATATCTACAAGATTAGAACCACCATCAATACATGAATCCAGCACCATAACCACGTTCAGTAGATAGAACATCACCATAAATACAATCAATATTTGAATACACCACCACGATTACATCCCAAGAACCAGCATCAGTACATGAATAACCACCAGAACTACAATCAGTAGAGAAATGCAGCAATACAGCAATTATCAATACATGAACAGATCACCAGAATCACAATCAGTACTTTACTATGACTACCATCAGTACATGAATGAATCACCAAAACCAAGTAAGTTTGAAAAGTTTTGAGTTTTAGAGGAGGATTCTGGTAAAAAAGCTGAGCGTTAACACATCCTAATTTACGCAGAGGTTGTGGAGCAGAAACTGATCAGAAGCTCTCTAAGTCCATAATCTCAAAACTATTAACTTTGGTGAGTTTTGAGTTTTAACAGTCATGTAACACATCATTTGACCAGTTATTGATTGCAACATGTGTACAAAAGTAGAACCACCATTAGTACATGAATCCAGCACCATAACTACCTTCAGTAGACAAAACATCACTATAAATACAATCAGTACTGGAATTCATCACCAGACTTACAATTAGTACATAAATACAGCACCAAAACCACCAAAAGTGCAGAAATACATAATCGGAACCAACAAGAGTCCATAGCTACAATGCCAGGACAATCATCAGTACATGAATATATCACCAGAACTATAATCAATACATGAATACATTGTTAGAACCACCAACAGTACATGAATACATCACCAGAACCACCATGAGTACAAAAGTACAGCACTACAGTAATCATCAGTACAGTATTACATTCCAAGAAGTACATGAATAACAACCGGAACCCTAAACAGTAAAGGAGCACATTATCAGAACCACAATCAGTGGAAAAATGCAGCAATGTAACAATTATCAATACATGAATAGATCACTAGAATCACAATCAGTACATGAATGAATTATCAAAGCCACAAAAAATACATGAATGCATCATAGGAACCACCATCAGAACAGGAATGGATCACCAGAACCTCCAGCAGTACATTAATGCATTATCAGAAGCACCATAGTGCATGAATAAACCACCAGAACCACAATCAGTACATAAACATATACCAGATCCACCATCAATAGAGTAAAGGTACCGTTACACGGCACGACGTTGAAATGAAATGACTAACGATCTCAGGGATGCGCAGTCGTTAGGACATCGTTTTGACATCGTTGGTGAGATGTCACATGCCTAGATATCGTGCACGTCTCACCAACGATCCAGCGAGCAGGTATTGTTCGCACAACCCAGCGATCGTTACTTGTTCACTGATGTGAATGGGTGAAGTCGTGGACGACATCGTTATCGCGGTGTCACACAGAACGATGCAGCAGGTCGGCTGATCGTGGATCGTCTAATTGAGAACATGTTCTCAAATCTGCGATCAACGATCCAACGATTTATCGGAATAAAATCTCGTGTTACATGCAACGACGTCCTAACGATGTCGTTTGAAAGTCTCCACAACCTGTGACGTTTGAGTGATGTCGTTAAGGATCTTGTGCAGTGTAACGGGGCCTTTAGGCAGCAATACAACCATCAACAGTTTCTAAATATATCACCAGAACCACAGTCAGTACATTAATTAATCACCAGAACCACCATCAGTACATGAATACATGACCAAAACTACAATCTGTATGTGAATGAATCATCAGAATCACAATCAATACATCAATGGGCAGCATGGTGGATCAATGATTGTTGCTTTTCAGTGACTGGACTCCTGAGTTCAAATCCCATCTAGGACAACTGCAAGGAGTTTGTATGTTTGCCTGTGTTTGGTGTGTTTTCTCTGAGTTCTCTGGTTTCCTTCCATACTCCAAAGACTCCATAGACATATTGATAGGGAAATTAGATTGTGGGCCCCAATGATCACATCTGTAAACTGTTTTGAAATTAATAGCGCAATGTGAGTAAAATAAACAAATGCATCACAAAAACCACCCTCAGTAAAGGAATGCATCACTAGAACTACCAGCAATACATGAATACATGACCATAATAACAATAAGTACATGAATACATTGCCAGAACCACCTTCAGTAGAGAAATTTAGCAATACAACCATCAACAGTGCATGAATACATCGCCAGAACTGCAATCGGTACAACAATACATTTCCAGAACCACAATAAGTACTTTAATTCATTACCACAACTACAATTGGTACATAAATGCACCACCAGATTTTACCCTTAGTACATGGATCCATCACCATAACCACAATCAGTACAAGAATACATCACCAGATTCACCCTTAGTACATGGTAACATCACCAGAACCACAATTAGTACGTGGATATATCACCAGATTCACTCTTAGTACATGGATACATCACCAGAACCACAATCAGTACAAGAATACATTACCAGATTCATCATTAGTGCATGAATACATCACCTGAACCACAATCAGTACAATAATATATCACCAGATTCACCATTAGCATATGGATATATCACCGGAGCCATAATCAATACAATAATACATCACGAGATTCACCCTTAGTACATGGATACAACACCAGAACCACAATCAGTACAATAATATATCACAGATTCACCTTAGTACATGGATACAACACCAGAACCACAATCAGTACAATAATACATCACGAGATTCACCTTAGTACATGGATACATCACAGATCCACAATCAGTACAATAATACATCACCAGATCCACCCTTAGTACATGGATACATGACCAGAACCACAATGTGATGTCATCAGTGTACAGGAGCTCTGTGATGTCATCAGTGCACGAGGGCTGAGTGATGTTATCGGTGCGCTAGAGCTCTGTGATGTCATTGGTGCCTAGGAGCTTAGTGATGTCATCGGTGCATAGGAGCTTAGTGATGTCACAGGAACGCAGTGATGTCATCTGTGAATGGCATGAATCTAACCTTGACCCTTCCGGCTCCGGCCGCTTTCTCTGTCTCAGGCGGCCGCTGATCTTTTTGATTGACATTTCGTGACCCTCAATCATAGATAAAGAATTGTGGCGGATCCTTCTAACTGCGGATTAATTGGCCGGCTGTAAACACGCTCGCGGGAGCGAGTCCTTGTCTAATGTCATTCGAACAATAGATCATTTTCGGCGGAGAAAGAGGAAAATGCGAGAATTTCAGCCCAATCTTCTCAATCATTCTCCATTGAATCCACATTAATTGAAATGTGCGGAGCGGCGCTGCACGGAGACGCGCTGGAGAGCCACTTAGCGCCACCTCCCGCCCTCCGCCACACTCAGCCGGACATAATCATGTCATTTATTAGTTATGATTTTCACTTTCCATCCACAATGTATTTAGACGCTTTTATCCTGAAAAGCGACATTTAAATGAATGCGCAGCGCGGTCGCGGGGAGCGGCGAGGTCTGTACTTTATCCAGGATTTACCCCACGCACCGCGCTGCGCACGCTCTCATTACACCGAGCACAATTACAGGGACCAATCTATAGGAACGGCGTAATAATATACCGCTCCGGAAACAGGACCTCTGTGTACAGAAAACACCATTATAAAGCAATCACCACAACAAAAAGTGCCCAAAATATTCATCTATTCATAGGTGACATGAAAGAAGAGCCAAACACTGTATATAGCGGCGTATTATAGTAGTTATATTCTTGTATATAGGAGCAGTATTATAGTAGTTATATTCTTGTATATAGGGCAGTATTATAGTAGTTATATTCTTGTATATAGGGGCAGTATTATAGTAGTTATATTCTTGTATATAGGGGCAGTATTATAGTAGTTATATTCTTGTATATAGGAGCAGTATTATAGTAGTTATATTCTTGTATATAGGAGCAGTATTATAGTAGTTATATTCTTGTATATAGGGGCAGTATTATAGTAGTTATATTCTTGTATATAGGAGGCAGTATTATAGTAGTTATATTCTTGTATATAGGGCAGTATTAAGTAGTTATATTCTTGTATATAGGGGCAGTATTATAGTAGTTATATTCTTGTATATAGGAGCAGTATTATAGTAGTTATATTCTTGTATATAGGGGCAGTATTATAGTAGTTATATTCTTGTATATAGGAGGCAGTATTATAGTAGTTATATTCTTGTATATAGGAGCAGTATTATAGTAGTTATATTCTTGTATATGAGGGCAGTATTATAGTAGTTATATTCTTGTATATAGGAGCAGTATTATAGTAGTTATATTCTTGTATATAGGGGCAGTATTATAGTAGTTATATTCTTGTACATAGGAGCAGTATTATAGTAGTTATATTCTTGTATATAGGGCAGTATTATAGTAGTTATATTCTTGTATATAGGGCAGTATTATAGTAGTTATATTCTTGTATATAGGAGCAGTATTATAGTAGTTTATTCTTGTATATAGGAGCAGTATTATAGTAGTTATATTCTTGTATATAGGGGCAGTATTATAGTAGTTATATTCTTGTATATAGGAGCAGTATTATAGTAGTTATATTCTTGTATATAGGAGCAGTATTATAGTAGTTATATTCTTGTATATAGGGGCAGTATTATAGTAGTTATATTCTTGTATATAGGAGCAGTATTATAGTAGTTATATTCTTGTATATAGGGGCAGTATTATAGTAGTTATATTCTTGTATATAGGGCAGTATTATAGTAGTTATATTCTTGTATATAGGAGCAGTATTATAGTAGTTATATTCTTGTATATAGGGCAGTATTATAGTAGTTATATTCTTGTATATAGGGCAGTATTATAGTAGTTATATTCTTGTATATAGGAGCAGTATTATAGTAGTTTATATTCTTGTATATTAGGCTGTATTATAGCAGTTTATATTTTGTACTTATATAGGAGCAGTATTATAGTTATATTCTTGTATATAGGAGCAGTATTTATAGTAGTTAATATTAGTGTATATAGGGGCAGTATTATAGTAGTTATATTCTTGTATATAGGGCAGTATTATAGTAGTTATATTCTTGTATATAGGAGCAGTATTATAGTAGTTATATTCTTGTATATAGGGGCAGTATTATAGTAGTTATATTCTTGTATATAGGGGCAGTATTATAGTAGTTATATTCTTGTATATAGGAGCAGTATTATAGTATGTATATATTCTTGTATATAGGAGCAGTATTATAGTAGTTATATTCTTGTATATAGGAGCAGTATTATAGTAGTTATATTCTTGTATATAGGAGCAGTATTATAGTAGTTATATTCTTGTATATAGGAGGCAGTATTTATAGTATATTATATATCTTGTATATAGGAGCAGTATTATAGTAGTTATATTCTTGTATATAGGGGCAGTATTATAGTAGTTATATTCTTGTATATAGGAGCAGTATTATAGTAGTTATATTCTTGTACATAGGAGCAGTATTATAGTAGTTATATTCTTGTATATAGGAGCAGTATTATAGTAGTTATATTCTTGTACATAGGGGCAGTATTATAGTAGTTATATTCCTGTATATAGGAGCAGTATTATAGTAGTTATATACTTGTATATAGGGGCAGTATTATAGTAGTTATATTTTTGTGCACAGGGGGCAGTATTATAGTAGTTATATTCTTGTATATAGGAGCAGTATTATAGTAGTTATATTCTTGTATATAGGGGCAGTATTATACTAGTTATATTCTTGTATATAGGAGCAGTATTATAGTATTATATTCTTGTATATAGGAGCAGTATTATAGTAGTTATATTCCTGTATATAGGGGCAGTATTATAGTAATTATATTCTTGTATATAGGGGCAGTATTATAGTAGTTATATTCCTGTATATAGGAGCAGTATTATAGTAGTTATATTCTTGTATATAGGAGCAGTATTATAGTAGTTATATTCCTGTATATAGGAGCAGTATTATAGTAGTTATATTCTTGTATATATGAGCAGTATTATAGTAGTTATATTCTTGTACATTGGGCAGTATTATAGTAGTTATATTCTTGTATATAGGGGCAGTATTATAGTAGTTATATTCTTGTATATAGGAGCAGTATTATAGTAGTTATATTCTTGTATATAGGAGCAGTATTATAGTAGTTATATTCTTGTATGTAGGAGCAGTATTATAGTAGTTATATTCTTGTATATAGGGGCAGTATTATAGTAGTTATATTCTTGTACATAGGAGCAGTATTATAGTAGTTATATTCTTGTATATAGGAGCAGTATTATAGTAGTTATATTCTTGTATATAGGAGCAGTATTATAGTAGTTATATTCTTGTATATAGGGGCAGTATTATAGTAGTTATATTCCTGTATATAGGAGCAGTATTATAGTAGTTATATTCTTGTATATGGGGGCAGTATTATAGTAGTTATATTCTTGTATATAGGGGCAGTATTATAGTAGTTATATTTTTGTGCACAGGGGCAGTATTATAGTAGTTATATTTTTGTGCACAGGGGGCAGTATTATAGTAGTTCCCGGCTGCTGTCTTCTTATTTTCTTTCCCCTCTGTTTTGCCCTGCGGAGAAGTCTTGTGAGTATCTCACAGTAGTTCGGATGCGTCTCATCTTGATGTGACATGTATCTACTCCTCGTCTTCCTCTTGCCCGGATCTGACACGCAGCGGCTCTGATGTGAGACTTCTTACATTAGATCCAGGCTCTTCTGACATCTCGGCTCATTGTTTTCTCAGTTTCGTCTCTTGTTTTTCCTTTCTGATACTCTCACTGTATTAATCCTTTATGAAATCTATAAATGACCATGTGGGAACGTCATCGATCTTCTACTCCATCTCTGATCATCATCTACAGACCTTACCTTAATTATAAACCATAGATCTTTCTTTTATAAAGCTACAAAACACAATAATGATATAAATAGTGTGTCATGGGTTAATATTCTTATTTTGGCCAGAAGTATTATTTTTTTGTTTAACAGATTTTTGTTAAATCATTGTTTCTTATCAGACTGCTCGGAGCCTCCATTGTACTAGTGTTTGGATTACTAATTAAATGTAAATTCCCTCTACCTCCTCTTTCTACATTCACTCAGAGGAGAATTATGCAGTCAGATTAAAATAACAACCAATAAGAGAATAGCCTTAACCCACCAGTCCTGTAATAACACAATATATGGCTAAATTTGGGGCTAAAGCAACAGTTTTGTGGGAAAAATTAATTTTCTGTTTTCCATGGCTCAATGTTATAAATTCAAGGTGCTCACCACACATCTAGATTCCTTGTAAGGTTTAGTTTCCAAAAGAGGGACACTTGTGGGGTTTCCACTATTTAGGCACATCAGGGGTTCACCAAACACGACAAAGTATCAGCTAATGATTCCAGACAATTTTGCGTGAAAAAGTCAAATGTCACTCCTTCCCTTCCGAGCCCTGCAGTGCACACAGAGTGGTTTTCCACCACATATGGGGTATCAGTGCACAAACAAATAGTATGGCGCATTTTCTCCTGTTACCCTAGTAAAAATGAAAAATTGGGGCTAAATAATTATTTTTGTGGGTAAAATCTATTTTCTCTTTTTCATGGTTCAATGTTATAATTTCAAGGTGCTCACCAAGCAGCTAGATAAATGCCTTGAGGGGTTTAGTTTCCAAAATGGGGTCACTTGTGTTTTTTTCACTGTTTAGGCACATCAGGGGCTCTCCAAACACAACATGGTGTCAGTTAATGATTACAGTTAATTTTGTACTCCAAATGTCAAATGCCGCTCCTTCCCTTTCGAACCGTGCCGTGCGCCCTATCAGTTGTTTTCTACAACATTAAATATCAATGTACTTGGGAGATATTGCATATACTATGGTGCAGTATCTCCTGCTGCCCTTGTGAAAATGCTAAATTTGAGGCTAAAGAAACATTTTTGTGGGAAAAATTAATTTTCTCTTTTCCATTACTGAATGTTAAAAATTCAAGTTGCTCACCACACATCTAGATAAATTACTTGGGTGGTGTAGTTTCCAAAATGGGGTCACTTTTGGGAATGTTTCACTGTTCAGGCACATCAGATAGTCTCCAAACACAACATGGTGTCAGCTAACAATTACAGCTAATTTTGAACTTCAAAATTCACATAGCACTCCTACCCTTCTGAGTCCTGCTGTGTGCCTGAACAGTGATTTTCCACAACATATGAGGTATCTGTATACTTGGGAGAAACTGCATAACACACTGTATGACGCTATTTCTCCTGTTGCCCTTATGAAAATGCTAAGTTTGGGGCTAAAGAAACATTAATTTTCTCTTTTCCATGGTTCAATGTAGTAAAATCCTGCGAAGCACCTGTGGATTCAAAGTGTTTACCACATATCTGGAGAAGTTCATTGATGGGTTTAGTTTCCAATTTGGGTCACTTGTGGAGTGCTTCCACTGTTTAGGCACATCATGGGCTCCCCAAATGTCACATGGAGTCAGCTAATGATTGCAGACTATTTTGCACTCCAAAAGTCATATAATGCTCCTTCCTTTGAGCACTTCCATGCACCCAAACATTAGGTTTCCACAACATATGGGGTATCCCTGTACTCAGGAGAAGTTGCTTCACTAATCCTACAGTGCAGTATCTCCTGCTGCCCTTGTGAAAATGCTAAATTTGATCTAAAGAAACATTTTTGTGAGAAAAATTAATTTTCTGTTTTCCATGGCTCGATGTTATAAATTTAAGGTGCTCACCACACATCTAGATAAATTCCTTGTAAGGTTTAGTTTCCAAAACAGGGTCACTTGTGGGGTTTCCACTATTTAGGCACATCAGAGGTTCTCCAAACACGACAAAGTATCAGCTAATGATTCCAGCCAATTTTGCATTAAAAATTAAAATGTCTCTCCTTCCCTTCCAAGCCCTGCAGTGCACACAGAGAGTGGTTTTCCACCACATATGGGGTATCAATGCACTCAGTAGAAATTGCACAACAAATAGTATGGTGTATTTTCTCCTGTTACCCTTGTGAAAATGAAAAATTGGGGCTAAAGAATTATTTTTGTGGGTAAAATCTATTTTCTCTTTTTCATGGTTCAATGTTATAAATTCAATGTGCTCACCAAGCAGCTAGATAAATGCCTTGAGTGGTTTAGTTTCCAAAATGGGGTCAGTTGTGTTTTTTTCACTGTTTAGGCACATCAGGGGCTCTCCAAACACAACATGGTGTCAGTTAGTGATTACAGCTAATTTTGCACTCCAAAAGTCAAATGTCGCTCCTTCCCTTTCGAACGCTGCCGTGCGCCCTATCAGTTGTTTTCTACAACATGAGATATCAATGTACTTGGGAGAAATTGCATATAGTATGGTGCAGTATCTCCTGCTGCCCTTGTGAAAATGCTAAATTTGAGGCTGAAGTAACATTTTTGTGGGAAAAATTAATTTTCTCTTTTCCATTGCTGAATGTTATAAATATAAGTTGCTCACTACACATCTACATAAATTCCTTGGGTGGTGTAGTGTCCAAAATGGAGTCACTTGTGGGAATGTTTCACTGTTTAGGCACATCAGATGGTCTCCAAACACAACATGGTGTCAGCTAACAATTACAACTAATTTTGAACTTCAAAATTCATATAGCGCTTCTACCCTTCTTAGTCCTGCTGTGTGCCTGAACAGTGGTTTTCCACAACATATGAGGTATCGGTGTACTTGGTAGAAACTGCACAACATATTATATGATGCAATTTCTCCTGTTGCCCTTATGAAAATACTAAATTTGGGGCTAAAGAAACATGAATTTTCTCTTTTCCATGGATCAATGTTGTAAAATCCTGCGAAGCACCTGTGGATTCAAAGTGTTTACCACATATCTGGAAAAGTTCATTGACGGGTTTAGTTTCCAAAATGGGGTCATTTGTGGGGGTTTCCACTGTTTAGGCACATCATGGGCTCTCCAAATGTGACATGGAGTCAGTTAACAATTGCAGACAATTTTGCACTCCAAAAGTCATATAGCGCTCCTTCCTTTCTGAGCACTTCCATGCACCCAAACAGTAGGTTTCCACAACATATGGGGTGTCCCTGTACTCAGGAGAAGTTACTTCACAAATCCTACAGTGCAGTATCTCCTGCTGCCCTTGTGAAATGCTAAATATGATCTAAATAAACATTTTTGTGGGAAAAAAGTATTTTCTCTTTTCCATGGCTCAATGTTATAAATTCAAGGTGCTCACCACACATCTAGATAAACTCATTGATAAGTTTAGGTTTCCAAAATGGTGTCACTTGTGGGGGGGTTTCCACTATTTAGGCACATCAGGGGCTCTCCAAACGTAACATGTTGTCAGCTACTGATTCCAGCCAATTTTGCATTAAAAAGTCAATTGACGCTCCTTTCCTTTCAAGTCCTACCATGTGCCCAAACAGTAGTTTTCACCCACATTTGGGGTATCCCTATGTTCAGGGGAAATTGCACAACAAATTGTATGGTGCAATTTCTCTTGTTACCCATTTGTAAATGAAAAATGTGGGGCTAAAGCGACATTTTTGTTGTAATAAACTACCGTAAATGTTCATTTTTCCTTCCAGACATAACTGGAATTGGGGTGAAGAGCAGTTGGGTTATGCAGCAAAATAATGATCCAAAACCACCATCAAGTCCAGCAAAATGAACAGTTTGGAGCGGCCGAGTCACAGTCCTGACCGAAATCCGAGTGAGACCTTAAAGAGGCGGCTCATGATCGGAGACCTCCAATGTGGCCGAATTACAACCGTTCTACAAAGACGAGCGGCCAAAAGTCCTCCAGAGCAAAAGCCTCATCGCCGGATGTCAGAAAGGAGTGATCAGGGCGGCACAACCACTTATTAGGAGTCGGGGGAAACACTTTCTCACACTGGGCCCTGTAGGTTTGGATTTCTTTTTCCATTTAATAATAAGGACCTTAATTTATAAACTGCATTTTGTGTCACTTGTGTGTTATCTTTGTCTAATATTTATATTTGTTTCATCTGAAACATTTAAGTGACAAACATGAAAAAGAATAAGAGATCAGGAAAGGGATAACACTTTTCACACAACTGTATATTACATTACTGATCCTGAGTTACCTCCTGTATTATACTCCAGAGCTGCACTCACTATTCTGCTGGTGCAGTCACTGTGTACATACATTACATTACTGATCCTGAGTTACCTCCTGTATTATACTCCAGAGCTGCACTCACTATTCTGCTGGTGCAGTCACTGTGTACATACATTACATTACTGATCCTGAGTTACCTCCTGTATTATCCTCCAGAGCTGCACTCACTATTCTGCTGGTGCAGTCACTGTGTACATACATTACATTACTGATCCTGAGTTACCTCCTGTATTATACTCCAGAGCTGCACTCACTATTCAGCTGGTGCAGTCACTGTGTACATACATTACATTACTGATCCTGAGTTACCTCCTGTATTATACTCCAGAGCTGCACTCACTATTCTGCTGGTGCAGTCACTGTGTACATACATTACATTACTGATCCTGAGTTACCTCCTGTATTATCCTCCAGAGCTGCACTCACTATTCTGCTGGTGCAGTCACTGTGTACATACATTACATTACTGATCCTGAGTTACCTCCTGTATTATCCTCCAGAGCTGCACTCACTATTCTGCTGGTGCAGTCACTGTGTACATACATTACATCACTGATCCTGAGTTACCTCCTGTATTATCCTCCAGAGCTGCACTCACTATTCTGCTGGTGCAATCACTGTGTACATACATTACATTACTGATCCTGAGTTACCTCCTGTATTATACTCCAGAGCTGCACTCACTATTCTGCTGGTGCAGTCACTGTGTACATACATTACATTACTGATCCTGTATTATCCTCCAGAGCTGCACTCACTATTCTGCTGGTGCAGTCACTGTGTACATACATTACATTACTGATCCTGTATTATCCTCCAGAGCTGCACTCACTATTCTGCTGGTGCAGTCACTGTCTCTTTAAATGAGGCTTTTTGTCCTTTTTCCTCTTTGCTTAATTTCATGTTTCTTTTCTGAGGCAGAAAACAAGTAAAGAGGAAGAGAAAGTTCCGAAATCGGAGCACAAAGAAGGTCATTTCTCGCCTCGGGGGTTTGACATTGTTCCTTTAAGTTAAACCCTCAACATTAACTATTATCAGCACTTGGCATCTCGAGCCGCGACCTTTAATAACTCGCCCAGAAGACAAACTGGATATTATCACAATAAATGTACAGAGCCGTCATCATCTACTGAATTATTATTAACGGGAAGGTGACAAAGTACTGCAAAAATCAACACAAATACTTCTATAAATCAATTACTGAGACCTCAAGAGCTGAACTCCGAATACAACCAGCAACCGTCTACACGGTGTACCACGTTCTTAGGGGTTTCACCTCCATAGGGGCAGTATTATAGTAGTTACTAGATGGCGGCCCGATTCTAAAGAATCGGGTAGTCTAGAATCTATATATAGTTTATTTACTATGAAATTAATTGTGTGTATACAGGTGGCTCAGTGGTCAGCAGTGAGTGCGGTGGCTGAGTGGTTAGCAGTGAGTGGGGTGGCTCAGTGGTTAGCAGTGAGTGGGTGGCTGAGTGGTTAGCAGTGAGTGCGGTGGCTCAGTGTGGTAGTAGTGAGTGCGATGGCTCAGTGGGTAGCAGTGAGTGCGGTGGCTCAGTGGGTAGGAGAGTATACGGTGGTTCAGTGGTTAGCAGTGAGTGCGGTGGCTCAGTGGTTAGCTAGTATACGGTGGCTCAGTGGTTAGCAGTGAGTGCAAGTAGCTCAGTGGAGTAGCAGTGAGTGTGGTGGCTCAGTGGTCAGCAGTGAGTGTGGTGGCTCAGTGGTCAGCAGTAAGTGCGGTGGCTCAGTGGTCAGCAGTGAGTGCGGTGGCATCAGTGGGTAGCAGTGAGTGCGGTGGCTCAGTGGGTAGCAGTGAGTGCGTGGCTCAGTGGGTAGCAGTGAGTGCGGTGGCTCAGTGGGTAGCAGTGAGTGCGGTGGCTCAGTGGGTAGCAGTGAGTGCGGTGGCTCAGTGGGTAGCAGTGAGTGCGGTGGCTCAGTGGATAGCAGTAAGTGCGGTGGCTCAGTGGGTAGCAGTGAGTGCGGTGGCTCAGTGGGTAGCAGTGAGTGCAGTGGCTCAGTGGGTAGGAGAGTATACGGTGGCTCAGTGGTTAGCAGTGAGTGCGGTGGCTCAGTGGTTAGCAGAGTATACGGTGGCTCAGTGGTTAGCAGTGAGTGCGGTGGCTCAGTGGCTAGCAGTGAGTGCGGTGGCTCAGTGGGTAGCAGTGAGTGCGGTGGCTCAGTGGGTAGCAGTGAGTGCGGTGGCTCAGTGGGTAGCAGTGAGTGCAGTGGCTCAGTGGGTAGCAGTGAGTGCGGTGGCTCAGTGGTTAGCCGTGAGTCCGGTGGCTGAGTGGTTAGCAGTGAGTGCGGTGGCTGATGGTTAGCAGTGAGTGGGGTGGCTGAGTGGTTAGCAGTGAGTGGGGTGGCTGAGTGGTTAGCAGTAAGTACGGTGGCTCAGTGGGTAGCAGTGAGTGCGGTGGCTCAGTGGGTAGCAGTGAGTGCGGTGGCTCAGTGGGTAGCAGTGAGTGCGGTGGCTCAGTGGTAGCAGTGAGTGCGGTGGCTCAGTGGGTAGCAGTGAGTGCGATGGCTCAGTGGTTAGCAGTGAGTGCAGTGGCTCAGTGGGTAGCAGTGAGTGCGGTGGCTCAGTGGGTAGGAGAGTATACGGTGGCTCAGTGGTTAGCAGTGAGTGCGGTGGCTCAGTGGTTAGCAGAGTATACGGTGGCTCAGTGGTTAGCATGAGTATGGTGGCTCAGTGGTTAGCAGTGAGTGCGGTGGCTCAGTGGGTAGCAGTGAGTGCGTGTGGCTCAGTGGTCAGCAGTGAGTGCGGTGGCTCATGGTATCATGAGTGCGTGGCTCAGTGGGTAGCAATGAGTGCGTGTGGCTCAGTGGTACCAGTGAGTGCTGTGGCTCAGTGGTCAGCAGTGAGTGCGGTGGCTCAGTGGTCCAGCATGAGTGCGGTGGCTCAGTGGGTAGCAGTGAGTGCGGTGGCTCATGGGTAGGAAGTATACGGTGGCAGTGGTTGCATGAGTGCGGTGGTCAGTTGGTTAGATGAGTTCGTGGCTCAGTGTTAGCAGTGAGTGCGGTAGGCTCAGTGGGTACAGTGTAGTGCGGTGCTCAGTGGTCTAGCAGTGAGTGCGGTAGAGCTAGTGGGTTGCAGATGAGTGCGGGGCTAGTGGGTAGATCAGTGAGTCGGTTGGCTCAGCGGTTAGCAGTGAGTGCGGTGGCTTCAGTGGTCAGCAGTGAGTGCGGTGGCTCAGTGGTAGCAGTGAGTGCGGTGGCTCAGTGGTCAGCAGTGAGTGCGGTGGCTCAGTGGTAGCAAGTGAGTGTGGTTGGCTCAGTGGTTCAGCAGTGAGTGCGGTGGCTCAGTGTGTCAGCAGTGAGTGCGGTGTGGCTCAGTGGTCAGCAGTGAGTGGGTGGCTCAGTGGGTTAGCAGTGAGTGGGGTGGCTCAGTGGTTAGCAGTGAGTGCGGTGGCTCAGTGGTAGCATGGAGTGCGGTGGCTCAGTGGGTAGTAGTGAGTGCGTGGCTCAGTGGGTAGCAGTGAGTGCGGTGGCTCAGTGGGTAGCAGTGAGTGCGGTGGCTCAGTGGTTAGCAGTGAGTGCGGTGGCTCAGTGGTTAGCAGTGAGTCGGTGGCTCAGTGGTTAGCAGTGAGTGCGGTGGCCTCAGTGGTTAGCAGTGAGTGCGGTGGCTCAGTGGTAGCAGTGAGTGCGGTGGCTCAGTGGTCAGCAGTGAGTGCGGTGGCTCAGTGGTCAGCAGTGAGTGCGGTGGCTCAGTGGTAGCAGTGAGTGCGGTGGCTCAGTGGGTAGCAGTGAGTGGGGTGGCTCAGAGGGTAGCAGTGAGTGCGGTGGCTCAGTGGGTAGCAGTGAGTGCGGTGGCTCAGTGGGTAGCAGTGAGTGCGTGGCTCAGTGGGTAGCAGTGAGTGCGGTGGCTCAGTGGTAGGAGAGTATACGGTGGTTCAGTGGTTAGCAGTGAGTGCGGTGGCTCAGTGGTTAGCAGAGTATACGGTGGCTCAGTGGTTAGCAGTGAGTGCAAGTAGCTCAGTGGTAGCAGTGAGTGTGGTGGCTCAGTGGTCAGCAGTGAGTGCGGTGGCTCAGTGGTCAGCAGTGAGTGCGGTGGCTGAGTGGTTAGCAGTGAGTGGGGTGGCTCAGTGGTTAGCATGAGTGGGGTGGCTGAGTGGTTAGCAGTGAGTGCGGTGGCTCAGTGGTAGTAGTGAGTGCGATGGCTCAGTGGTAGCAGTGAGTGCGGTGGCTCAGTGGGTAGGAGAGTTACGGTGGTTCAGTGGTTAGCAGTGAGTGCGGTGGCTCAGTGGTTAGCAGAGTATACGGTGGCTCAGTGGTTAGCAGTGAGTGCAAGTAGCTCAGTGGGTAGCAGTGAGTGTGGTGGCTCAGTGGTCAGCAGTGAGTGTGGTGGCTCAGTGGTCAGCAGTAAGTGCGGTGGCTCAGTGGTCAGCAGTGAGTGCGGTGGCTCAGTGGGTAGCAGTGAGTGCGGTGGCTCAGTGGGTAGCAGTGAGTGCGGTGGTCAGTGGGTAGCAGTGAGTGCGGTGGCTCAGTGGGTAGCAGTGAGTGCGGTGGCTCAGTGGGTAGCAGTGAGTGCGGTGGCTCAGTGGGTAGCAGTGAGTGCGGTGGCTCAGTGGATAGCAGTAAGTGCGGTGGCTCAGTGTTAGCAGTGAGTGCGGTGGCTCAGTGGGTAGCAGTGAGTGCAGTGGCTCAGTGGGTAGGAGAGTATACGGTGGCTCAGTGGTAGAGTGAGTGCGTGGTCAGTGGTTAGCAGAGTATACGGTGGCTCAGTGGTTAGCAGTGAGTGCGGTGGCTCAGTGGCTAGCAGTGAGTGCGGTGGCTCAGTGGTAGCAGTGAGTGGGGTGGCTCAGTGGGTAGCAGTGAGTGCGGTGGCTCAGTGGGTAGCAGTGAGTGCAGTGGCTCAGTGTGGTAGCAGTGAGTGCGGTGGCTCAGTGGTTAGCCGTGAGTCCGGTGGCTGAGTGGTTAGCAGTGAGTGCGGTGGCTAGTGGTTAGCAGTGAGTGGTGGTGTGAGTGTTAGCAGTGAGTGGGGTGGCTCAGTGGTTAGCAGTGAGTATGGTGGCTCAGTGGTTAGCAGTGAGTGCGGTGGCTCAGTGGGTAGCAGTGAGTGCGGTGGCTCAGTGGGTAGCAGTGAGTGCGGTGGCTCAGTGGGTAGCAGTGAGTGCGGTGGCTCAGTGGGTAGCAGTGAGTGCGGTGGCTCAGTGGTCAGCAGTGAGTGCGGTGGCTCAGTGGTCAGCAGTGAGTGCGGTGGCTCAGTGGGTAGCAGTGAGTGCGGTGGCTCAGTGGGTAGGAGAGTATACGGTGGCTGAGTGGTTAGGAGTGAGTGCGGTGGGTCAGTGGTTAGGAGTGAGTGTGGTGGCTCAGTGGGTAGCAGTGAGTGCGGTGGCTCAGTGGTTAGCAGTGAGTGCGGTGGCTCAGTGGTTAGCAGTGAGTGCGGTGGCTCAGTGGTTAGCAGTGAGTGGGGTGGTTCAGTGGTTAGCAGTGAGTGGGGTGGCTCAGTGGGTAGCAGTGAGTGCGGTGGCTCACTGGGTAGCAGTGAGTGCGGTGGCTCAGTGGGTAGAAGAGTATACGATGGCTGAGTGGTTAGCAGTGAGTGCGGTGGGTCAGTGGGTAGCAGAGTATACGGTGGCTGAGTGGTTAGGAGTGAGTGCGGTGGGTCAGTGGTTAGGAGGGAGTGCGGTGGCTGAGTGGGTAGCAGTGAGTGTGGTGGCTCAGTGGTTAGGAGTGAGTGGGGTGGCTCAGTGGTTAGCAGTGAGTGGGGTGGCTCAGTGGGTAGCAGTGAGTGCGGTGGCTCAGTAGGTAGCAGTGAGTGCGGTGGCTCAGTGGGTAGCAGTGAGTGCGGTGGCTCAGTGGGTAGCAGTGAGTGCGGTGGCTCAGTGGGTAGGAGAGTATTCGGCGGCTGAGTGGTTAGGAGTGAGTGCGGTGGGGAAGTGGTTAGCAGTGAGTGCGGTGGCGCAGTGGTTAGCAGTGAGTGCGGTGGCTCAGTGGTCAGCAGTGAGTGCGGTGGCTCAGTGGTTAGCAGTGAGTGCGGTGGCTCAGTGGTTAGCAGTGAGTGCGGTAGCTCAGTGGTTAGCAGTGAGTGCGGTGGGTGAGTGGTTAGCAGTGAGTGCGGTGAGATTGGTCAGTGCAGCGCCGTGGGGCAGAGTGTTCAGCGCAGCGCCATGGGCAGAGTGGTCAGCACACACATACACACACACATAGATACACATACACACACTCTGCTATAGTTACCAACGACCCTGCGTCTTCCCCACCGCCTGGATGTGGGGCAGAGGCTGGAGGGGCACAGGCTGGAGGGGGCAGAGGATGGAGCTGGCAGAGGACGGAGTGGGCAGAGGACGGAGGGGGCAGAGGCTGGAGGGGGCACAGGCTGGAGGGGGCACAAGCTGGAAGGGGCACAGGCTGGAAGGGGCACAGGCTGGAAGAGGCAGAGGACGTAGGGGGCAGAGGATGGAGGGGGCAGAGGACGGAGCGGGCAGAGGACGGAGGGGGCAGAGGACTGAGGGGGCACAGGCTGGAGGGGGCAGAGGACTGAGGGGGCACAGGCTGGAGGGGGCAGAGGATAGAGGGGGCAGACGATGGACGGGGCACAGGCTGGAAGGGGCTCAGCTGGAGGGGGCAGAGGCTGGATGGGGCAGAGGCTGGAGGGGGTAGAGGCTGGAGGGGCAGAGGACTGAGGGGGCACAGGCTGGAAGGGGCAGAGGACGGAGGGGGCAGAGGACGGAGGGGGAAGAAGCTGGAGGGGGCAGAGGAAGGAGGGGGCACAGGCTGGAGGGGGCAGAGGACTGAGGGGGCAGAGGCTGGAGGGGGCAGAGGAAGGAGGGGGCAGAGGAAGGAGGGGGCACAGGCTGGAGGGGGCAGAAGACTGAGGGGGCAGAGGCTGGAGGGGCAGAGGCTGGAGGGGGCAGATGCTGGAGGGGGCAGAGGACGGAGGGGGCAGAAGGCGGAGGGGGCAGAGGGCGGAGGGGGCACAGGCTGGAGGGGGCACAGGCTGGAGGGGGCAGAGGAAGGAGGGGGCACAGGCTGGAGGGGGCACAGGCTGGAGGGGGCACAGGACTGAGGGGGCAGAGGCTGGAGGGGGCAGAGGACTGAGGGTGCAGAGGACTCAGGGGGCAGAGGCTGGAGGGGGCAGAGGACTGAGGGGGCACAGGCTGGAGGGGGCACAGGCTGGAGGGGGCAGAGGACTGAGGGGGCAGAGGACGGAGGGGGCAGAGGACGGAGGGGGCAGAGGAAGGAGGGGGCACAGGCCGGAGGGGGCAGAGGACGGAGGGGGCAGAGGCTGGAGGGGGCAGAGGAAGGAGGGGGCACAGGCAGGAGGGGGCAGAGGCTGGAGGGGGCAGAGGCTGGAGGGGGCAGAGGACGGAGGGGGCAGAGGGCAGAGGGGGCAGAGGGCGGAGGGGGCACAGGCTGGAGGGGCACAGGCTGGAGGGGCAGAGGAAGGAGGGGGCAGAGGAAGGAGGGGGCAGGGGAAGGAGGGGGCACAGGCTGGAGGGGGCAGAGGACCGAGGGGGCAGAGGCTGGAGGGGGCAGAGGACTGAGGGGGCAGAGGCTGGAGGGGGCAGAGAACTGAGGGGGCACAGGCTGGAGGGGGCAGAGGAGTGAGGGGGCAGAGGAGTGAGGGGGCAGAGGACAGAGGGGGCAGAGGACAGAGGGGGCAGAGGACAGAGGGGACACAGGCTGGAGGGGGCAGGGGACTGAGGGGGCGCAGCCTGGAGGGCAGAGGAGCGTGTGGGGCTGCAGACTCACCGCGGACCGCGCGTCTGGTGTAGGAGGAGAGGAGGGGCGGGCAGAGCTGCAGGACAGGAAGTCCCGGCCTCCCTCTTCTCCAAGCGCGCGGCGGGCGTCTGGGAGCACGGGTACCCCCAGGGGTTGTGTGGCCAACCGAGGTGGCGGGCAATGGGCCCCCCTTCCCCCCCGGTATGTACGCTAGTGGCTGGAGGGCAGAGGGGAGAGGCTGGAGGGCACACGGAACTTCCGAGATCGGAACGTTCCTGTGCCGGTGCCTGTAGCCGGGCTACGCCCGGCTACTCTGCACTTGCTGACGTCACCAGCCCAGGCCGGAGGCCACCACGGAAGTAGCCTTCGGGTTTTATATTATAGATATTCTTGTATATAGGGGCAGTATTATAGTAGTTATATTCTTGTATATAGGGGCAGTATTATAGTAGTTATATTCTTGTATATAGGAGCAGTATTATAGTAGTTATATTCTTGTATATAGGAGCAGTATAATAGCAGTTATATTCTAGTATATAGGAGCAGTATTATAGTAGTTATATTCTTGTATATAGGGGCAGTATTATAGCAGTTATATTCTTGTATATAGGAGCAGTATTATAGTAGTTATATTCTTGTATATAGGAGGCAGTATTATAGTAGTTATATTCTTGTATATAGGAGCAGTATTATAGTAGTTATATTCTTGTATATAGAGAGCAGTATTATAGTAGTTATATTCTTGTATATAGGAGCAGTATTATAGTAGTTTATATTCTTGTATATAGGAGCAGATTAAAAGTAGTTATATTCTTGTATATAGGGGCAGTATTATAGTGGTTATATTCTTGCATACAGGGCAGTGTTATAGTAGTTATATCTTGTATATAGGGCAGTATTATAGTAGTTATATTCTTGTATATAGGGCAGTATTATAGTAGTTATATTCTTGTATATAGGGGCAGTATTATAGTAGTTATATTCTTGTATATAGGGTAGTATTATAGTAGTTATATTCTTGTATATAGGAGCAGTATTATAGTAGTTATATTCTTGTTATAAGAGCAGTCTTATAGTAGTTATATTCTTGTATATAGGAGCAGTATTATAGTAGTTATATTCCTTGTATATAGGGGCAGTAATTATAGTAGTTATATTCTTGTATATAGGAGCAGTTTATAGTAGTTAGATTCTTGTTATAGGAGCAGTATTATAGTAGTTATATTCTTGTATATAGGGCAGTATTATAGTAGTTATATTCTTGTATATAGGGGCAGTATTATAGTAGTTTATTTCTTGTATATAGGAGCAGAAATTATAGTAGTTATATTCTTGTATATAGGAGCAGTATTATAGTAGTTATATTCTTGTATATAGGAGCAGTATTATAGTAGTTATATTCTTGTATATAGGGCAGTATTATAGTAGTTATATTCTTGTATATAGGAGCAGTATTATAGTAGTTATATTCTTGTATATAGGAACAGCATTATAGTAGTTATATTCTTGTATATAGGGGCAGTATTATAGTAGTTATATTCTTGTATATAGGAGCATTATTTAGTATTATATTCTTGTATATAGGGGCAGTATTATAGTAGTTATATTCTTGTATATAGGAGCGAGTATTATAGTAGTTATATTCTTGTATATAGGGCAGTATTATAGTAGTTATATTCTTGTATATAGGAGCAGTATTATAGTAGTTATATTCTTGTATATAGGGGCAGTATTATAGTAGTTATATTCTTGTATATAGGGCAGTATTATAGTAGTTATATTCTTGTATATAGGGGCAGTATTATAGTACTTATATTCTTGTATATAGGAGCAGTATTATAGTAGTTATATTCTTGATATAGGGGCAGTATTATAGTAGTTATATTCTTGTATATAGGGCAGTATTATAGTAGTTATATTCTTGTAATAGGAGCAGTATTATAGTAGTTATATTCTTGTATATAGGAGCAGTATTATAGTAGTTATATTCTTGTATATAGGAGCAGTATTATAGTAGTTATATTCTTGTATATAGGAGCAGTTTATAGTAGTTATGTTCTTGTATATAGGAGCAGTATTATAGTAGTTATATTCTTGTATATAGGGGCAGTATTATAGTAGTTATTTCTTGTATATAGGAGCAGTATTATAGTAGTTATATTCTTGTATATAGGAGCATATTATAGTAGTTATATTCTTGTAGTATAGGGGCAGTATTATAGTAGTTATATTCTTGTATATAAGGGCAGTATTATAGTAGTTATATTCTTGTAATAAGGGCAGTATTATAGTAGTTATATTCTTGTATATAGGAGCAGTGATTATAGTAGTTATATTCTTGTATATAGGGCAGTATTATAGTAGTTATATTCTTGTATATAGGGGCAGTGTTATAGTAGTTATATTCTTGTATATAGGAGCAGTATTTATAGTAGTTATATATCTTGTATATAGGGGCAGTATTATAGTAGTTATATTCTTGTATATAGGGGCAGTATTATAGTAGTTATATTCTTGTATATAGGAGCAGTATTATAGTAGTTATATTCTTGTATATAGGAGCAGTATTATAGTAGTTATATTCTTGTATATAGGAGCAGTATTATAGTAGTTATATTCTTGTATATAGGGGCAGTATTATAGTAGTTATATTCCTGTATATAGGGGCAGTATTATAGTAGTTATATTCTTGTATATAGGAGCAGTATTATAGTAGTTATATTCTTGTATATAGGAGCAGTATTATAGTAGTTATATCTTGTATATAGGGGCAGTATTATAGTAGTTATATTCTTGATATATAGGGCAGTATTATAGTAGTTATATTCTTGTATATAGGAGCAGTAATTATAGTAGTTATATTCTTGTATATAGGGCAGTATTTATAGTAGTTATATTCTTGTATATAGGAGGCAGTATTATAGTAGTTATATTCTTGTATATAGGGCAGTATTATAGTAGTTATATTCTTGTATATAGGGCAGTATTATAGTAGTTATATTCTTGTATATAGGAGCAGTATTATAGTAGTTATATTCTTGTATATAGGAGCAGTATTATAGTAGTTATATTCTTGTATATAGGAGCAGTATTATAGTAGTTATATTCTTGTATATAAGGGGCAGTATTATAGTAGTTATATTCTTGTATATAGGGCAGTATTATAGTAGTTATATTCTTGTATATAGGGCAGTATTATAGTAGTTATATTCTTGTATATAGGAGCAGTATTATAGTAGTTATATTCTTGTATATAGGAGCAGTATTATAGTAGTTATATTCTTGTATATAGGGCAGTATTATAAGTAGTTATATTCTTGTATATAGGAGCAGTATTATAGTAGTTATATTCTTGTATATAGGAGCAGTATTATAGTAGTTATATTCTTGTATATAGGAGCAGTATTATAGTAGTTATATTCTTGTATATAGGGGCAGTATTATAGTAGTTATATTCTTGTATATAGGAGCAGTATTATAGTAGTTATATTCTTGTATATAGGAGCAGTATTATAGTAGTTATATTCTTGTATATAGGAGCAGTATTATAGTAGTTATATTCTTGTATATAGGGGCAGTATTATAGTAGTTATATTCTTGTATATAGGAGCAGTATTATAGTAGTTATATTCTTGTATATAGGAGCAGTATTAGTAGTTATATTCTTGTATATAGGGGCAGTATTATAGTAGTTATATTCTTGTATATAGGAGCATATTATAGTAGTTATATTCTTGTATATAGGGGCAGTATTATAGTAGTTATATTCTTGTATATAGGGCAGTATTATAGTAGTTATATTCTTGTAATAGGGCAGTATTATAGTAGTTATATTCTTGTATATAGGAGCAGTATTATAGTAGTTATATTCTTGTATATAGGAGCAGTATTATAGTAGTTATATTCTTGTATATAGGGCATTATTATAGTAGTTATATTCTTGTACATAGGAGCAGTATTATAGTAGTTATATTCTTGTATATAGGGGCAGTATTATAGTAGTTAATTCTTGTATATAGGGGCAGTATTATAGTAGTTATATTCTTGTATATAGAGCAGTATTATAGTAGTTATATTCTTGTATATAGGAGCAGTATTATAGTAGTTATATTCTTGTATATAGGAGCAGTATTATAGTAGTTATATTCTTGTATATAGGAGCAGTATTATAGTAGTTATATTCTTGTATATAGGGCAGTATTATAGTAGTTATATTCTTGTATATAGGAGCAGTATTATAGTAGTTATAATTCTTGTATATAGGAGCAGTATTATAGTAGTTATAATTCTTGTATATAGGAGCAGTATTATAGTAGTTATATTCTTGTATATAGGAGCAGTATAGTAGTTAGTATATTCTTGTATATAGGGGCATGTGTATTTAATAGTAGTTAGTTATATTCTGTATATAGGAGCAGTATTATAGTAGTTATATTCTTGTAATAGGAGCAGTATTATAGTAGTTATATTCTTGTAATGGGCAGATTATAGTAGTTATATCTTGTATATAGGAGCAGTATTATGTAGTTATATCTTGTAATTAGGAGCAATTATAGTAGTTATATTCTTGTATATAGGAGCAGTATTATTTAGTAGTTATATTCTTGTATATGAGGGCAGTATATAGTAGATTATTATTCTTGTAATTAGGGGCAGTATTATAGTAGTTATATTCTTGTATATAGGAGCAGTATTATAGTAGTTATATTCTTGTATATAGGGCAGTATTATAGTAGTTATATTCTTGTATATAGGCAGTATTATAGTAGTTATATTCTTGTATATAGGAGCAGTATTATAGTAGTTATATTCTTGTAATAGGAGCAGTATATAGTAGTTTATATTCTTGTATATAGGGCAGTATTATAGTAGTTATATTCTTGTATATAGGAGCATATTATAGTAGTTATATTCTTGTATATAGGGGCAGTATTATAGTAGTTATATTCTTGTATATAGAGCAGTAATTATAGTAGTTTATATTCTTGTAAATAGGGCAGTATTATAGTAGTTATAATTCTTGTACATATAGGGGCAGTATTATAGTAGTATATATTCTTGTATAATAGGAGCAGTATTATAGTAGTTATATTCTTGTATATAGGAGCAGTATTATAGTATTATATTCTTGTATATAGGGGCAGTATTATAGTAGTTATATTTTGTATATAGGAGCAGTATTATAGTAGTTATATTCTTGTATATAGGAGCAGTATTATAGTAGTTATATTCTTGTATATAGGAGCAGTTATATTTATTCTTATATGGCATATTATAGTAGTTATATTCTTGTATATAGGAGCATATTTATAGTAGTTATATTCTTGTATATAGGGCAGTATTATAGTAGTTATATTCTTGTATATAGGGGCAGTATTATAGTAGTTATATTCTTGTATATAGGGAATATTATAGTAGTTATATTCTTGTATATAGGAGCAGTATTATAGTAGTTATATTCTTGTAATAGGGGCAGTATTATAGTAGTTATATTCTTGTATATAGGGCAGTATTATAGTAGTTATATTCTTGTATATAGGGCAGTATTATAGTAGTTATATTCTTGTATATAGGGGCAGTATTATAGTATTTATCTGTATATAGAGACAAGTAGATTATAGTAGTTATATTCTTGTATATAGGAGCAGTATTATAGTAGTTATATCTTGTATATAGGGCAGTATTATAGTAGTTATATTCTTGTATATAGGAGCAGTATTATAGTAGTTATATTCTTGTATATAGGAGCAGTATTATAGTAGTTATATTCTTGTATATAGGGCAGTATTATAGTAGTTATATTCTTGTATATAGGGCAGTATTATAGTAGTTATATTCTTGTATATAGGGCAGTATTATAGTAGTTATATTCTTGTATATAGGCAGTATTATAGTAGTTATATTCTGTATAGCATATTATGTATGTATCTATGTAGAAGGCAGTATTATAGTAGTTATATTCTTGTAATAGGGCAGTATTATAGTAGTTATATTTCTTGTATATAGGGCAGTATTATAGTAGTTATATTCTTGTATATAGGGCAGTATTATAGTAGTTATATTCTTGTATATAGGGCAGTATTATAGAGTTATATTCTTGTATATAGGAGCAGTATTATAGTAGTTATATTCTTGTATATAGAGGGTCAGTATTATATAGTTATATTCTGATATAGGCATATTATAGTAGTTATATTTTGATATAGGGCAGTATTATAGTAGTTATATTCTTGTATATAGGAGCAGTATTATAGTAGTTATATTCTTGTATATAGGAGCAGTATTATAGTAGTTATATTCTTGTATAAGGAGCAGTATATAGTAGTTATATTCTTGTATATAGGGCAGTATTATAGTAGTTATATTCTTGTATATAGGAGCAGTATTATAGTAGTTATATTCTTGTATATAGGGCAGTATTATAGTAGTTATATTCTTGTATATAGGAGCAGTATTATAGTAGTTTATATTCTTGTATATAGGGCAGTATTATAGTAGTTATATTCTTGTATATAGGCAGTATATAGTATGTATTATATTCTTGTATATAGGGCAGTATTATAGTAGTTATATTTTTATATGGAGCAGTTTAATAGTAGTTAATTTCTTGTATATAGGAGCAGTATTATAGTAGTTATATTCTTGTAATAGGGCAGTATTATAGTAGTTATTTCTTGTATATAGGAGCAGTATTATAGTAGTTATATTCTTGTTATAGGAGCAGTATTATAGTAGTTATTTCTTGTATATAGGAGCAGTATTATAGTAGTTATATTCTTGTATATAGGGCAGTATTATAGTAGTTATATTCTTGTATATAGGAGCAGTATATTTAGTATTATTTTCTTGTATATAGGAGCAGTATTATAGTATTATATTCTTGTATATAGGAGCAGTATTATAGTAGTTATATTCTTTATATAGGAGCAGTATTATAGTAGTTATATTCTTGTATATAGGAGCAGTATTATAGTAGTTATATTCTTGTATATAGGAGCAGTATTATAGTAGTTATATTCTTGTATATAGGGCAGTATTATAGTATTATATTCTTGTATAAGGAGCATATTATAGTAGTTATATTCTTGTATATAGGGCAGTATTATAGTAGTTATATTCTTGTATATAGAGCATATTATAGTAGTTATATTCTTGTATATAGGGGCAGTATTATATATTATATCTTGTATATAGGAGCAGTATTATAGTAGTTATATTCTGTATATAGGGCAGTATATAGTAGTTATATTCTTGTATATAGGAGCAGTATTATAGTAGTTATATTCTTGTAATAGGGGCAGTATTATAGTATTATATTCTTGTATATAGGGAGCAGTATTATAGTAGTTATATTCTTGTCATAGGGGCAGTATTATAGTAGTTATATTCTTGTAATAGGAGCAGTATTATAGTAGTTATATTCTTGTACATAGGAGCAGTATTATAGTAGTTATATTCTTGTTATAGAGCAGTATTATAGTAGTTATATTCTTGTATATAGGAGCAGTATTATAGTAGTTATATTCTTGTATATAGGAGCAGTTTATAGTAGTTATTTCTTGTATATAGGGCAGTATTATAGTAGTTATATTCTTGTATATAGGGCAGTATTATAGTAGTTATGTTCTTGTATATAGAGCAGTATTATAGTAGTTATATTCTTGTATATAGGAGCAGTATTATGTAGTTATATTCTTGTTATAGGGGCAGTATTATAGTAGTTATATTCTTGTATATAGGAGCAGTATTATAGTAGTTATATTCTTGTATATAGGAGCAGTATTATAGTAGTTATATTCTTGTATATAGGAGCAGTATTATAGTAGTTATATTCTTGTATATAGGAGCAGTATTATAGTAGTTATATTCTTGTATATAGGGGCAGTATTATAGTAGTTATATTCTTGTATATAGGAGCAGTATTATAGTAGTTATATTCTTGTATATAGGAGCAGTATTATAGTAGTTATATTCTTGTATATAGGGGCAGTTTTATAGTAGTTATATTCTTGTATATAGAGGCAGTATTATAGTAGTTATATTCTTGTATATAGGGCAGTATTATAGTAGTTATATTCTTGTATATAGGGGCAGTTTTATAGTAGTTATATTCTTGTATATAGGGCAGTATTATAGTAGTTATATTCTTGTATATAGGAGCAGTATTATAGTAGTTATATTCTTGTATATAGGGGCAGTATTATAGTAGTTATATTCTTGTATATAGGGCAGTATTTTAGTAGTTATATTCTTGTATATAGGACAGTATTATAGTAGTATATTCTTGTATATAGGACGGTATTATAGTAGTTATATTCTTGTATATAGGGCAGTATTATAGTAGTTATATTCTTGTATATAGGGCAGTATTATAGTAGTTATATTCTTGTATATAGGGCAGTATTATAGTAGTTATATTCTTGTATATAGGAGCAGTATTATAGTAGTTATATTCTTGTATATAGGGCAGTATTATAGTAGTTATATTCTTGTATATAGGGGCAGTATTATAGTAGTTATATTCTTGTATATAGGGCAGTATTATAGTAGTTATATTCTTGTATATAGGAGCAGTATTATAGTAGTTATATTCTTGTATATAGGAGCAGTATTATAGTAGTTATATTCTTGTATATAGGGGCAGTATTATAGTAGTTATATTCTTGTATATAGGGCAGTATTATAGTAGTTATATTCTTGTATATAGGAGCAGTATTATAGTAGTTATATTCTTGTATATAGGGCAGTATTATAGTAGTTATATTCTTGTATAATAGGAGCAGTATTATAGTAGTTTAGTATATCTTGTATATAGGGCATAATTATAGTAGTTATATTCTTGTATATAGGAGTCAGTATTATAGTAGTTATATATTCTTGTATATAGGGCAGTATTATAGTAGTTATATTCTTGTATATAGGGGCAAGTATTATAGTAGTTATATTCTTGTATATAGGAGCATATTATAGTAGTTATATTCTTGTATATAGGGCAGTATTATAGTAAGTTTATAATATTTTATTTTAGGGGCAGTATTATAGTAGTTATATTCTTGTACATAGGAGCAGTATTATAGTAGTTATATTCTTGTACATAGGGGCAGTATTATAGTAGTTATATTCTTGTATATAGGAGCAGTATTATAGTAGTTATATTCTTGTACATAGGGGCAGTATTATAGTAGTTATATTCTTGTATATAGGGGGCAGTATTATAGTAGTTATATTCTTGTATATAGGGGGCAGTCTTATAGTAGTTATAGTCTCATATATAGGGTCGGTATTATGAAGTCAGTTGAGATTATATAACTTTCATTTGCAGAGTAACTGGATCCTAGGTGAATTCTCCGCAGACTTTCTCCCACGTATTTGCTGACTTTTCGTTGCTTCGTCTTCTTATTCGGATTCTCGGTTCTATATTTTCTTTGCTCTTCACTTACAGTCAGAAGCTCCATTATAAAGTAATATAATAAAATTAGCTCATGTCTGCCCCTCCCCCGCCCTCCGCGGTCCCGGTGAGTTGTGGTTTGGATACAGAAGCTCAGATTTTGGAAATAAGCCGTAATCTGCTGACGGCGCTGGAAATTTGGATTCTCAGTGGTTCCTTAAAACCGTTCTTGTTCATCTTATTTTACAAAGTGAAACGTTCTGCAAACTTCTATCACAACAAAAGTCGACATCGAATTGTTCACTTTTCTGATGGCATCTGAACCAGCGGCTTCTCTTCGTGGTAATCCATCGTCTAAGTGGTGAATGGTCGCCTTCACGGAGAACCGTCGTCTTTGCGGTGAACAATCGTCTTCGCGGTGAACGGTTATTTTCACGGTGAACTGTCGTCTTCACAGTAAATGGTCGTCTTCATAGTGAACACTCCTCTTCGCGGTGAACTGTCGTCTTCACAATGAATGGTTATCTTCATGCTGAACAGTCCTCTTTGCGGTGAACGGTTGTCTTCATGGTGAACGGTTGTCTTCGCGGTGAACGGTTGTTCTTCATGGTGAACGGTTGTCTTCATGGTGAATGGTCATCTTCACGGTGAACGGTTGTCTTCGCGGTGTATGGTCGCCTTCATGGTAAACGGTCGTCTTCGCCGTGAATGGCCATCTTCGCAGTGAATGGTCACCTTCACGGTGAATGGATGTCTTCATAGTGAACATTCGTCTTCATGGTGAACTGACGTCTTCATTGTGACTGGTCATCTTCGCGGTGAGCGGTCGTCTTTGCGGTGAACGGTCGCCTTCATGGTGAATGGTTGTCTTCAAAGTGAACGGTCGTCTTCGCAGTGAACAGTCGTCTTCACGGTGAATGAACATCTTTATTGTGAATGGTCGTCTTCGCGGTGAATGGTCGTCTTCACGGTGAATGGTCGTCTTCACGGTGAATGGTCGTCTTCACGGTGAATGGTCGTCTTCATGGTGAATGGTCATCTTCATGGTGAATGGTTGTGTTCACGGTGAATGGTCGTCTTCACGGTGAATGGTCTTCTTCACGGTGAATGGTCATCTTCGCAGTGAACGGTCATCTTCACGCTGAACTGTGGTCTTCGTGGTGAACGGTCGTCTTCGCAGTGAACGGTTGTCTTCACGGTGAACGGTCGTCTTTGCAGTGAATAGTCACCTTTACGGTTAATGGTTGTCTTCATGGTGAACAGTCATCTTCGCGGTGAACGGTCGTCTTCATGGTGAATGGTTGTGTTCACGGTGAACGGTCGTCTTCATGGTGAATGGTTGTGTTCACGGTGAACGGTCGTCTTCATGGTGAATGGTTGTGTTCACGGTGAACGGTCGTCTTCATGGTGAATGGTCGTGTTCACGGTGAACGGTCATTTCGCGGTGAACAGACGTTTTCGCGGTGAACGGTCGTTTTCGCGGTGAACGGTCGGCTTCGCGGTGAACGATCATCTTCGCGGTGAACGGTCATCTTCACGGTAAACGGTTGTTTTCGCAGTGAACGGTCGTCTTCGCTGTGAACAGTCGTCTTCACGGTGAATGAACATCTTTATTGTGAACGGTCGTCTTCGCAGTGAATGGTCGTCTTCACGGTGAATGGTCGTCTTCACGGTGAATGGTCGTCTTCACGGTGAATGGTCGTCTTCATGGTGAATGGTCGTCTTCATGGTGAATGGTCGTCTTCATGGTGAATGGTTGTGTTCACGGTGAATGGTCGTCTTCACGGTGAATGGTCTTCTTCACGGTGAATGGTCATCTTCGCAGTGAACGGTCATCTTCACAGTGAACGGCTGTCTTCGCGGTGAACGGTCATCTTCACGCTGAACTGTGGTCTTCGTGGTGAACGGTCGTCTTCGCAGTGAACGGTCGTCTTCGCAGTGAACGGTTGTCTTCACGGTGAACGGTCGTCTTTGCAGTGAATAGTCACCTTTACGGTTAATGGTTGTCTTCATGGTGAACAGTCATCTTCGCGGTGAACGGTCGTCTTCATGGTGAATGGTTGTGTTCACGGTGAACGGTCGTCTTCATGGTGAATGGTCGTGTTCACGGTGAACAGTTGTCTTCACGGTGAACGGTTGTCTTCACGGTGAACGGTCGTTTCGCGGTTAACAGACGTTTTCGCGGTGAACGGTCGTTTTCGCGGTGAACGGTCGTCTTCGCGGTGAACGGTCATCTTCACGGTAAACGGTTGTTTTCGCGGTGAATGGTCGTCTTCGCGGTGAATGGTCGTCTTTGCGGTGAACAGTCGTTTTCGCGGTGAACGGTCGTTTTCGCGGTGAATGGTCGTCTTCGCGGTGAACGGTCGTTTTCGCGGTGAACGGTCGTTTTCGCGGTGAACGGTCATTTTCGCGGTGAACGGTCGTCTTCGCTGTGAACGGTCGTCTTTACGGTGAATGGTCGTCTTCGCGGTGAATGGTCGTCTTCGCGGTGAACGGTTGTCTTCGCGGTCTACGGTTGTCTTCGGTGAACGGTCGTCTTCGCTGTGAACGGTCGTCTTCATGGTGAACGGTCGTCTTCATTGTGAACGGTCGTCTTCGCGGTGAATGGTCGTCTTCTGCGCGTGAACGGTCGTCTTCGCGGTGAACGGTCGTCTTCATGGTGAACGGTCGTCTTTGTGGTTTATCGGCTTCAGGATAATTCTGCGTCTTCTCAGATGTCGCTGATTCCAGCAGTGAATGGCAGCGACCTTTGACCTGAGACGTTTAAAGGGACATAAAAAGATCAATAGTTTTCTAATGGATCAGCGGTGACAGCTGACACCCATCACTCAGATTGATACAAAGTGCTGAATTGTGTCAGTTATCGATAATCAATAACAAAAAGAAGATGATAGTGAAGAGCAGGAAATCTATAGATGAAACCGAGACATGCAAAGCCAATTAATGGAAATGGATCAACAATATCTAATCTGTGCCGAGCTGTGTATCTAATCCTATCCTATGTGATACTGTCTGCTGAGCTGTGTATCTAATCCTATCCTGTGTGATACTGTATGCTGAGCTGTGTATCTAATCCTATCCTATGTGATACTGTCTGCTGAGCTGTGTATCTAATCCTCTCCTGCGTGATACTGTCTGCTGAGCTGTGTATCTAATCCTATCCTGTGTGATACTGTCTGCTGACCTCTGTATCTCAGCTCAGGGCCATTTATGTTGAGCTGCTCTGACTCTGACTCTGGATGTAGGTGGATGGCGGCTGTATATACAGTGAGAGCAGTCAGGTCTCTGTTGGAGGAAATGTCCATGTTTCTTATCAGTCACAGTGAAATCTTTGGATCTTGATTCCTTAGTTAGGTGTACACTCAGTGAGTGTGGAGTATGCACCCGGTGAATATGTCAGTGTGGGCTGTGCCTGTGCGCATAGTGAGTGAGTGTGGAGTGAGTGTGGAGTGTGCACTCAGTGGCCGTGGCTCTTGCTGCAGACAGTATAGGTATTGCTTGTGATGAGCAGATACTGTCATCTAACCACTCACTGCAATGTTGCAGAGACAAAGAGTATTGCTGGATCTTGGGTTGTGGATTTACCATCGAAGGGTATGTTTGGGGTTAATAAATGGGTAACATATGGAGTCTATGTGTTTTATTTCAAATAAGGGTTTTTTCTCTGTGTTTTTTTAACTACTTCCTTATGGGATTGGTGATGTATCATGGAAACCTGAACATTACCAATCCAGGTCAATTCTGTCAATTCTCAGCTGTCATTAACCCCTTCTATTACCCTGATTGCTTCCACACCAGGACATCAGGAAGAGCCGGGTAATGTGCCCAGAATTGGTGCTTCTAAGAAATACAGCAAATCTGGGGCAACTGCGGGCTGCTATTCTTTTCCTCTGTGGGGGCAATAACTAACCTGGAAGTTTGGAGAACCCAACCTGAACATTAAAAGGTTCATTTACCGCTGCTCATTGTCCTTGGTCATTTTTATTCGCCCCTTGGGATACTGACTGCTGAGCTGCTGTATCTAAACCTCTCAAGTGAGCACAGGGACTAGGCACATGACAGTGGTGTTGGGGAAAGGACACACTTAGGGACGTTAGGGAGTGTAGGATGCAGACACAGGTAAGTGTCAGGTGGTGACCTGTCTCCCCTCCCCTTAGGGCCTTCCTACCCTGTTCTATCCCCCATTGTATCTCTGAGTTGCGCCGGACATCCCCTAGTCTATGCATGACAGATACTGGCTGCTGTATCTAAGCCGCTCATGTGAGATGAAGTCCTGTGAACTCACCGGCCTTCACACTAGCCAGTGTCAGCACAGGGACTAGGCATGTGACAGTGATGTTGGGGGAAGGACCTGCTTAGGGATGTTAGGGAGTGCAGGGTATAGAGACTGGTGTCAGGAGGTGACCTGTCTCCCTTCTCCCTACAGTTAGGGCCTTCCTACCCTTTTCCATCCCTCGTTGTATCTCTGTGTAACACCGGACATCCCCTAGTGTGTGTGTGTCAGATACTGGCTGTTAAGCTGCTGTATCTAAGCCATTCATGTGAGATGTAGTCTTGTGAACTCACTAGTGTTTGCACTAGCCAGGGTTAGCACAGAGACAAGGCATGTGATGGTGGTGGTGGCTGAAGGATCCACTTAGGGATGTTAGGGAGTGCAGGGTACAGACACTTTAGTGTCAGGTGGTGACCTGTCTTCCCTCTCCCTACCGTTAGGGCCTCCCTACCCTTTTCCATCCCCTGTTGTACCTCTGTGTTGAGGTGTGTGCTGGACATCCCTTAATCCAAGCATGTCAGATACTGGCTGCTGTATCTAAGTCACTCATGTGAGATATAGTGTAGTCAACTCACCGGCTTTCGCACTATCCAGAGTCAGCACAGGGATTAGTCACGTGACACTGGTGTTGGGGGAAGGACCTGCTAAGGGATGTTAGGGAGCACAGGGTACAGAGACTTTAGTGTCAGGTGGTGACATGTCTCCCCTCTACCCACAGTTGGGGCCTTCCTACCATTTTCCATCCCTTGGTGTATCTCTGTGTTGCATCGGACAATCCTTAGTCGGTGCGTGTCAGATACAGGCTGCTGAGGTGTTGTATCTAAGCCGCTCATGTGAGATGAAGTCTTGTGAACTCACCGGCCTTTGCACTAGCCAAGGTCAGCACAGAAACTAGGCACGTAACGGTGGTGTTGAGGGAAGGACCTACTTAGGGATGTTAGGGAGTGCAAGGTGCAGACACAAGTAAGTGTCAGGTGGTGACCTGTCCCCCCTCTCCCTATCTTTTTCCATCCCCCATTGTACTTGTGTTGAACCACGCGCTGGACGTCCTCTAGTCAGTGCGTGACAGATACTGGCTGCTGAACTGCTGTATCTAATACTCTTATGTGAGATGGAGTCTTGTGAACTCACCGGCCTTCTTACTAGCCAAGATCAGCACAGAGACTAGTCATGTGACAATGGTGTTGGGGGAAGGACCCGCTTAGGGATGTTAGGGAGAGCAGGATACAGAGACTTTAGTGTCAGGTGGTGACATGTATCCCTTCTCCCTACAGTTAGAGCCTTCCTACCCTTTCCCATCCCTCGTTGTATCTCTGTGTTACACCAGACATCCCCTAGTCAGTGAACTCACCGGCCTTCGCACTAGCAAGGGTCAGCACAGAGACTAGTCATGTGACAATGGTGTTGGGGGAAGGACCTGTCTCCCTACAGTTAGGGCCTTCCTACCCTTTTCCATCCCTCGTTGTACCTCTGTGTTGAACTGTGTGCGGGACATCCCCTCGTCGATGCGTGTCAGATACTGGCTGCTGTATCTAAGCAGCTCATGTGAAACGACACCTTGCAAACTCATCAGCCTTCGCACTAGCCAGGCTCAGCACAGACACTGGTGTTGGGGGAAGGACCCGCTTAGGGATGTTAGGGGGAGCAGGATACAGAGATTTTAGTGTCAGGAGATGACATGTCTCCGTTCTCCCTACAGTTAGAGCCTTCCTACCCTTTTCCATCCTCATTGTACCTCTGTGCTGAGTCAGGGTCAGCACAGAAACTAGGCACGTGACACTGGTGTTGGGGGAAGGACCTGCTTAGGGATGTTAGGGGGAGCAGGATAAAGAGACTTTAGTGTCAGGAGGTGACATGTCTCCGTTCTCCCTACAGTTAGAGCCTTCCTACCCTTTTCCATCCTCATTGTACCTCTGTGCTGAGTCAGGGTCAGCACAGAAACTAGGCACGTGACACTGGTGTTGGGGGAAGGACCTGCTTAGGGATGTTAGGGGGAGCAGGATACAGAGACTTTAGTGTCAGGTGGTGACATGTCTCCGTTCTCCCTACAGTTAGGGCCTTCCTACCCTTTTCCATCCTCATTGTACCTCTGAGCTGAGTCAGGGTCAGCACAGAAACTAGGCACGTGACACTGGTGTTGGGGGAAGGACCCGCATAGGGACATTAGGGAGTCAGTGTATCTGAGCCTTTTCCTTCAGACAATATCTGTTGATACATTTGGTTACAATGAGTCTTTGCAGAGATCACGTGACCCCCTACAGGGTGCGGCCTACCCGTTGACCGCACTTGAAGATGTCGCCGGGTCTTTCATTTTCTTTGCTGCCTGTGAAAAAAAAAAGATGAATAACAAAAATAAAAAGGAGATTTGGTCCAGACTTGACTACGTGACCTTCCTATCACCTTCAGGATCAATTGCGGCTTCTTCGCCGGTCACGGGCGACTGCGCGGCTTCAAAGTGACAGATAAGATAGGAGCCGCCAACCTGCGCCGCTCTCCCCGCGTTCACATGCGCAGGCTGCTTCAATTAAACCATCAAATAGCGAGATAGAAAAAAAAGAGCGGAGAGAGTGTCAGCGAGCGCCGGTAAACGCTCTTAATCAGGAGAACGTGACATAAGTGATTAAGGCAAGAAAGAAATCTAAATAAATGTTTTCAATATTGTGAGATCTGAACCGAAAGCGAACAAAGACCCAAAATCCCGTTTGTTCATTAAGTTACAAAAAAAAAAAGAACCAGAAAGGAAAGTCAGACGTTGTGCGGCGCGGTGTCAGTCTTCAGCAAACTCGACTCAATTTACAGCGACAACAAAGCGCGCGCCGATGTGTACAATGGCGAGGGGGGTTTTGATCATGATAATTAACAACCATTTTGTTTAAAATAAACAGATACGTCTCTAATTGCCTTTTTTACATAAGAAAGGAGAGATCTTAAAAGTGAAAGCGCGAAAGAAGAGATCAGACAGACGCAGATAAGGAAATTCTGTGTGATGTTCTCAGGGCTGATCAGACACCGATGGAAACATGGCAAGATGACGGAGGTAGATGCTGCGGCCATAATGCGGCAACAAGGGTGAGACACATGGACAGACTGCAACAACAGGGGTGAGACACATTGACTGCAACAACAAGGGTGAGACACATAGACTGCAACAAGGGTGAGACACATAGACTGCAACAAGGGTGAGACACATAGACTGCAACAACAAGGGTGAGACACATGGACAGACTGCAACAACAAGGGTGAGACACATAGACTGCAACAAGGGTGAGACACATAGACTGCGACAACAGGGGTGAGACACATGGACAGACTGCAACAACAAGGGTGAGACACATGGACTGCAACAACAAGGGTGAGACACATGGACAGACTGCAACAACAAGGGTGAGACACATGGACAGACTGCAACAACAAGGGTGAGACACATGGACAGACTACAACAAGGGTGAGACACATAGACTGCGACAACAAGGGTGAGACACATAGACTGCAACAATAAGGGTGAGACACATAGACTGCAACAACAAGGGTGAGACACATAGACTGCAACAAGAAGAGTGAGACACATAGACTGCAACAACAAGGGTGACACATGAGACTGCAACAACAAGGTGAGACTGACAGACTGCAACAACCAGGGTGAGACACATAGACTGCAACAACAAGGGTGAGACACATAGACTGCAACAACAAGGGTGAGACACATAGACTGCAACAGGTGAGACACATAGACGCAACACAAGGGTGAGACACATAGACTCAACAACAAGGGTGAGACACATAGACTGCAACAAGGGTGAGACACATAGACTGCAACAACAAGGGTGAGACACATAGACTGCAACAACAAGGGTGAGACACATGACAGACTGCAACAACAAGGGTGAGACAACAGACTCAACACAAGGTGAGACACATAGACTGCAACAAGGGTGAGAACATAGACTGCAACAAGGTGAGACACATAGACTGCAACAACAAGGGTGAGACACATAGAGACTGCAACAAGGATGAGACACATAGACTGCAACAAGGGATGAGACACATAGACTGCAACAACAAGGGTGAGACACATAGACTGCAAACAAGGGTGAGACACATAGACTGCAACAACAAGGGTGAAGACCATAGACTGCAAACAAGGGTGAGACACAGACTGCAACAACAAGGGTGAGACACATGGACAGACTGCGAAAAACAAGGGTGAGACACATGGACAGACTGCAACAACAAGGGTGAGACACATGGACAGACTGCAACAACAAGGGTGAGACACATGACGACTGCAACAACAAGGGTGAGACACATGGACAGACTGCAACAACAAGGGTGAGACACATGGACAGACTGCAACAACAAGGGTGAGACACATAAGACTGCAACAAGGGTGAGACACATAGACTGCAACAAAGGGTGAGACACATAGACTGCAACAGAGACACAAGACAAGACTGCAACAACAAGGGTGAGACACATACAGACTGCACAACAAGGGTGAGACACATAGGACTGCAACAAAAAGGGTGAGACACATAAGACTGCAACAAGGGGAGACACATGACAGACTGCAACAACAAGGGTGAGACACATGGACAGACTGCAACAACAAGGGTGAGACACATGGACAGACTGCAACAACAAGGGTGAGACACATGGACAGACTGCAACAACAAGGGTGAGACACATGGACAGACTGCAACAACAAGGTGAGACACATGGACGGACTGCAACAACAAGGGTGAGACACATGAGACTGCAACAACAAGGGTGAGACACATGGACGGACTGCAACAACAAGGGTGAGACACATAGACTGCAACAAGGGTGAGACACATGGACGACTGACGTGCACAACAACAAGGGAAAAGGAGACACATGGAGAGACTGCAACAACAAGGGTGAGACACATGGACAGACTGCAACAACAAGGGTGAGACACATGGACAGACTGCAACAACAAGGGTGAGACACATGGACAGACTGCAACAACAAGGGTGAGACACATGGACGGACTGCAACAACAAGGGTGAGACACATGGACGACTGCAACAACAAGGGTGAGACACATGGACAGACTGCAACAACAAGGGTGAGACACATGGACGGACTGCAACAACAAGGGTGAGACACATGGACAGACTGTAAAATGAACATGTAGGGCATCCTAAACGGGTCCATGTCAGCAATACATCAAGAGCCGAGACATTTGAGCAGTACAACCTCATGATGTGAGAGCTGGACATGGATGATGGTGAACGGACGTTCTGAGCTCCAGGACATCTTATCTGAAAAAGATCAGGTAGAAGAGAGAACGATCATGTCAAGAATCCTCAAGATCCAAACACCTGAACTGTAACCTGAAGGGTGAAGATCAACATGGACAGACGGCGGAGGATGGATGGTGGTGGACGGACATCATGAATTAGATCATCACAAAGATTGTCTAAAACTGGATCACTTGAGGGACCATCATTAAAATGGATCATCTCAAGTAATTGTTATGAACTAGATCATCATGAGATGGATTATTTTCAGGGACCAGAGGAGCAGGATGATCTTAATGGACTGTGATGAGCTAGAGAATCTTGAGGAACCATGATGACCTGAATCCTCTTAAGGGGCAATGATAAGATGGATCATCTAGAGGACCTATGATAAGATAGATCAGCCTGAGGGACCAAAATGGGCATCATCATCTTGAGCGACCATGATAAACTGTATAATATTCACGGTCCCTATTGAGCTGGATCATCTTGAAGATTACATAACTCCACAGATCTGCATTCTCCTTGACCTTGCTGTGACTATAGACATAAGTCTGTTCATGGACATCAATGATGATGGGGACATTGTTACATACAGTGCCTACAAGTAGTCTTCAACCCCCTGCAGATTTAGGTGGTTGACACATGCGGAATTAACTTGGCATTGTGACATTTGGACTGTAGATCAGCCTGAGTGGAAATGACTGCAGGCAAACATTTTTTTTTTTTTTTTTTGTAAAGCGTTAAAAGTGAATTCCGAGGGTCATTTATTATTCAACCCCTCAAACCACCAGCATTCTGTTTGGTCCCCCTAAAGTATTAAGAAGTAGTTCAGGCACAAATAACAATGAGCTTCACATGTGTGGATTAATTATCTCTTTTGCCAGCCTTTTCTGACTATTTAAGCCCCTCCCCAACTTGTGAACAGCACTCCTACATGGTCAACATGGGAAAGACAAAGGAGCATTCCAAGGCCATCAGAGACAAGATCGTGGAGGGTCACAAGGCTGGCAAGGGGTACAAAACCCTTTCCAAGGAGTTGGGCCTACCTGTCTCCACTGTTGGGAGCATCATCCGGAAGTGGAAGGCTTATGGAACTACTGTTAGTCCTTCCACGGCCTGGACAGCCTTTGAAAGTTTCCTCCCGTGCCGAGGCCAGGCTTGTCCGAAGAGTCAAGGCTAACCCAAGGACAACAAGGAAGAAGCTCCGGGAAGATCTCATGGCAGTGGGGACATTGGTTTCAGTCAATACCATAAGTAACGTACTCCACCGCAATGGTCTCCGCTTTCCCGACGAGCCCGTAAGGTACCTTTACTTTCAAAGCGTCATGTCAAGGCTCGTCTACAGTTTGCTCATGATCACTTGGAGGACTCTGAGACAGACTGGTTAAGGTTCTATGGTCTGATGAGACCAAGATCGAGATCTTTGGTGCCAACCACACACGTGACGTTTGGAGACTGGATGGCACTGCATACGACCCCAAGAATACCATCCCTACAGTCAAGCATGGTGGTGGCAGCATCATGCTGTGGGGCTGTTTCTCAGCCAAGGGGCCTGGCCATCTGGTCCGCATCCATGGGAAGATGGATAGCACGGCCTACCTGGAGATTTTGGCCAAGAACCTCCGCTCCTCCATCAAGGATCTTAAGATGGGTCGTAATTTCATCTTCCAACAAGACAACGACCCAAAGCACACAGCCAAGAAAACCAAGGCCTGGTTCAAGAGGGAAAAAAATCAAGGTGATGGAGTGGCCTAGTCAGTCTCCTGACCTTAACCCAATTGAAAACTTGTGGAAGGAGCTCAAGATTACAGTCCACATGAGACACCCAAAGAACCTAGATAACTTGGAGAAGATCTGCATGGAGGAGTGGGCCAAGATAACTCCAGAGACCTGTGCCGGCCTGATCAGGTCTTATAAAAGACCATTATTAGCTGTGATTGCAAACAAGGGTTATTCCACAAAATATTAATAATAATTGACCCACACTTTTATGTTTAAAATTTACTAAAATTCAACTGAGCAACATAACTTTTGGTTTGTAATATTTATGTTTCTGTTAATAAATCCTGCTCTCGTTTGCAGTTTGAAGGCTCTAACTTATTGGCATCTTATCAAACCACCTAAATCTGCAGGGGGTTGAAGACTACTTGTAGGCATTGTAAGAGTCATCCAGCAGTGCTGAAACTACAACTCTCCTCATTGCCGGACAGTCTGCCATCGTCCTCGTGGTTGATGGGGGTTGTTGTCTGCCGTCACACATTGTAAACTGTGAAGAGATTCAATATCTTCAGCCTTTCCCCTCTGTGCAGGGTGCACTGGCCCTTTAAGTGAATCTCTCTCAGGCGGTGACTTTGTGTCAGGATCGTTTCCATGTCTCTATAACGAGTCGTGTATTGAGCAGAAGGTCCAGTGTAATGAATTGATTAGAGACGTTCAGTATTAATTCTCCAAGTCCTTAATCATCAGCCGTCACATTCCCTATAAATCGAAAGCAACGTCGCCTTCCGCCCGCGAATCACAGACCCCGGACATCAATATAACAAAAGTGTCGCCCTCCACCTGCGAATCACAGACCTCAGACATCAATGTAACAAAAGTGTCGCCCTCCACCTGCGAATCACAGACCCCGGACATCAATGTAACAAAAGTGTCGCCCTCCACCTGCGAATCACAGACCCCGGACATCAATGTAACAAAAGTGTCACCCTCCACCTGCGAATCACAGACCCCGGACATCAATGTAACAAAAGTGTCGCCCTCCACCTGCGAATCACAGACCCCGGACATCAATGTAACAAAAGTGTCGCCTTCCGCCCGCGAATCACAGACCCCCGACACCAATGTAACAAAAGTGTCGCCCTCCACCTGCGAATCACAGACCCCGGACATCAATATAACAAAAGTGTCGCCCTCCACCTGCGAATCACAGACCCCAGACATCAATGTAACAAAAGTGTCGCCCTCCACCTGCGAATCACAGACCCCGGACATCAATATAACAAAAGTGTCGCCCTCCACCTGCGAATCACAGACCCCCGACACCAATGTAACAAAAGTGTCGCCTTCCGCCGCGAATCACAGACCCCAGACATCAATGTAACAAAAGTGTCGCCCTCCACCTGCGAATCACAGACCCCGGACATCAATGTAACAAAAGTGTCGCCCTCCACCTGCGAATCACAGACCCCCGACACCAATGTAACAAAAGTGTCGCCTTCCGCCCGCGAATCACAGACCCCGGACATCAATGTAACAAAAGTGTCGCCCTCCACCTGCGAATCACAGACCCCGAACATCAATGTAACAAAAGTGTCGCCCTCCACCTGCAAATCACAGACCCCCGACACCAATGTAACAAAAGTGTCGCCTTCCGCCCGCGAATCACAGACCCCGGACATCAATGTAACAAAAGTGTCGCCCTCCACCTGCGAATCACAGACCCCGGACATCAATGTAACAAAAGTGTCGCCCTCCACCTGCGAATCACAGACCCCGGACATCAATGTAACAAAAGTGTCGTCCTCCGCCCGCGAATCACAGACCCCGGACATCAATGTAACAAAAGTGTCGCCCTCCACCTGCGAATCACAGACCCCGGACATCAATGTAACAAAAGTGTCGCCCTCCACCTGCGAATCACAGACCCTGGACATCAATGTAACAAAAGTGTCTCCCTCTACCTGCGAATCACAGACCCCGGACATCAATGTAACAAAAGTGTCGCCCTCCGCCCGCGAATCACAGACCCCGGACATCAATGTAACAAAAGTGTCACCCTCTACCTGCGAATCACAGACCCCGGACATCAATATAACAAAAGTGTCTCCCTCCACCTGCGAATCACAGACCCCGGACATCAATGTAACAAAAGTGTCGCCCTCCACCTGCGAATCACAGACCCCGGACATCAATATAACAAAAGTGTCACCCTCTACCTGCGAATCACAGACCCCGGACATCAATGTAACAAAAGTGTCGCCCTCCGCCCGCGAATCACAGACCCCGGACATCAATGTAACAAAAGTGTCACCCTCTACCTGCGAATCACAGACCCCGGACATCAATGTAACAAAAGTGTCGCCCTCCACCTGCGAATCACAGACCCCGGACATCAATATAACAAAAGTGTCTCCCTCCACCTGCGAATCACAGACCCCGGACATCAATATAACAAAAGTGTCGCCCTCCACCTGCAAATCACAGACCCCGGACATCAATATAACAAAAGTGTCGCCCTCTACCTGCGAATCACAGACCCCGGACATCAATGTAACAAAAGTGTCGCCCTCCACCTGCGAATCACAGACCCCGGACACCAATATAACAAAAGTGTCGCCCTCTACCTGCGAATCACAGACCCCGGACATCAATATAACAAAAGTGTCGCCCTCTACCTGCGAATCACAGACCCCGGACATCAATATAACAAAAGTGTCGCCCTCTACCTGCGAATCACAGACCCCAGACATCAATATAACAAAAGTGTCGCCCTCTACCTGCGAATCACAGACCCCGGACATCAATATAACAAAAGTGTCGCCCTCTACCTGCGAATCACAGACCCCGGACATCAATATAACAAAAGTGTCGCCCTCTACCTGCGAATCACAGACCCCGGACATCAATGTAACAAAAGTGTCGCCCTCCACCTGCGAATCACAGACCCCGGACATCAATATAACAAAAGTGTCGCCCTCCACCTGTGAATCACAGACCCCGGACACCAATATAACAAAAGTGTCGATCCTCCGATGTCTGAGGAAAGAATGGGCCGGTGTCAGTGTGACACAACGAGCTGGATGGATCGCAACGTCGCATCATGAGCAAATCGCAGCCGCTCAGAGAACCGAGAGTTACATCAATCACCGAAAGAAACGCTACAATGTATCAGGAGAACCATAAGATAGAAAAACTCCACCCATCACCGGAACAGCAACAATGTGTCAACATGACGGAACGGTGCCGGGGTGTGCTCTGATGTCATTATATCAGTGATGTCATCCCCAGGGGGTGGGGCTTTATATAAGGGGTGTGGCCTCATGTGTGATGTCATGATATCAGTGATGTCATCACCAGGGGGTGGGGCTGTATATAAGGGGTGTGGTCTCTAATGTTGCAGTATTGGGTCAGGAGTTGTTTTCTCGTTACTTTGTATCATGTTGTATATCTCCTGTGGGTCGATCTCTTGTGTGTTGTATATTCGGAGGTTTCGCTCCACGTTAGACGTGACGCGGCTTTTTCTCGGCATTCGCCGGTCGCCATGACGATGACCCCGGCGGTAAGAGACGCGGTTCTTCTCCCAGACCTGTGATTCACCTTTCATTACCATCTAATTTGATTTGACTGTGAAATGTCACTTTGTCGGCATTGATTAAGGCGTCGGAGGCTGCGAGAGGCGAAGGATCAGCCGATTCCTGTCATTACGTCTCCATCTCCGCTTTGGCGGCGCGGACGAGGCCTTTGTCTTCTTCTCTGTTTATGGGGAGATAATTCCGGGGAGTGAAGGATCCGGCGTCTCGGCACGGAGATGAACTTTACCAAAGTCACTTCTGAAGTGTAAATAATCATTTCGGAGGCCTCGGAGCCACGCGCCGCTCACTTCACCAAAATCACAAAAAACAAGTGATGATCATGTCAGCAAAGAAGGGGTTAAACCTTTATATAGTTCATCACTCTATAAGCTGCAATTCCAGGCACGACCTGTTGCTAGATGTGGCGCTGTTTATATAAGTCTATACCGAGACCATGCAGTTGGACAGCACTGACTATGTGCAGAAGTCTTAGGGCCACTTAGGACCCAGTCTGCTTTACTGTTAGTTTTCTGTCCATCCTGAGCCTCCTGGTTCCTGAATAGAATTATAAAGCCATACTAATGAAACGTGGCAGCCTTCGTCTAGAAACAGCGCCATCTTTGTTTGTAGGTTGTGTCTGGTATTGCAGCCCTGACTTCTCCAGCATGTTCTCAGTAGTGGTGCGGGTTGCTGGACTTCTGCGTCTCTGCAGGATGTTTATTTCATGCTGTGGAGTAGGAAGCGGCCGCCATCGGGTGCTCGCAGGGAGAAGCCGCCCTGCACCGAATGCAGATGGGAGTACTGGACGGCTGCAGTCACCCTCAGGTCCGGAGGAACTCCACCCAACACACAGCGCCCCCAGATTGTGAGCACATGCCCTAAAGAGTAAAGGGTAGGGCTGCATTCACACTGGGCAGTACTGGTCTGCTTTTCTTCATCAGCTTTTGTAGCCAAAACCAGAAGTGGGTGATAATCCAGAAGTGGTGACATTTCTATTATACCTTCCCTCTGATTGTTCCACTCTGGGGACAAAAACTGATGAGAAGAAACAGATCAAAAACATCCAGTGTGAATGTACACTAAAGAGGTAAAGAGAAAAGAGAAGAGGTAATGGAAGAGTAAGAAGTGAAGAAAAGAGTAAGAATATAGAAGAGTGAAGAAAAAACAAAGAAGAGTGAAGAAAAGAGTAAGAAGTATAGAAGAGTGAAGAAGAACAAAGAAGAGTGAAGAAAGAGTAAAGAAGTAAGAAAAGTGAAGAAAGAACAAAGAAGAGTGAAGAAAAGAAGTAAAGAAGTATAGAAGAGTGAAGAAAAGAACAAAGAAGAGTGAAGAAAAGAGTAAAGAAGTATAGAAGAGTGAAGAAAAGAACAAAGAAGAGTGAAGAAAAGAGTAAAGAAGTATAGAAGAGTGAAGAAAAGAACAAAGAAGAGTGAAGAAAAGAGTAAAGAAGTATAGAAGAGTGAAGAAAAGAACAAAGAAGAGTGAAGAAAAAGAGTAAGAAGAGTGAAGAAAAGAACAAAGAAGAGTGAAGAAAAGAGTAAAGAAGTATAGAAGAGTGAAGAAAAGAACAAAGAAGAGTGAAGAAAAGAGTAAAGAAGTATAGAAGAGTGAAGAAAAGAACAAAGAAGAGTGAAGAAAAGAGTAAAGAAGTATAGAAGAGTGAAGAAAAGAACAAAGAAGAGTGAAGAAAAGAGTAAAGAAGAGTGAAGAAAAGAACAAAGAAGAGTGAAGAAAAGAGTAAAGAAGTATAGAAGAGTGAAGAAAAGAACAAAGAAGAGTGAAGAAAAGAGTAAAGAAGTATAGAAGAGTGAAGAAAAGAACAAAGAAGAGTGAAGAAAAGAATAAAGAGGTATAGAAGAGTGAAGAAAAGAACAAAGAAGAGTAAAGAAAAGAGTAAAGAAGTATAGAAGAGTGAAGAAAAGAACAAAGAAGAGTAAAGAAAAGAGTAAAGAAGTATAGAAGAGTGAAGAAAAGAGCAAAGAAGAGTGAAGAAAAGAGTAAAGAAGTATAGAAGAGTGAAGAAAAGAACAAAGAAGAGTAAAGAAAAGAGTAAAGAAGTATAGAAGAGTGAAGAAAAGAACAAAGAAGAGTGAAGAAAAGAAGTAAAGAAGAGTGAAGAAAAGAACAAAGAGTGAAGAAAAGAGTAAAGAAGAGTGAAGAAAAGAACAAAGAAGAGTGAAGAAAAGAGTAAAGAAGTATAGAAGAGTGAAGAAAAGAGAACAAAGAAGAGTGAAGAAAAGAGTAAAGAAGTATAGAAGAGTGAAGAAAAGAACAAAGAAGAGTAAAGAAAGAGTAAAGAAGTATAGAAGAGTGAAGAGAAAGAACAAAGAAGAGTAAAGAAAAGAGTAAAGAAGTATAGAAGAGTGAAGAAAAGAGCAAAGAAGAGTGAAGAAAAGAGTAAAGAAGTATAGAAGAGTGAAGAAAAGAACAAAGAAGAGTAAAGAAAAGAGTAAAGAAGTATAGAAGAGTGAAGAAAAGAACAAAGAAGAGTGAAGAAAAGAGTAAAGAAGAGTGAAGAAAAGAACAAAGAAGAGTGAAGAAAAGAGTAAAGAAGAGTGAAGAAAAGAACAAAGAAGAGTGAAGAAAAAGAGTAAAGAAGTATAGAAGAGTGAAGAAAAGAACAAAGAAGAGTGAAGAAAAGAGTAAAGAAGTATAGAAGAGTGAAGAAAAGAACAAAGAAGAGTGAAGAAAAGAATAAAGAGGTATAGAAGAGTGAAGAAAAGAACAAAGAAGAGTAAAGAAAAGAGTAAAGAAGTATAGAAGAGTGAAGAAAAGAGCAAAGAAGAGTGAAGAAAAGAGTAAAGAAGTATAGAAGAGTGAAGAAAAGAACAAAGAAGAGTAAAGAAAAGAGTAAAGAAGTATAGAAGAGTGAAGAAAAGAACAAAGAAGAGTGAAGAAAAGAGTAAAGAAGAGTGAAGAAAAGAACAAAGAAGAGTAAAGAAAAGAGTAAAGAAGTATAGAAGAGTGAAGAAAAGAACAAAGGAGAGTGAAGAAAAGAGTAAAGAAGAGTGAAGAAAAGAGTAAAGAAGTATAGAAGAGTGAAGAAAAGAACAAAGGAGAGTGAAGAAAAGAGTAAAGAAGAGTGAAGAAAAGAGTAAAGAAGAGTGAAGAAAAGAGTAAAGGAGTAAAGAGGAGTAAAGAGAAGAGTGAAGAAAAGAGTAAATAAGCAATGAAGAGTAAAGAAGAGTAAATAAATGAGCAAAGAAGTAAAAAGGAGTAAAGAAAAGAGTAAAGAAGCAGAGTAAAGTAAAGAAGAGTAAAGAAATGAGTAAAGAAGAGTGTAGAAAAAAGTAAAGTAAAGAAGAGTGAAGAAAAGTAAAAAAAAGTAAAAAAAGTAAAGAAGTATAGAAGAGTAAAGAAGAGTAAAGAATCAGAGTAAAGTAAAGTGTAAAAAAGTAAAGAAGAAAAGCAGAAAAGTAAAGAGAAAAGTAAAGAAAAGAGTAAGGGTATGTGCACATCAGTAGTTTTCTGGGCTGTTTTTCAGCGTTTTCCGTCGGCGTTTTCCGCTCAGTTTTATGTTAATTTATGTTAATCCTAGCCTCCGGTTGGATTTACATGCTAGTCAATGGAGTTTAGAAAACGCTGTCTTCATTAGAACGTTTTTATTCTGGTCGTTTTCAGTTTCTTCAGCGTTTTTCCACCGGTTTTCAAAGATAGAGCAAGGGACTTCTTTTGGTCGTTTTTCCAGCGGTTCCAGCTTACAAGTGCAGCAAAAAACTCAGTTTTAAAAACGCTCAGAAAAACCGCCGACAAAACGCTGTATAAACGCTATAAAAAACGAGCAAAAAACGAGGGACACTGCTGAGCACAGAAAACTCAGTTTCTGCTATTCTACACCGATTCCCGGTCGGTCTGCAGAGATGCACAAACATCTGATGTGCACATACCCTAAAGAAGTAAAGAAGAGTAAAGTCAAGAAGTGTAAAAAGTAAAGAAGTAAAGTACGTTTTCATGAAGCCGCAGGATAAACATTGAATAAAGTGATATTAGACAGAAGTGTCAGAGAACATGTAGTGAATGAGCCAGGGGTGTGATGGAGCTGATTGTCTGTGCGCCCCCTGCAGGGATGTGATGGAGCCGATCATCTGTGGCGCCCCCTGCAAGGGTGTGATGGAGCTGATTGTCTGTGGCGCCCCCTGCAGGGATGTGATGGAGCCGATCATCTGTGGCGCCCCCTGCAGGGGTGTGATGGAGCTGATTATCTGCGGCGCCCCCTGCAGGGATATGATGGAGCCGATCATTTGTGGCGCACCCTGCAGGGATATGATGGAGCCGATTATCTGCGGCGCCCCCTCCAGTGATGTGATGGAGCCGATCATTTGTGGCGCCCCCTGCAGGGATATGATGGAGCTGATTATCTGAGGCGTCCCCTCCAGGGATATGATGGAGCCGATTATCTGCGGCGCCCCCTGCAGGGATATGATGGAGCCGATCATTTGTGGCGCCCCCTGCAGGGATATGATGGAGCCGATTATCTGCGGCGCCCCCTGCAGGGATATGATGGAGCTGATCATTTGTGGCGCCCCCTGCAGGGATATGATGGAGCTGATTATCTGAGGCGTCCCCTCCAGGGATGTGATGGAGCCGATTATCTGTGGCGCCCCCTGCAGGGATATGATGGAGCCGATTATCTGCGGCGCCCCCTGCAGGGATATGATGGAGCCGATTATCTGCGGCGCCCCCTCCAGGGATGTGATGGAGCCGATTATCTGCGGCGCCCCCTGCAGGGATATGATGGAGCCGATCATTTGTGGCGCCCCCTGCAGGGATATGATGGAGCCGATTATCTGCGGCGCCCCCTCCAGTGATGTGATGGAGCCGATCATCTGTGGCGCCCCCTGCAGGGATATGATGGAGCCGATTATCTGCGGCGCCCCCTGCAGGGATATGATGGAGCCGATTATCTGCGGCGCCCCTTCCAGGGATGTGATGGAGCCGATTATCTGCGGCGCCCCCTGCAGGGATGTGATGGAGCCGATTATCTGCGGCGCCCCCGCAGGGATATGATGGAGCAGATTATCTGCGGCGCCCCCTGCAGGGATGTGATGGAGCCGATTATCTGCGGCGCCCCCTGCAGGGATATGATGGAGCCGATCATTTGTGGCGCCCCCTGCAGGGATATGATGGAGCCGATTATCTGCGGCGCCCCCTGCAGGGATATGATGGAGCAGATCATCTGTGGAGCCCCTTGCAGGGATGTGATGGAGCCGATTATCTGCGGCGCCCCCTCCAGGGATGTGATGGAGCTGATCATCTGTGGCGCCCCCTGCAGGGATGTGATGGAGCCGATCATCTGTGGCGCCCTCTGCAGGGATGTGATGGAGCCGATCATCTGTGGCGCCCCCTGCAGGGATGTGATGGAGCCGATTATCTGCAGCGCCCCCTGCAGGGGTGTGATGGAGCCGATCATCTGTGGAGCCCCCTACAGGGATGTGATGGAGCCGATCATCTGTGGCGCCCTCTGCAGGGATATGATGGAGCCGATCATCTTTGGAGCCCCTTGCAGGGATATGATGGAGCCGATTATCTGCGGCGCCCCCTCCAGGGATGTGATGGAGCTGATCATCTGTGGCGCCCCTGCAGGGATGTGATGGAGGCGATCATCTGTGGCGCCCTCTGCAGGGATGTGATGGAGCCGATCATCTGTGGCGCCCCCTGCAGGGATGTGATGGAGCCGATTATCTGCAGCGCCCCCTGCAGGGATGTGATGGAGCCGATCGTCTTTGACGCCCCCTGCAGGGATGTGATGGAGCCGATCATCTGTGGCACCCCCTGCAGGGATGTGATGGAGCCGATCATCTGAGGCGCCCCCTGCAGGGATGTGATGGAGCCGATCATCTGTGGCGCCCCCTGCAGGGGTGTGATGGAGCTGATCATCTGTGGCGCCCCCTGCAGGGGTGTGATGGAGCCGATCATCTGTGGCGCCCCCTGCAGGGGTGTGATGGAGCCGATTATCTGAGGCGCCCCCTGCAGGGATGTGATGGAGCCGATCATCTGTGGCGCCCCCTGCAGGGATGTGATGGAGCCGATTATCTGTGGCACCCCCTGCAGAGATGTGATGGAGCCGATCATCTGTGGCGCCCCCTGCAGGGATGTGATGTAGCCGATCATCTGTGGCGCCCCCTGCAGGGATGTGATGGAGCCGATCATCTGTGGCGACCCCTGCAGGGGTGTGATGGAGGCAATCGTCTGTGGCGCCCCCTGCAGGGATGCGATGGAGCCGATCGTCTTTGGCGCCCCCTGCAGGGATGTGATGGAGCCGATTATCTGTGGCGCCCCCTGCAGGGGTGTGATGGAGCCGATCATCTGTGGAGCCCCTGCAGGGATGTGATGGAGCCGATTGTCTATGGCGCCCCCTGCAGGGATGTGATGGAGCCGATCTTCTGTGGCGCCCCCTGCAGGGATGTGATGGAGCCGATCGTCTTTGGCGCCCCCTGCAGGGGTGTGATGGAGCTGATCATCTGTGGCGCCCACTGCAGGGGTGTGATGGAGCCGATTGTCTTCCTCTCGCCGGATTCTTTGTTTTTCGCGTCCTTGTTCTCGCTCTACGCCTCCATTGTAATACCCTGAGATGCACAATGTGTAACCCGCTGTATGGAGCGATATATACGGAGATGCGCGGCGCTCCGGCGGCTCCGGCGGATGTATATCCTCCTCACGCTTCTAAAGTGTTTTTTCTCGTCGCTCCATCAATACTTAAAGCTTTTTGTGTAAACAATTCAATGTCAGGTTCCTGCACATAAAACCTCGGCTGACGGCGAAGCCAAGGAAACACAAAACCTGCATGGAAATTGTTCTCAAGCAGCCGCCGCTCTACAATAGAGCGCGATACAGCGCCATGTATAGGACGCGGGAGTGCGGGGTGAACAATCCGCGCCCTTAACCCCTCACCGCCAACACAATCTGGAGAGGCAGTGACGGGGCGCACGGTCAGGAACTCGGGGCGCGGAGAAAACCGGGGTCACGGATAGAAGGAGCGGCGCATTCATCAGGACAATGGCGCAGTGTTTACCATAAACATACAGATCCGCGTGCGCTCATACGGCACATGACTGGCGGCTGATAATGGTGCACACGGATAGAACGGCTCGGCGGTGATAGGATCTGGGGTAACGGCACATGATGACGGCACTATAGTACACACCGGATGACAGCTCCGAGCGGTGATGAGGGATCCTGGGTACGGCACATGATGGCGGCACTATTGTACACACCGGATGACGGCTCCGGAGCGGTGATGAGGGATCCTGGGGTACGGCACATGATGGCGGCACTATTGTACACACCGGATGACGGCTCCGGAGCGGTGATGAGGGATCCTGGGGTACGGCACATGATGGCGGCACTATTGTACACACCGGATGACGGCTCCTGAGCGGTGATGAGGGATCCTGGGGTACGGCACATGATGGCGGCACTATTGTACACACGGATGACGGCTCCGAGCGGTGATGAGGGATCCTTGGGGTACGGCACATGATGGCGGCACTATTGTACACACCGGATGACGGCTCCTGAGCGGTGATGAGGGATCCTGGGGTACGGCACATGATGGCGGCACTATTGTGCACACCGGATGACGGCTCCGAGCGGTGATGAGGGATCCTGGGGTACGGCACATGATGGCGGCACTATTGTACACACCGGATGACGGCTCCGAGCGGTGATGAGGGATCCTGGGGTACGGCACATGATGGCGGCACTATTGTCACACCGGATGAACGCTCCGGAGCGGTGATGAGGGATCCTGGGGTACGGCACATGATGCGCACTATTGTACACACCGGATGACGGCTCCGGAGCGGTGATGAGGGATCCTGGGGTACGGCACATGATGGCGGCATCTATTGTACACACCGGATGACGGCTCCTGAGCGGTGATGAGGGATCCTGGGGTACGGCACATGATGGCGGCACTATTGTACACACCGGATGAGGCTCCGAGCGGTGATGAGGGATCCTGGGGTAGCGGCACATGATGGCGGCACTATTGTGCACACCGGATGACGGCTCCGGAGCGGTGATGAGGGATCCTGGGGTACGGCACATGATGGCGGCACTATTGTGCACACCGGATGACGGCTCCTGAGCGGTGATGAGGGATCCTGGGGTCGGCACATGATGGCGGCACTATTGTACACACCGGATGACGGCTCCGAGCGGTGATGAGGGATCCTGGGGTACGGCACATGATGGCGGCACTATTGTACACACCGGATGAGGCTCCTGAGCGGTGATGAGGGATCCTGGGGTACGGCACATGATAGCGGCACTATTGTCACACCGATGACGGCTCCTGAGCGGTGATGAGGTATCCTGGGGTACGGCACATGATGGCGGCACTATTGTGCACACCGGATGACGGCTCCGGAGCGGTGATGAGGATCCTGGGGTACGGCACATGATGGCGGCACTATTGTGCACACCGGATGACGGGCTCCGGAGCGGTGATGAGGGATCCTTGGGGTACGGCACATGATGGCGCACTATTGTGCACACCGGATGAGGCTCCGGAGCGGTGATGAGGGATCCTGGGGTACGGCACATGATGGCGGCACTATTGTACACACCGGATGACGGCTCCTGAGCGGTGATGAGGGATCCTGGGGTACGGCACATGATGGCGGCTCGACGTATGAGGGATCCTGGACGGCACATGATGGGCACTATGTACACCGATGACGGCTCTACGGTGATGAGGGATCCTGGGTACGGCACATGATGGCTGGCACTATTGTACACACCGGATGACGGCTCCTGAGCGGTGAATGAGGGATCCTGGGGATACGGCACATGATGGCGGCACTATGTGCACACGGATGACGGCTCCTGAGCGGTGATGAGGGATCCTGGGGTACGGCACATGATGGCGGCACTATGTGACACACCGGATGACGGCTCCTGAGCAGTGATGAGGGATCCTGGGTACGGCACATGATGGCGGCACTATTGTACACACCGGATGACGGCTCCTGAGCGGTGATGAGGGATCCTGGGGTACGGCACATGATGGCGGCACTATTGTACACACCGGATGACGGCTCCGAGCGGTGATGAGTGGATCCTGGGGTACGGCACATGATGGCGGCACTATTGTCACACCGGATGACGGCTCCTGAGCGGTGATGAGGGATCCTGGGGTACGGCACATGATGGCGGCACTATTGTACACACCGGATGACGGCTCCTGAGCGGTGATGAGGGATCCTGGGGTACGGCACATGATGGCGGCACTATTGTACACACCGGATGACGGCTCCTGAGCGGTGATGAGGGATCCTGGGGTACGGCACATGATGGCGGCACTATTGTACACACCGGATGACGGCTCCGGAGCGGTGATGAGGGATCCTGGGTACGGCACATGATGGCGGCACTATTGTACACACCGGATGACGGCTCCTGAGCGGTGATGAGGGATCCTGGGGTACGGCACATGATGGCGGCACTATTGTACACACCGGATGACGGCTCCTGAGCGGTGATGAGGGATCCTGGGGTACGGCACATGATGGCGGCACTATTGTACAACACGGATGACGGCTCCTGAGCGGTGATGAGGGATCCTGGGGTACGGCACATGATGGCGGCACTATTGTACACACCGGATGATGGCTCCGAGCGGTGATGAGGGATCCTGGGTACGGCACATGATGGCGGCACTATTGTACACACCGGATGACGGCTCCTGAGCGGTGATGAGGGATCCTGGGGTACGGCACATGATGGCGGCACTATTGTACACACCGGATGATGGCTCCGAGCGGTGATGAGGGATCCTGGGGTACGGCACATGATGGCGGCACTATTGTAACACACAGGATGAGGCTCCTGAGCGGTGATGAGGGATCCTGGGGTACGGCACATGATGGCGGCACTATTGTACACACGGATGACGGCTCCTGAGCGGTGATGAGGGATCCTGGGGTACGGCACATGATGGCGGCACTATTGTACACACCGGATGATGGCTCCTGAGCGGTGATGAGGGATCCTGGGTACGGCACATGATGGCGGCACTATTGTATCACACCGGATGACGGCTCCGGAGCGGTGATGAGGGATCCTGGGGTACGGCACATGATGGCGGCACTATAGTACACACCGAGATGACGGCTCCGAGCGGTGATGAGGGATCCTGGGGTACGGCACATGATGGCGGCACTATTGTACACACCGGATGATGGCTCCTGAGCGGTGATGAGGGATCCTGGGGTACGGCACATGATGGCGGCACTATTATGCACACCGGATGACGGCTCCGGAGCGGTGATGAGGGATCCTGGGGTACGGCACATGATGGCGGCACTATAGTACACACCGGATGACGGCTCCGGAGCGGTGATGAGGGATCCTGGGGTACGGCACATGATGGCGGCACTATTGTATACACCGGATGACTGGCTCCTGAGCGGTGATGAGGGATCCTGGGGTACGGCACATGATGGCGGCACTATTGTATCACACCGGATGACGGCTCCTGGAGCGGTGATGAGGGATCCTGGGGTACGGCACATGATGGCGGCACTATTGTACACACCGGATGACGGCTCCGGAGCGGTGATGAGGGATCCTGGGGTACGGCACATGATGGCGGCACTATTGTATACACCGGATGACGGCTCCTGAGCGGTGATGAGGGATCCTGGGGTACGGCACATGATGGCGCACTATTGTAACACCGGATGACGGCTCCTGAGCGGTGATGAGGGATCCTGGGGTACGGCACATGATGGCGGCACTATTGTACACACCGGATGACGGCTCCTGAGCGGTGATGAGGGATCCTGGGGTACGCACATGATGGCGCACTATTGTAACACCGGATGACGTGCTCCTGAGCGGTGATGAGGGATCCTGGGGTACGGCACATGATGGCGGCACTATTGTACAACATCGGATGACGGCTCCTGAGCGGTGATGAGGGATCCTGGGGTACGGCACATGATGGCGGCACTATTGTACACACCGGATGACGGCTCCTGAGCGTGATGAGGGATCCTGGGGTACGGCACATGATGGCGGCACTATTGTACACACCGGATGAGGCTCCGAGCGGTGATGAGGGATCCTGGGGTACGGCACATGATGGCGGCACTATTGTGCGCACCGGATGACGGCTCCGGAGCGGTGATGAGGGATCCTGGGGTACGGCACATGATGGCAGCACTATTGTACACACCGGATGACGGCTCCTGAGCGGTGATGAGGGATCCTGGGGTACGGCACATGATGGCGCTCTATTGTACACACCGGATGACGGCTCCTGAGCGGTGATGAGGGATCCTGGGTTACGGCACATGATGGCGGCACTATTGTAAACATGGATGACGGCTCCTGAGCGGTGATGAGGGATCCTGGGGTACGGCACATGATGGCGGCACTATTGTACACACCGGATGATGGCTCCGAGCGGTGACGAGGGATCCTGGGGTACGGCACATGATGGCGGCACTATTGTGACACACGGATGACGGCTCCTGAGCGGTGATGAGGGATCCTGGGGTACGGCACATGATGGCGGCACTATTGTGCACACCGGATGACGGCTCCTGAGCGGTGATGAGGGATCCTGGGGTACGGCACATGATGGCGGCACTATTGTGCACACCGGATGAGCGGCACGAGGGGACGAATGATGAGGGATCCTGGGGTACGGCACATGATGGCGGCACTATTGTACACACCGGATGACGGCTCCTGAGCGGCCATGAGGGATCCTGGGGTACGGCACATGATGGCGGCACTATTGTACACACTGGATGACGGCTCCTGAGCGGTGATGAGGGATCCTGGGGTACGGCACATGATGGCGGCACTATTGTGCACACCGGATGACGGCTCTGGAGCGGTGATGAGGGATCCTGGGGTACGGCACATGATGGCGGCACTATAGTACACACCGGATGACGGCTCCTGAGCGGTGATGAGGGATCCTGGGGTACGGCACATGATGGCGGCACTATAGTACACACCGGATGACGGCTCCTGAGCGGTGATGAGGGATCCTGGGGTACGGCACATGATGGCGGCACTATTGTGCACACCGGATGAGGGATCCTGGGGGATGTTTTGCCTCATTCCTCAGGTATCTGGACACAGTTACATGGAGGGGGACTGGGTTATACGGCCTGTAAAACTCTTCCATGAAAGGCCGCGTTCGGCTTTTATCCCCTCCTGATGTTGCACATCCCCTCGTAAAGTGTCGCGGCTCCGGCGCCATCCTTTCATCCGCCGCCACCATTTCTGCTTTTTTGCAGGAGAACAAAACAAATTGCGCAAGTTTATAACAAGACACCGAGGAGAAGAAGATGGGAAGCACATGACCAAGCGGGAGGACAACGCAACGCTGCACTGTGATTGGCCAGAGGGTCCGTACCGCGGTCACCGCTAATTATCCCTCAGCTGCCAAAGGATTCACTGGAGAAATAGAAAACTGCTCCGGACAAGAAGGTCAGCGCCCCCAGGGCAGTCCATGACATCACAGCGCCCCCGGGGCAGTCCATGACATCACAGCGCCCCCGGGGCAGTCCATGTCATCACAGCGCCCCCGGGGCAGTCCATGATATCACAGCGCCCCCGGGGCAGTCCATGACATCACAGCGCCCCGGGGCAGTCCATGACATCACAGCGCCCCCGGGGCAGTCCATGACATCACAGCGCCCCCGGGGCAGTCCATGACATCACAGAGCCCCCGGGGCAGTCCATGACATCACAGCGCCCCCGGGGCAGTCCATGTCATCACAGGCCCCCGGGGCAGTCCATGATATCACAGCGCCCCCGGGGCAGTCCATGACATCACAGCGCCCCCGGGGCAGTCCATGACATCACAGAGCCCCCGGGGCAGTCCATGACATCACAGCGCCCCCGGGGCAGTCCATGACATCACAGCGCCCCCGGGGCAGTCCATGACATCACAGCGCCCCCGGGGCAGTCCATGTCATCACAGCGCCCCCGGGGCAGTCCATGACATCACAGCGCCCCCGGGGCAGTCCATGACATCACAGCGCCCCCGGGGCAGTCCATGACATCACAGCGCCCCCGGGGCAGTCCATGACATCACACGCCCCCGGGGCAGTCCATGACATCACAGCGCCCCCGGGGCAGTCCATGACATCACAGCGCCCCCGGGGCAGTCCATGACATCACAGCGCCCCCGGGGCAGTCCATGACATCACAGCGCCCCCGGGGCAGTCCATGACATCACAGCGCCCCCGGGGCAGTCCATGACATCACAGCGCCCCCGGGGCAGTCCATGACATCACAGCGCCCCCGGGGCAGTCCATGATATCACAGCGCCCCCGGGGCAGTCCATGACATCACAGCGCCCCCGGGGCAGTCCATGATATCACAGCGCCCCGGGGCAGTCCATGACATCACAGCACCCCCGGGGCAGTCCATGACATCACAGCGCCCCGGGGCAGTCCATGACATCACAGCGCCCCCGGGGCAGTCCATGACATCACAGCGCCCCCGGGACAGTCCATGACATCACAGCGCCCCCGGGGCAGTCCATGATATCACAGCGCCCCCGGGGCAGTCCATGACATCACAGCGCCCCCGGGGCAGTCCATGATATCACAGCGCCCCCGGGGCAGTCCATGACATCACAGCACCCCCGGGGCAGTCCATGACATCACAGCGCCCCCGGGGCAGTCCATGACATCACAGCGCCCCCGGGGCAGTCCATGACATCACAGCGCCCCCGGGGCAGTCCATGACATCACAGCGCCCCCGGGGCAGTCCATGACATCACAGCGCCCCCGGGGCAGTCCATCACATCACAGCACCCCCGGGGCAGTCCATGACATCACAGCGCCCCCGGGGCAGTCCATGACATTACAGCGCCCCCGGGGCAGTCCATGACATCACAGCACCCCCGGGGCAGTCCATGACATCACAGCGCCCCCGGAGCAGTCCATGACATCACAGCGCCCCCGGGGCAGTCCATGACATCACAGCGCCCCCAGGGCAGTCCATGACATCACAGCGCCCCCGGGGCAGTCCATGACATCACAGCGCCCCCAGGGCAGTCCATGACATCACAGCGCCCCCGGGGCAGTCCATCACATCACAGCGCCCCCAGGGCAGTCCATGACATCACAGCGCCCCCGGGGCAGTCCATGACATCACAGCGCCCCCAGGGCAGTCCATCACATCACAGCGCCCCCGGGGCAGTCCATCACATCACAGCGCCCCCGGGGCAGTCCATCACATCACAGCACCCCCGGGGCACTCCATGACATCACAGCGCCCCCAGGGCAGTCCATGACATCACAGCGCCCCCGGGGCAGTTCATGACATCACAGCGCCCCCAGGGCAGTCCATCACATCACAGCGCCCTCGGGGCAGTCCATGACATCACAGCGCCCCCAGGGCAGTCCATCACATCACAGCGCCCCCGGGGCAGTCCATGACATCACAGCGCCCCCGGGGCAGTCCATGACATCACAGCGCCCCCAGGGCAGTCCATGACATCACAGAGCCCCCGGGGCAGTCCATCACATCACAGCGCCCCCGGGGCAGTCCATGACATCACAGCGCCCCCGGGGCAGTCCATGACATCACAGCGCCCCCAGGGCAGTCCATCACATCACAGCGCCCCCAGGGCAGTCCATGACATCACAGCGCCCCCGGGGCAGTCCATCACATCACAGCGCCCCCGGGCAGTCCATGACATCACAGCACCCCCGGGGCAGTCCATCACAGCACTCCAGGAAGTGACCATCCTAAATCTGATGACATCACCACCCTCACCCTATTAACATCACCACCCTCACCCTATTAACATCACCACCCTCACACACACTCATCATGAAATCACCACCCTCATCCGGATGACCTCACTGCTCTCATCCAGATGACCTCACTATCCTTACCTTGATGACATCACCACCCTCACCCTGATGACCTCACTATCCTCACCCTAATGACATCACTGCTCTCACCCTGATGACATCACTGCTCTCACCCTGATGACATCACCACCCTCACCCTGATGACCTCACTATCCTCACCCTAATGACATCACTGCCCTCACCCTGATGACATCACTGCCCTCACCCTGATGACCTCACTGCTCTCACCCTGATGACATCACTGCCCTCACCCTGATGACATCACCGCCCTCACCCTGATGACCTCACTATCCTTACCCTGATGACATCACCACCCTCACCCTGATGACATTACTGCCCTCGCCCTGATGACATCACTGCTCTCATCCTAATGACATCACCGCCCTCACCCTAATGACATCACTGCTCTCACCCTGATGACATCACCGCCCTCACCCTGATGACCTCACTATCCTTACCCTGATGACATCACCACCCTCACCCTGATGACATTACTGCCCTCGCTCTGATGACCTCACTATCCTCACTCTGATGACATCACTGCCCTCACCCTGATGACCTCACTGCCCTCACCCTAATGACATCATTGCTCTCACCCTGATGACCTCACTGCCCTCACCCTGATGACCTCAGAGCCCTCACCCTGATGACATCACTGCCCTCACCCTAATGACATCACTGCTCTCACCCTCATGACATTACCACCCTCTCCCTGATGACATCACTGCCCTCACCCTGATGACCTCACAGCCCTCACCCTGATGACCTCACTGCCCTCACCCTGATGACCTCACTGCCCTCCCCCCTGATGACGTCACTGCCCTCACCCTGATGACCTCACCGCCCTCACCCTGATGACCTCACTGCCCTCACCCTGATGACCTCACCGCCCTCACCCTGATGACCTCACTGCCCTCACCCTGATGACATCACCACCCTCACCCTGATGACCTCACAGCCCTCACCCTGATGACCTCACTGCCCTCACCTGATGACCTCACTGCCCTCACCTGATGACCTCACAGCCCTCACCCTGATGACCTCACTGCCCTCCCCTGATGACCTCACTGCCCTCACCCTGATGACCTCACTGCCCTCACCCTGATGACCTCACTGCCCTCACCCTGATGACCTCACAGCCCTCACCCTGATGACCTCACTGCCCTCACCCTGATGACCTCACTGCCCTCCCCCTGATGACCTCACTGCCCTCCCCTGATGACCTCACTGCCCTCACCCTGATGACCTCACTGCCCTCCCCTTGATGACCTCACTGCCCTCACCCTGATGACCTCACTGCCCTCACCTGATGACCTCACTGCCCTCACCTGATGACCTCACTGCCCTCACCTGATGACCTCACTGCCCTCACCCTGATGACCTCACTGCCCTCACCTGATGACCTCACTGCCCTCCCCTGATGACCTCACTGCCCTCACCCTGATGACCTCACTGCCCTCACCTGATGACCTCACTGCCCTCACCTGATGACCTCACTGCCCTCACCTGATGACCTCACTGCCCTCACCTGATGACCTCACTGCCCTCACCTGATGACCTCACTGCCCTCACCTGATGACCTCACTGCCCTCACCCTGATGACCTCCCTGCCCTCACCTGATGACCTCACTGCCCTCACCTGATGACCTCACTGCCCTCACCTGATGACCTCCCCCATTGTGAGGCATTGCACTGTGTTGCGGAGTGTTTCTACCATTCGGTGAATTGATATTTCCTTATTTCTGACACATGTGAATGTCATTCTGACCCCGGGATGTCGGTGAACGCGGCACGTGGATCCGGTGCCCCCTGATCGCGAGATTCTCTCCAACTCCCCAGGAAGCAGCCGGGAAAGTTTCCTCCTTCTGCTGCGTTATTTCTCTGCTCCGGATCGCTCCGCTCACCCGTCTCGCTCTCTGCAAGTTGCGTAAATAAGTGGTGCGGCTGCTCTGGCAGGCGGCAGGAGAACAGGTGCGTGTGGGCGGCTTTACATAATGCTATTTATTACATATCTGCTGCTTCTTATTAGCCCCAAACTACTGATGCAAAGAACTTAATATAGAAGTCGTTCTGCAGGAGAAGACGCCGACACGGGAAAAGACATTAATATCCATCAGACACGAGAGGTACGGCCGGAGAGGACACCGTGTATACAGCTCCCATAGAGATACATTATACATTATACCTCCAGTCACCACTAGAGGGAGCTCACACCACACAGTGTATACAGCTCCCATAGAGATACATTATACATTCTACCTCCAGTCACCACTAGGGGGAGCTCACAGCACACAGTGTATACAGCTCCCATAGAGATACATTATACATTCTACCTGCAGTCACCACTAGGAGGAGCTCACACCACACAGTGTATACAGCTCCCATAGAGATACATTATACATTATACCTCCAGTCACCACTAGGAGGAGCTCACAGCACACAGTGTATACAGTTCCCATAGAGATACATTATACATTATACCTGCAGTCACCACTAGGGGGAGCTCACAGCACACAGTGTATACAGCTCCCATAGAGATACATTATACATTATACCTGCAGTCACCACTAGACGGAGCTCACAGCACACAGTGTATACAGCTCACATAGAGATACATTATACATTCTACCTGCAGTCACCACTAGGAGGAGCTCACAGCACACAGTGTATACAGCTCCCATAGAGATACATTATACATTCTACCTGCAGTCACCACTAGGGGGAGCTCACAGCACACAGTGTATACAGCTCACATAGAGATACATTATACATTATATCTCCAGTCACCACTAGGGGGAGCTCACACCACACAGTGTATACAGCTCCCATAGAGATACATTATACATTCTACCTGCAGTCACCACTAGGAGGAGCTCACAGCACACAGTGTATACAGCTCCCATAGAGATACATCATACATTATACCTGCAGAAACCACTAGGGGGAGCTCACAATACACAGTGTATACAGCTCCCATAGAGATATATTATACATTCTACCTGCAGTCACCACTAGAGGGAGCTCACACCACACAGTGTATACAACTCCCATAGAGATACATTATACATTCTACCTGCAGTCACCACTAGGAGGAGCTCACAGCACACAGCGTATACAGCTCCCATAGAGATACATTATACATTCTACATGCAGTCACCACTAGGAAGAGCTCACAGCACACAGTGTATACAGCTCCCATAGAGATACATTATACATTATACCTGCAGTCACCACTAGGGGGAGCTCACAGCACACAGTGTATACAGCTCCCATAGAGATACATTCTACATTCTACCTGCAGTCACCACTAGGGGGAGCTCACAGCACACAGTGTATACAGCTCACATAGAGATACATTATACATTATATCTCCAGTCACCACTAGGAGGAGCTCTCACCACACAGTGTATACAGCTCCCATAGAGATACATTATACATTCTACCTGCAGTCACCACTAGGAGGAGCTCACAGCACACAGTGTATACAGCTCCCATAGAGATACATCATACATTATACCTGCAGAAACCACTAGGGGGAGCTCACAATACACAGTGTATACAGCTCCCATAGAGATATATTATACATTCTACCTGCAGTCACCACTAGAGGGAGCTCACACCACACAGTGTATACAACTCCCATAGAGATACATTATACATTCTACCTGCAGTCACCACTAGGAGGAGCTCACAGCACACAGCGTATACAGCTCCCATAGAGATACATTATACATTCTACATGCAGTCACCACTAGGAAGAGCTCACAGCACACAGTGTATACAGCTCCCATAGAGATACATTATACATTATACCTGCAGTCACCACTAGGGGGAGCTCACAGCACACAGTGTATACAGCTCCCATAGAGATACATTCTACATTCTACCTGCAGTCACCACTAGGAGGAGCTCACAGCACACAGTATATACAGCTCCCATAGAGATACATTCTACATTCTACCTGCAGTCACCACTAGGAGGAGCTCACAGCACACAGTATATACAGCTCCCATAGAGATACATTCTACATTCTACCTGCAGTCACCACTAGGAGGATCTCACAGGACACAGTGTATACAGCTCCGATAGAGATACATTATACCTGCAGTCACCACTAGGAGGAGCTCACAGCACACAGTGTATACAGCTCCCATAGAGATACATTATACCTGCAGTCACCACTAGGAGGAGCTCACAGCACACAGTGTTTACAGCTCCCTTAGACACATTCTTTCTGCAGTCACAACTAGGAGGAGCTCACAGCACACAGTGTACACAGCTCCCATAGAGGTACATCATACATTATACCTGCAGAAACCACTAGGGGGAGCTCACAATACACAGTGTATACAGCTCCCATAGAGATACATTATACATTCTACCTGCAGTCACCACTAGGAGGAGCTCATAGCACACAGCGTATTCAGCTCCTGTAGAGATACATTATACATTCTACCCTCAGTCACCACTAGGAGGAGCACACAGCACACACTGTATACATCTCCCATAGAGACACATTATACATTCTACCTGCAGTCACCACTAGAGGGAGCTCACAGCATAGTGTATACAGCTCCCATAGAGATACATTATGCATTCTACCAGCAGTCACCACTAGGAGGAGCTCACAGCACACAGTGTATACTGCTCCCATAGAGACACACTATACATTATACCTGCAGTCACCACTAGGAGGAGCTCACAGCACACAGTGTATATAGCTCCCATAGAGACACATTATACATTCTACCTGCAGTCACCACTAGAGGGAGCTCACAGCACACAGTGTATACAGCTCCCATAGAGAAATGTTATACATTCTACCTGCAGTAACCGCTAGGAGGAGCTCACAGCACACAGTGTATACAGCTCCCATAGAGACACATTATACATAATACCTGCAGTCACCACTAGAGGGAGCTCACAGCACACAGTGTATACAGCTTCCATAGAGATACAGTATTTATTCTATTTGCAGTCACCACAAGGGGGCACTCATAGCACCTCACACAGTGTATATAGCTCCCATACAGATACATTATACATTCTACCTGCAGTCACCACTAGGAGGAGCTCACAGCACACAGTGTATATAGCTCCCATACAGATACATTATACATTCTACCTGCAGTCACCACTAGGAGGAGCTCACAGTACACAGTGTATACAGCTCCCATAGAGATACATTATACATTCTACCTGCAGTCACCACTAGGAGGAGCTCACAGTACACAGTGTATACAGCACCCATAGAGATACATTATACATTCTACCTGCAGTCACCACTAGGAGGAGCTCACAGCACACAGTGTTTACAGCTCTCTTAGACACATTCTTTCTGCAGTCACCACTAGGAGGAGCTCACACCACACAGTGTATACAGCTCCCATAGAGATACATTATACATTATACCTGCAGTCACCACTAGGAGGAGCTCACAGCACACAGTGTATACAGCTCCCATAGAGATACATTATACATTCTACCTCCAGTCACCACTAGGAGGAGCTCACAGCACACAGTGTACACAGCTCCCATAGAGGTACATCATACATTATACCTGCAGAAACCACTAGGGGGAGCTCACAATACACAGTGTATACAGCTCCCATAGAGATATATTATACATTCTACCTGCAGTCACCACTAGAGGGAGCTCACACCACACAGTGTATACAACTCCCATAGAGATACATTATACATTCTACCTGCAGTCACCACTAGGAGGAGCTCACAGCACACAGCGTATACAGCTCCCATAGAGATATATTATACATTATACCTGCAGTCACCACTAGGAGGAGCTCACAGGACACAGTGTATACAGCTCCCATAGAGATACATTATACATTATACCTGCAGTCACCACTAGGAGGAGCTCACAGAGACACAGTGTATACAGCTCCCATAGAGACACATTATACATTATACCTGCAGTCACCACTAGAGGGAGCTCACAGCACACAGTGTATACAGCTTCCATAGAGATACAGTATTTATTCTACTTGCAGTCACCACAAGGGGGCACTCATAGCACAGCACACAGTGTATATAGCTCCCATACAGATACATTATACATTCTACCTGCAGTCACCACTAGGAGGAGCTCACAGCACACAGTGTATATAGGTCCCATAGAGATACATTATACATTCTACCTGCAGTCACCACTAGGAGGAGCTCACAGCACACAGTGTATACAGCTCCCATAGAGCTACATTATACATTCTACCTGCAGTCACCACTAGGAGGAGCTCACACCACACAGTGTATACAGCTCCCATAGAGATACATTATACATTCTACCTGCAGTCACCACTAGGAGGAGCTCACACCACACAGTGTATATAGCACCCATAGAGAGACATTATACATTCTACCTGCAGTCACCACTAGGAGGAGCTCACAGCACACAGTGTATAAGCTCCCATAGAGACACATTCTACATTCTACCTGCAGTCACCACTAGGAGGAGCTCACAGCACACAGTGTATACAGCTCCCATAGAGATACATTATACATTATACCTGCAGTCACCACTAGGAGGAGCTCACATCACACAGTGTATACAGCTCCCATAGAGACACATTTTATGTGTTTTCCTAGTATACCTATTCATATGGCCCCAGTGAAGATGTTGAAAACTGCACAACCAAGGAGAAATCCAACACAAGTACAATCTACTTATTTATCTTTATCAACCTTACAGACTTGGACCATCATTATGGCGTCACATTCGGGATATGGTTTGTGCGATTCACGTTCTCTGCTACTTGGAAGGATGGGAAACTATTGCTCTCGATACAATGTTTCGTGTCCTCAGGAGCCATTGATACCTAGCAATCTGTGCTGGAACGAAACAGGGTCAAAGCTTTTTAATCACCAAACACCATAGGGGAGTGTACTAATATTGTAAGACAACTTCCATTTGTCTCTGAGTGATACAATGTTTTCTATAGTTGTTTTGAATTACATTGTACTGATCGTTCACCGGCCGGATCATTCACCGCCCGGATCATTCACATCCGGATCATTCACCATCCGGATCTTCACTGCCCGGATGTTCACCGCCCAGATCATTCACCATCCGGATCGTTCACTGCCCGATCATTCACCGCCCGATCATTCACTGCCTGAATCATTCACTGCCCGGATCGTTCACCGCCTGGATCATTCACCGCCTGGATCATTCACCGCCCGGATCATTCACCGCCCGGATCGTTCACTGCCGAATCATTCACTGCCCGGATCGTTCACCCGCCTGGATCATTCACCGCCTGGATCATTCACCGCCCGGATCATTCACCGCCCGGATCATTCACTGCCTGAATCATTCACTGCCCGGATCATTCACCGCCCGGATCATTCACTGCCTGAATCATTCACTGCCCGGATCGTTCACCGCCCGGATCATTCACCGCCCGGATCATTCACCGCCCGGATCATTCACTGCCCGATCGTTCACGCCTTAATCGTTCACCGCCCGGATCGTTCACCACCCGGATCATTCACTGCCCGGATCATTCACTGCCTGGATTATTCACTGCCTGAATCGCTCACCGCCCGGATCATTCACTGGCCGATCGTTCACCACCTGGATCATTCACCGTCCGGATCATTCACCGCCTGGATCATTCACCTCCCGGATCGTTCACTGCCTGCATTATTCACTGCCTGAATCATTCACCGCCCAGATCATTCACCGCCCGGATCATTCACTGCCCGGATCATTCACTGGCCGGATCGTTCAACGCCAGGATCGTTCACTGCCCGGATCACTCACTGTCTGATCGTTCACCACCCGGATCATTCCCTGCCCGGATCATTCACCGCCTGGATCATTCACCGCCCGGATCATTCACCGCCCGGATCATTCACCTCCCGATCATTCACCGCCCGGATCATTCACTGGCCGGATCATTCACCGCCCAGATCATTCACCGCCCGGATCATTCACCGCCCGGATCATTCACTGCCTGAATCACTCACCGCCTGGATCATTCACCGCCCGGATCATTCACTGCCTGGATCGTTCACTGGCCGGATCATTCACCGCCCGGACCGTTCACTGCCCAGATCATTCACCGCCCAGATCGTTCAACGCCCGGATCATTCACTGCCTGAATCGCTCACTGCCCGTATCATTCACCGCCCGTATCATTCACTGCCCGTATCATCACCGCCCGGATCATTCACTGCCCGGATCATTCACCGACCGGATCGTTCACCGCCCGATCATTCACCGACCTGGATCATTCACTGCCTGAATCATTCACCGCCCGGATAATTCACCGCACGGATAGTTCACCGCCCAGATCGCTCAATGCCTGGATCGTTCACTACCTGAATCACTCAGCACCTGGACCATTCACCGCCGTCTCATTAACCGCCCGGATCTTTCACTGCCCGGATCTTTCACTGCCCAGATCATTCACCGCCCGGATCGTTCACTGCCCGATCGATCACCCCCGGATCGTTCAATGCCCGGATTGTTCACTGCCCGGATCATCACCACCTGGATCATTCACCGCCCGGATAATTCACTGCACGGATAGTTCACCGCCCAGATCGCTCAATGCCTGGATCGTTCACTGCCTGAATCGTTCACTGCCCGGATCATTCACCGCCCGGATCGTTCACTGCCCGGATCGATCACCGCCCGGATCGTTCAATGCCCGGATTGTTCACTGCCGCCCATTCACCGCCTGGATCATTCACCACCGCGAATAATTCACTGCACGGATAGTTCACCGCCCAGATTGCTCAATGCCTGGATCGTTCACTGCCTGAATCGTTCACTGCCCGGATCAATCACCGCCCGGATCGTTCACTGCCTGAATCGTTCAACACCCGGATCATTCACTGCCTGAATCGCTCACTGCCCGCATCATTCACCGCCTGATCATTCACCGCCCGGATCATTCACCGCCCGGATCATTCACCGTCCGGATCATTCACCGCCTGATCATTCACAACACAGATAATTCACCGCACGGATAGTTCACTGCCCAGATCGCTCAATGCCTGGATCGTTCACTACCTGAATCGCTCAGCGCCTGGACCATTCACCGCCCGTCTCATTAACCGCCCGGATCTTTCACTGCCCGGATCTTTCACTGCCCGGATCATTCACCGCCCGGATCGTTCACTGCCCGATCGATCACCGCCCGGATCGTTCAATGCCCAGATCGCTCACTGCCTGATCTTCACTGGCCAGATCATTCACCGCCCATCTCATTAACCGCCCGGATCATTCACCGCCCATCTCATTAACCGCCCGGATCGTTCACTGCCCGGATCGTTCACTGCCCGAATCGCTCACTGCCCAAATCGCTCACTGCCCGGATCATTCACCACCGGATCATTCACTGCCTGATCGCTCACAGCCAGATCATTCACTGCCCGGATCATCACACGCCTGGATCATTCACTGACCGGATAGTTCACTGCCCAAATTGCTACTGCCGGATCATTCACCGCCCAGATCGTTTACTGCCCGAATCGCTCACCACCCAGATCATTCACTGCCCGAATCGCTCACCACCCAGATCGTTCACAGCCCGATCATTCACTGCCCGATCTTCACTGCCCGATCATTCACTGCCCGGATCGTCACTGCCCGATCGTCACTGCCCGGATCTTCACAGCCCGGATCGTTCACAGCCCGGATCGTCTCACTGCCGGATCGTTCACTGCCCGGATCGTTCACTGCCGGATCGTTCACGACCCAGCATGTTCACTGCACCGATCGATTCACTCCTGTCGCTCACAGTCGATCGCTCACTGCCCTGGTCGCTCACAGTCAGATCGCTCACCCGCCCTGATCGCTCACAGTCATTCACTCACCATCCTGTCGCTCACTTGCACCTGGATCGCTCACCTCCCTGGTCGATCACAGTCGGATCGCTCACCACCCTGGTCGCTCACAGTCAGGATCTGCTCACCACCCTGATCAGTTCACAGTCGGATCTGCTCACCACACCACCTGGTCGCTCACAGTCAGATTCGCTCACCACCCTGGTCGTCACAGTCAGATCGCTCACGCTCCTGGTCGCTCACAGTCGGATCGCTCACCACCCTGGTACGCTCACAGTCGATCGCTCACCGCGACTCCATGGTCGCTCACAGTCGGATCGCTCACCGCCCTGGTCGCTCACAGTCGGATCGCTCACCGCCCTGGTCGCTCACAGTCAGATCGCTCACCACCCTGGTCGCTCACAGTCTGGTCGCTCACAGTCCATCCCTCACCGCCCTGATCGCTCACAGTCGGATTACTCACCGCCCTGGTCGCTCACAGTCGATCGCTCACCACCCTGGTCGCTCACAGTCGGATAGCTCACAGCCCTGGTCGCTCACAGTCGGATCGCTCACTCCCCTGGTCACTCACAGTCGGATCGCTCACCACCCTGGTCGCTCACAGTTGGATCGCTCACCCCGTCCATGGTCGCTCACACAGTCGGATCGCTCACCACGTCCAGGTCACTCACGTCGGATCGCTCACCACTCTGGTCTGCTTACAGTCAGATCGCTCACCACCCTGGTTGCTCACAGTCGGATCGCTCACCGCCCTGGTCAATCACAGTCGGATCGCTCACCACACCTGGTCGCTCACAGTCAATCACTCACCACCCTGGTCAATCACATTCGGATCGCTTACCACCCTGGTTTCGCTCACAGTCGGATCGCTCACCACCCTGGTCGCTCACAGTCGGATCGCTCACCGCCCTGGTCGCTTACAGTCAGATCGCTCACCACCCTGGTCGCTCACAGTTTGATCGCTCACCACCCTGGTCGCTCACAGTCGGATCGCACACCACCCTGGTCGCTTACAGTCAGATCGCTCACCACCCTGGTCGCTCACAGTTTGATCGCTCACCACCCTGGTCGCTCACAGCTTGATCGCACACCACCCTGGTCGCTTACAGTTTGATCGCTCACCACCCTGGTCGCTCACAGTTTGATCGCTCACCACCCTGGTCAATCACAGTCGATCGCTCACCACCCATGGTTGCTCACAGTCGGATCGCTCACCACCATGGTCGCTCACAGTTGATCGCTCACCACCCTGGTCGCTCACAGTTTGATCGCTCACCACCCTGGTCGCTCACAGTTTGATTGCTCACCACCCTGGTCGCTCACAGTTTGATCGCTCACCAACCCTGGTCACTCACAGTTTGATCGCTCACCACCCTGGTCGCTCACAGTCAGATTGCTCACCACCCTGGTCGCTCACAGTGGATTGCTCACCACCCTGGTCGCTCACAGTTGGATCGCTCACCGCCCTGGTCGCTCACAGTCGGATCGCTCACCACCCTGGTCGCTCACAGTCAGATCGCTCACCACCCTGGTCGCTCACAGTTTGATCGCTCACCACCCTGGTCTCTCACAGTCAGATCGCACACCACCCTGGTCGCTCACAGTCAGATCGCTCACCACCCTGGTCGCTCACAGTCAATCGCTCACCACCCTGGTTGCTCACAGTCGAATTGCTCACCACCCTGGTTGCTCACAGTCGGATCGCTCACCACCCTGGTCGCTCACAGTCAGATCGCTCACCACCCTGGTTGCTCACAGTCGGATCGCTCACCGCCCTGGTCGCTCACAGTCGATCGCTCACCACCCTGGTCAATCACAGTCAATCGCTCACCACCCCTGGTTGTTCACAGTCGATCGCTCACCACCCTGGTCGCTCACAGTCAGATCGCTCACCACCCTGGTTGCTCACAGTCGGATCCCTCACCGCCCTGGTCGCTCACAGTCGGATCGCTCACCACCCTGGTCGCTTACAGTTTGATCGCTCACCACCCTGGTCGCTCACAGTCGGATCGCTCACCGCCCTGGTCGCTTACAGTCAGATCGCTCACCACCCTGGTTGCTCACAGTTTGATCGCTCACCACCCTGTTGCTCACAGTTTGATCGCTCACCACCCTGGTCGCTCACAGTCGTATCGCTCACCACCCTGGTCGCTCACAGTCAGATCGCTCACCACCCTGGTCGCTCACCACGCTGCGCCGTCTCCGTGATTCCTCCCAGTCGGTGAACGGTTAACCCCAGATGTTTCTCACTTTGCCTTTTGCTAATCTGTGTTTTCTTTTCATTATCATCAACAAAAGTACAATTGTGTGTTTTGCGTGGCGGCGCCTCAGACAATGCTCTGCACATTGTTCGGCAGGTGACATTGTATCGGTATTTGTCATGTAGATAATATACATCAAGTTAGAACAACTGACATAAGGCGTTCTCTCTCAAGTACTAATTCAAGACCCGAAGCGTTGCGAGGTAACCATGGCGACCGCGGCTATTTCGGCCTTGAATAAATGCAGACTGCTGTGCTCCCGGAGCAGAACTCATAGCGGCAATTCCAGCTGGTAATAAAGACTGAAATAGCAGATCCTCCACCGGCGGCTCACCGCCATCACAACAAAGGGTTAAATGCAATACACAGAAGTGGAATAAAACATTTCATCAAAATCGGAGAGACGGCGAATCTGGGACAGGTAACAAGTGTCAGCCAGAGCAGCAATCATAACTCTGCCGACCCAAGAAACGAAGCTCTGAACCAGAACCCCCGTACCCCTATATAACACAGGACCCATCACCCCCTATATAATACAGGCCCCCACATCCCCTATATAATACAGAACCCATCACCCCCTATATAATACAGGACCAATCACCCCCTATATAATACAGGACCCATCATCCCCTATATAATACAGGATCCATCATCCACTATACAACACATGACCCAACGTCCCCTATATAATACAGGACCCATAACCCCCTATATAATACAGGACCCATCATCGCCTATATAATACAGGCCCCCACATCCCCTATATAATACAGAACCCATCACCCCCTATATAATACAGAACCCATCACCCCCTATATAATACAGGACCCTTCATCCCCTATATAATACAGGGCCTATCACCTCCTATATAATACAGGACCCATCATCCCCTATATAACACAGGACCCATCATCCACTATATAACACAGGACCAATCACCCCCTATATAATACAGAACCATTCACCCCCTATAAAATACAGGACCCATCACCCCCTATATAATACAGGACCCTACATCCCCTATATAATACAGGACCCTACATCCCCTATATAATACAGGGCCCATCACCTCCTATATAATACAGGACCCATCATCCCCTATATAATACAGGACCCATCACCCCCTATACAATACAGGACCCATCATCCACTATATAATACAGGACCAATCACTCCCTATATAATACAGGGCCCATCATCCCCTATATAATACAGGACCAATCATCCCTATATAATACAGAATCAATCACCATCTATATAATACATGACCCATCATTCACTATTTAGTACAGGACCCATCACCCCCTATATATACGACTTCTATGTACCCTATATAATATTACAGACCCTTGTATCCCCTATATAATATTTCAGGCCTACTATATCCCCCTACATAATATTTAGTGCCTCTGTATTCCGTACATAATATTTTAGCTCCCCTCTCCTTTCGGGTATCCTCTATATAATATTTTGGGTCTCCTCTATTCCCTATATAACATATTGAGCCTCCTGTACCCCTACATAACATAGCAGGCCTCCTGTACCCCTATGTAACATAGCAGGCCTCCTGTACCCCTATGTAACATATCGGGCCTCCTGTACCCCTATATAACATATCGGGCCTCCTGTATCCCCTATATAACATAGCGGGCCTCCTGTACCCATATAAACATATCGGGCCTCCTGTATCCCCTATATAACATAGAGGGCCTCCTGTACCCATATATAACATATTGGGCCTCCTGTACCCCTATATAACATATCGGGCCTCCTCTATCCCCTAAATAACATATCGGGCCTCCTGTACCTCTATATAACATATCAGGCCCCCTATATCCCCTATATAATATTTCAGGCCTCTTCTACCACCCTATAACATATCGGCCCTCCTGTACCCCTATATAACATAATGGGCCTTCTGTACCCCTATATAACATATCAGGCCTCCTCTATCCCCTATATAACATATCGGGCCTCCTGTACCCCTATATAACATATCGGGCCTCCTGTATCCCCTATGTAACATATCGGGCCTCCTGTACACTATATAACATATCAGGCCTCCTCTATCCCCTATATAACATATCAGGCCTCCTGTACCCCTATATACCATAGTGGGCCTCCTGTACCCCTATGTAACATATCGGGCCTCCTGTACCCCTATGTAACATATTGGGCCTCCTGTACCCTATATAACATATCAGGCTTCCTCTATCCCCTATATAACATATCGGGCCTCCTCTATCCCCTATATAACATATTGGGCCTCCTCTATACCCTATATTACATATCGGGCCTCCTGAAGCCCTATATAACATATCGGGCCTCCTGTACCCCTATATAACATATTGGGCCTCCTCTATACCCTATATTACATATCGGGCCTCCTGAAGCCCTATATAACATATCGGGCCTCATGTACCCCTATATAACATATCGGGCCTCCTGTACCCCTATGTAACATATCGGGCCTCCTGTACTCCTATATAAGCTATCGGGCCTCCTCTACCCCTATATAACATATCGGGCCTCCTCTACCCCTATATAACATATCGGGCCTCCTGTATCCCCTATATAACATATCGGGCCACCTGTACCCCTATATAACATATCGGCCTCCTGTACCTCTATATAATATATCAGGTCTCTTGTACCCCTATATAACATATCGGACCGCCTATATTCCCTATATAACATATTGGGCCTCCTGTACCTCTATATAACATATCAGGCCTCCTGTACCCTATATAACATATCGGACCGCCTGTACCCCTATATAACATATCGGGCCTCCTGTACCCCTATATAACATATTGGGCCTCCTGTACCCCTATATAACATATCGGACCGCCTGTATCCCCTATATAACCTATCGGGCCTCCTGTACCCCTTTATAACATATCGGGCCTCCTGTACCCCTATATAACATATGGGGCCTCCTGTACCCCTATATATAACATATCGGGCCTCCTGTACCCCTATATAACATATCAGCCTCCTGTACCCCTATATAACATATCAGGCCTCCTGTACCCCTATATAACATATCGGGCCTCCTGTACCCCTATATAACATATCAGGCCTCCTGTACCCCTATATAACATATCAGGCCTCCTGTACCCCTATATAACATATCAGGCCTCCTGTACCCCTATATAACATATTGGGCCTCCTGTACCCCTATATAACATATCAGGCCTCCTGTACCCCTATATAACATATTGGGCCTCCTGTATCCCCTATATAACATATCGGGCCACCTGTACCCCTATATAACATATCGGACCGCCTGTATCCCCTATATAACATATTGGGCCTCCTGTACCCCTATATAACCTATCGGGCCTCTGTACCCCTATATAACATATGGGGCCTGTACACGTGGTTCAGCCCTGGTGGATGTCACTCCTGCCTGGTTTTGGGTGACTTTGCCCTCGGTGTCTGGGCGGTTGGCAGCAGGATTCTCCGGGCAGATGGTCAGCTCCGCGCCCCACTGCTGAATCCGCTTTATCACTTGGCTATTAAGGAGAATGTGAACAGACGGGCAGCTGAACTCCCCGCGCCCGGCAGACATTAGCCCGCTGGCCGGGGAGCCGGGGCCACGCTAACGTCTGTCTCCGGAGCCGCCGCTCTGACACAACTCACTGGGCCACAAGGTCATACGCTAAACACCGCCATCTCTGCCAGGATAATGGCCGTCATTAAGACGCCTCGTAAAACCCACAATCACTTCATTAAGGCAGAAAAGACTCAAGAAAGCGAAAATGTCCGAGAATCACCAAAATACGCAAAATACGCAAAATACGCAAAATATGCAAACTCCAAAGAAACTTCTGTCCAGTCACCAAACACAACTTTACTTACAACGTCTCTATCCTCTGTTATTACATTCACCGGGTGTCACCGACCGATCCCGAAGACACCGTGATTATAATGACTGATCCCCACCACACCGTGATTATAATGACTGATCCCCACCACACCGTGATTATAATGACCGATCCCCACCACACCATGATTATAATGACCGATCCCCACCACACCATGATTATAATGACCGATCCCCACCACACCGTGATTATAATGACCGATCCCCACCACACCGTGATTATAATGACCGATCCCCACCACACCGTGATTATAATGACCGATCCCGAAGACACCGTGACTATAATGACCGATCCCACCACACCATGATTATAATGACCGATCCCCACCACACCGTGATTATAATGACCGATCCAAACCACACCGTGATTATAATGACCGATCCCCCGACACCGTGATTATAATGACCGATCCCCACCACACTGTGATTATAATGACCGATCCCCACCACACCGTGATTATAATGACCGATCCCCACCACACTGTGATTATAATGACCGATCCCCACCACACCGTGATTATAATGACCGATCCCCCCGACACCGTGATTATAATGACCGATCCCCATCACACCATGATTATAATGACCGATCCCCACCACATCGTGACTATAATGACCGATCCCCACCACACCGTGATTATAATGACCGATCTACACCACACCGTGATTATAATGACCGATCCCCACCACACTGTGATTATAATGACCGATCCCCACCACACCGTGATTATAATGACCGATCCCCCCGACACCGTGATTATAATGACTGATCCCCACCACACCGTGATTATAATGACCGATCCCCACCACACCGTGATTATAATGACCGATCCCCACCACACCGTGATTATAATGACCGATCCCCACCACACCGTGATTATAATGACCGATCCCCACCACACCCTGATTATAATGACTGATCCCCACCACACCGTTATTATAATGACCGATCCCCACCACACCGTGATTATAATGACCGATCCCCACCACACCGTGATTATAATGACCGATCCCCACCACACTGTGATTATAATGACTGATCCCCACCACACCATGATTATAATGACCGATCGTCATCACACCGTGATTATAATGACCGATCCCCACCACACCGTGATTATAATGACCGATCCCCACCACACCGTGATTATAATGACCGATCCCCACCACACCGTGATTATAATGACTGATCCCCACCACACCATGATTATAATGACCGATCGTCATCACACCGTGATTATAATGACCGATCCCCACCACACCATGATTATAATGACCGATCCCCACCACACTGTGATTATAATGACCGATCCCCACCACACCGTGATTATAATGACTGATCCCCACCACACCGTGATTATAATGACCGATCCCCACCACACCGTGATTATAATGACCGATCCCCACCACACCCTGATTATAATGACTGATCCCCACCACACCGTTATTATAATGACCGATCCCCACCACACTGTGATTATAATGACCGATCCCCACCACTGCTCCTCTGGGGCGGGACTTAATAACCCCTCCCTAGTGATCTCACCTCTTTATTATGCCCCGACTATGCTCAGACGATTCTAAACTGGCCAAAACCGGTTCTACTAGGATCGTGCATTTCACCTGTCCTCTTCTCCGAGAATCTGCAGAAACAAGATACAAATATTAGAATTGTCTAATCTGCTAATATTAATTAATATTAATATCTGCAATCATTTCATCCATTTCCTAGGGTTTGTAAGTCTGTATAATCACCTACACAGCAACTTATTCATCACAGAACCCTATGAGACAATATAACCTAGCATAAGACAGGTTTGCAACCAACGGTGGATCCTCAGGGGCGGGGCTTAGGTTTGACGATTATAAAGTATAGTGTGAGTGGTTGGTTCAGGGAATTAGCTCTGGCATTATAGAGATGAGGGTTTATACAGGAGTCCATGATCGTTTGGTCACCAGTAACTGTATAGCTATTGAGATATTAGAAATAACAGCTGGGTGACAGCCGGAAGGTTCCTCAAGGGTCGTACCAAGGTTTTCTCTACCCACGAGGGGCAGTTTTGTGATTAACTGTCCTCCTCTAATTCACAATTACCCATCAAGACTTTGTTTTCCAATAACTTTACTTACATGCACTGTCCCCCTTCTTGTTGCCTCCTAGACTCCCCCAAAGTGAGACCCCCATACACACGCATTGTGGCCCTATAAGGATGTTATATGGGCTGAGACCGGTCTGATTTACCGCAGCGCATCTGATGTTTGAGGAAAGCTGAAAAGGAGCAAATCAAGAAAATTAACATGTGAACGCGCAAAGTAGGATGTGTAACTGTGAAGAGTCAGCGAGTGAGCGGCTCCGGGGCCCCGCACCTGCAGGAGATCCATTATACAGTGAGGAACATTAACATTCCTCATTACACAAAAGCTGAGATCTGCCTCATCCATTCATTACTGCTCCCACATACATCGGGGTATTGGGGTTCACCCCCCCCCCCCACACTCATCGCACCTCCTCATGGATGGAGACACCACGGAACCTTGTTGTGACCTTTTGGATGTTTAATCTTCAGCCCAAAATAAAGTCCAGAAGTCACAAGATGCGAAGAGGAGAAAGAATGTAACAACGAGGCGGAACGTCAATACACAGAGAGCGAGAGCCATGAGGAAGACAGTTACAGGGTCACCTGTGAGGGCAGTTATAGGGTCACCTGTGAGGACAGTTATAGGGTCACCTGTGATAGTTATAGGGTCACCTTTGAGGGCAGTTATAGGGTCACCTGTGAGGACAGTTATAGGGTCACCTGTGATAGTTATAGGGTCACCTTTGAGGGCAGTTATAGGGTCACCTGTGAGGGCAGTTATGAGGTTACCTGTGATAGTTATAGGGTCACCTGTGACAGGTAGTTCTGGGGTCACCTGTGACAGGCAGTTATAGGGGTCATCTGTGACAAGTAGTTCTGGGTTCACATGTGAGGTAGTTATGGGGTCACCTGTGACAGGTAGTTATGGGGTCACCTGTGACAGATAGTTATGGGGTCACCTGTGACAGGTAGTTATGGGGGCACCTGTGACAGGCAGATATGGGGGTCACCTGTGACAGGTAGTTATGGGGTCACATGTGACAGGTAGTCATGGGGTCACCTGTGACAGGTAGTTATGGGGGTCACCTGTGACAGGTAGTTATGGGGTCACCTGTGACAGATAGTTATGGGGTCACCTGTGACAGGTAGTTATGGGGGCACCTGTGACAGGCAGATATGGGGGTCACCTGTGACAGGTAGTTATGGGGTCACATGTGACAGATAGTTATGGGGTCACCTGTGACAGGTAGTTATGGGGGCACCTGTGACAGGCAGATATGGGGGTCACCTGTGACAGGTAGTTATGGGGTCACATGTGACAGGTAGTCATGGGCTCACCTGTGACAGGTAGTTATGGGGGTCACCTGTGACAGGTAGTTATGGGGGTCACCTGTGACAGGTAGTTATGGGGTCACCTGTGACAGGTAGTTATGGGGGTCACCTGTGACAGGTAGTTATGGGGTCACCTGTGACAGGTAGTTATGGGGTCACCTGTGACAGGTAGTTATGGGGTCACCTGTGACAGGTAGTTATGGGGGTCACTGTGACAGGTAGTTATGGGGTCACCTGTGACAGGTAATTATGGGGTCACCTGTGACAGGTAGTTATGGGGTCACCTGTGACAGGTAGTTATGGGGGTCACCTGTGACAGGTAGCTTATGGGGTCACCTGTGCAGGTAGTTATGGGGGTCACCTGTGACAGGTAGTTATGGGGTCACCTGTGACAGGTAGTATGGGGTCACCTGTGACAGGTAGTTATGGGGTCACGTGTGACAGGTAGATATGGGGTCACCTGTGACAGGTAGTTATGGGGTCACCTGTGACAGGTAGTTATGGGGCCATATGGGTCTTATTGAATCACAAGACGCGACTGCATCTCATCAGCCAACACTGCGCAAATCTCTGCCGGCAACCGCCAAGGGTTAATCCGTCCTGCCATCGGGAACAATAGAAGGAAGACAGCCCTAAATGAAGGCGCTGAATATTTCATGGGCCACTCTCAGCCGCCGCTCCAGTTGTCTCACTCGCTAAAAGGAAAGCTTAATCCAAAGTGACATCAACATGGGTTTCTGCGTGTTGCAGTCACACGGAGCATGACTTCTGATCATAAACACCATTTACATGAGCCGTCTGGCCGAGCCGAGCACCAGGGGAGCGTGACCGGCCGCTGCAAGCAAGAATACAGCAAATGAAGAACCTGACCCTGCCGGGGCCGCGCCAATAAGGAGCAAAGACTTATATCACCAGAGAGGAAACTGGGGCAGGTCCCACCCTCCAATACACCTGGTAATGGGGGGCTCTGGTGTCTACACCGGGGGGGGGGCTCGGCCAACATGTCCAAGGGTCTCCCATCATCTCACTGACTGTAGGGCCAATCAGCCATATGTGGAGAGCTCCCTCTAGTGGTGACTGAAGGGCCCAAACAGCCATAGTGTGGAGAGCTCCCTCTAGTGGTGACTGAAGGGCCAATCAGCCATAGTGTGGAGAGCTCCCTCTAGTGGTGACTGAAGGCCAATCAGCCATAGTGTGGAGAGCTCCCTCTAGTGGTGACTGAAGGGCCAATCAGCCATAGTGTGGAGAGCTCCCTCTAGTGGTGACGGAAGGAGAATTGTAACAATGTGGTCTCTAGGATACAAAAAATAGAAGGAGATCTCTATTATATTACAATAGAGGGAGCACTCTACTGGCAACTGCATATGGGAGAGCCCTCTACTGGCACTGTATATGAGGAGCACTCTACTGCACTGTATGAAGGGATCACCATATTGAGACTCGTATATGAACAAGCACACTACTAATACTACATTGATGAGGAGCACATCATACTGGTACTGTATTGAGAAGGAATCACTCATATGTTGAATATGAAGGAAGCACATCTACTGATCTGTAATGAGAGTGCATCTATATACTGTATATGAGGGAGCACTCTATAATATGTAATATGAGAGCACTCTACTAATACTGTAATAAGGAGCACTCTACTGACTGTATATAGGGAGCACTCTACTGGTACTGTATATGAGGGAGCACTCTCCTAATACTGTATATGAGGAGCACTCTACTGGTACTGCTATATGAGGGAGCACTCTACTAATATTGAATATGAAGGAACACTCTGCTGATGAATGATATGAGGAGCACTCTACTGATACTGATATGAGGGAGCACTCTACTGATACTGCATATGTGAGAGCACTCTACTGGAACTGATATGAATGAAAGCACTCTACTGATACTGCATTAGAGGAGCACTCACTGGTACTGTATATGAGGAGAGCACTCTACTAATATGATTATGAAGGATCACTCTACTGATACTGAATATGAACAGCACTCTACTAATACATTATGAGGGAGCACTCTACTGTACTGTATATGAGGAGAACACTCTACTGTATGTAATATGAAGGGGCACTCTACTGATACTGTATATAGGGAGCACTCTACTGATACTGTATATGAGAGTGCACTCTACTAACTGTAATGAGGAAGCACTCTACTAATACTGTAATATGAGGAAGCACTCTACTGATACTGTATATAAGAGGAGCACTCTACTGGTACTGTAATCAGGGAGCACTCTACTGGTACTGTATATGAGGAGCACTCTCTAATATGATATGAGGGAGCACTCTACTGGTACTGCATATGAGGGAGCACTCTACTAATATTGAATATGAAGGAACACTCTGCTAATAATGAATATGAAGGAGCACTCTACTGATACTGTATATGAGGGAGCACTCTACTATACTGCATTATGAGAGAGCACTCTACTGGTACTGTATTGAAGAGCACTCTACTGTACTTATAAGAGAGCACTCTACTGGTACTGTATATGAGGGAGCACTCTACTATACTGATTATGAGAGAGCACTCTGCTGGTACTGTATGTGAGGAGTGCTCTATGGTACTGTTATGAGGGAGCACTTACTCTACTGTATATGAGGGAGCACTCTAGTATACTGTATATGAGGGAGCACTCAACTGGTACTGTATATGAGGGAGCACTCTACTAATACTGATTATGAGGGAGCACTCTGCTGGTACTGTATGTGAGAGAGTGCTCTAGTGGTACTGTATATGAGGGAGCACTTTACTCATACTGTATATGAGGGAGCACTCTAGTAGTACTGTATATGAGGGAGCACTCAACTGGTACTGTATATGAGGGAGCACTGTACTGTACTGTATATGAGGGAGCACTCTATTGATACTGAATATGAAGGAGCACTCTGCTGATGATGAATTTGAAGGGGCACTCTACTGGTACTGTATATGAGGGAGCACTCAACTGGTACTGTATATGAGGGAGCATTTTACTGTACTGTATATGAGGAACCACTCTACTGATACTGTGTATGAGGGAGAACTCTACTGATATTTTACATGAAGGAGCACTCTACTGACACTATATGAGGAAGCACTCTATTGATACTGTATATCTACAGTATGTCTACTAGTACTGTATATTGAGTGAGCCCTCTACTAGTACTGTATATGAGTGAGCCCTCTACTAGTATTGTATATGAGGGAGCAGTCTACTGGCACTGTATATGAGTGATCACTCTACTAATACTGATTATGAGGAAGCAGTCTACTGATACTGAATATGAAGAAGCACACTACTAATACTTATTATGAGGGAGCACTCTACTGGTGCTGTATATGAGAGAACACTCTATTGACATTTTATATGAAGGAGCATTCTATTGATAATGTATATGAGGGAGCACTCTACTGATATTGAATATGAAGGAGCACTCTGCTAATAATGAATATGAAGGAGCACTCTACTGATACTGTAAATGAGGGAGCACTCTACTGATACTGAATATGAGAGTGCACTCTACTAGTACTGTATATGAGGGAGCACTCTACTGATACTGTATATAAGGGAGCACTCTACTGATATTGAATATGGAGCACTCTGCTTATAATGAATATGAAGAAGCACTCTACTGATACTGTATATGAGTGCACTCTACCGATACTCTATGTGAGAAAGCACTCTACTGGTACTGTATATGAGAGAGCACTCTACTGGTACTGTATATGAGAGAGCACTCTACTGATACTGTATATGAGAAAGCACTCTACTGGTACTGTATATGAGGGAGCACTCTACTAGTACTGTATATGAGGGAGCACATTACTAGTACTGTATATGAGGGAACACTCTACTGATACTGTATATGGGGGAGCACTCTACTGGTAATGTATATGAGGGAGCACTCAACTGGTACTGTATATGAGGGAGCATTCTACTGGTATTTTAGATGAGGAGCACTCTACTGCTACTGTATATAAGGGAGCACTCTACTCAAATTGTATATGAGGAACAGCTCTACTGACACTGTATATGATGGAGCACTCTACCGGTATTGTATATGAGGAGCATTCTACTGGTACTGTATATGAGGAACCACTCTACTGAGACTGTACATGAGGGAACACTCTACTGATACTGTATATAAGGGAGCACTCTACTGATACTGTATATGAGGGGGCCCTCTACTGGTATTGTGTATGAAGGAACACTCTACTGGTACTGTATATGATGGAGCATTCTACCGTACTGTATATGAGGAACCACTCTACTGATAATGTGTATGAGGGAGCACTCTACTGATACTGTATATGAGAGAACACTCTACTGATACTGAATATGAGGGAGCACACTACTAATACTCATTATGAGGGAGCACTCTACTGATACTGTGTATGAGGGAGCACTCTACTGATACTGTATATGAGGGAGCCCTCTATGGTATTGTATATGAGGGAGCACTCTACTGATACTGTATATGAGAGTACACTCTACTGATACTGAATATGAGGGAGCATTCTACTGATTATGTATATGAGAGAGCACTCTACTGATATTAAATATGAAGGAGCACTCTGCTAATAATGAAAATGAAGGAGCACTCTACTGATACTGTATATGAGGGAGTACTCTACTGATACTGTATATGAGAGAACACTTTACTGGTACTGTATATGAGAGAGCACACTACTGATACTGTATATGAGGGAGCACTCTACTGATACTGTGTATGAGAGAACACTCTACTGGTACTGTATATATGAGGGAGCACTATACTGATACTGTATATGAGGAGCACTCTACTAGTACTGTATATGAGGGAGCACTTTACTAATACGGATTATGAGGGAGCACTCTACTGGTACTGTATGTGAGAGAGCTCTCTAGTGGTACTATATATGAGTGAGCACTCTTCTGATACTGAGTATGAGAGAACACTTTACTGGTACTGTATATGAGGAACCACTCTACTGACACTATATATGAGGGAACACTCTACTCATACTGATTATGAGAGAGCACTCTACTGTTACTGTATATGACAAAGCACTCTACTAGTACTGATTCTGAGGCAGCACTCTACTGGTACTTTATATGGGGACTGGGGAGCACTCTACTCATACTGATTATGAGAGAGCACTCTACTGTTACTGTATATGACAAAGCACTCTACTAGTACTGATTCTGAGGCAGCACTCTACTGGTACTTTATATGGGGACTGGGGAGCACTCTACTCATATTGATTTTGAGAGAACACTCTACTGTTACTGTATATGACAGAGCACCACTGGTACTGATTATGAGGGAGCACTCTACTGTATATGAGGAAGAGCTCTACTGGTTCTATATATGATGAAGCACTCTACTCATACTTATTATAAGAGAGCACTCTACTGTTACTGTATATGAGGAACAGTCTACTGGTTCTATATATGATGAAGCACCCTACTCATACTGATTATAAGAGAGCACTCTACTGTTACTGTATATGGGGAGCTCTCTACAGGTACTGTATATGAGGGAGCACTCTACTGTTACTGTATAGGACAGAGCACTCTACTAGTACTATACATGAGGGAGCACTCTACTGGCACTGTATATGAGGGATGTGATGGGGTATGTGACAGAGCAGGAAAGGACACCAGGCCGATGAACAATCCAACAAGATTTAGTTGAACAGGGAAAATGGAACAGCTGAAATGAAGGTAATTCTGCAGAGTCCGTAAAGAGTCCACAATGAGTCCACACAAAGGGAATAGATCCAGGAGAGCTACCCGGTAATCCACTGCCAGGGAAAATATAGAAATAGTCCTTGAATGAGTTCAATGGATCCAGCAGGTGAGAGACACAACACAATCCCACGTGGCAGCTTCTATCAATCCACAGACAGGCACCAGGATCTGGCCACAGCCTCAGCCCCTGACCCTTCACAAGTCACCACACAACTGATAACCATGATATGTTCTCCAGTCTCTGGATCTGCCCCTGGATGGGGGAGGGCTCACATCCACTTTTGGATTCCAGAAGCCAGACTCTGTCCTGTCAGGTTTGTGTATTGGATTCCCAATGAGTCCCATGCTGAGAACACAGACAGATGAATAGTAGTATAGGAGTGAGATGTTCACCTAGGCCTGATTACATTACAGTCCATGAATACAGGCCAGGGAAAGGACACACTGTTAGTCCGGCTTCACACCATGGTCTTACTCTGTCCGGGTGGATTCTCTTTTTTGCAGGACACAACCTGACAGGACAGGCAGGATGTGTAGAAAAGTCTGGCCAAATATGGGCTCCGATCCTGTTTTTTGTTAGATTCGTTTTCTGCCACTGTCCATGGTGCTGAAGTCTGTCTGTCTGCTCTGCCGCTGTCCATGGTGCTGAAATCTGCCTGTGTCTGCTCTGCCGCTGTCCATGGTCCTGAAGTCTGCTGAATTCACAGACTAAGCATTAAATACTGCTGTCCATGGTGCTGAATGTGGACGGCAGGATTTTAGAGCATGCTCTGTGTAAAAATTGAATCCGGGAAATTATCCAATATTTTACCGGTTCCGACGCTCATAGACTCCCATGTGATAGGCGCTGGATCGCCCCGGATTTATTTCTGTCCAATAAATTTGATCCAATATTTTCACCGGAGCCCAAACTCGAAAAAGTCTTCAATTCTGGGTCCCAGAAAAAACAGGACAGAAACGAATCTGGGACTGAATTCACAAACCTGAAGGCCAAATATGACCAATCCGGCACCAGAGGGACACAGAGGGACACAGAGGGACACAGAGGGACATAGAGGGACACAGAGGGACACATGGGGGGACACAGAGGGACACATGGGGGGACACAGAGGGACACAGAGGGACACAGAGGGACGCAGAGGGACACAGAGGGACGCAGAGAGACACAGAGAGACACAGAGGGACGCAGAGAGACACAGAGAGACACAGAGGGACGCAGAGGGACACATGGGGGGACACAGAGGGACACAGAGGGACACAGAGGGACACAGAGGGACGCAGAGAGACACAGAGAGACACAGAGGGACGCAGAGAGACACAGAGAGACACAGAGGGACGCAGAGGGACACATGGGGGGACACAGAGGGACACAGAGGGACACAGAGGGACACAGAGGGACGCAGAGAGACACAGAGAGACACAGAGGGACGCAGAGGGACACATGGGGGACACAGAGGGACACAGAGGGATACAGAGGACAAAGAGGGACACAGAGGGACGCAGAGAGACACAGAGAGACACAGAGGGACGCAGAGGGACACATGGGGGGACACAGAGGGACACAGAGGGACACAGAGGGACAAAGAGGGACACAGAGGGACGCAGAGAGACACAGAGAGACACAGAGGGACGCAGAGGGACACATGGGGGGACACAGAGGGACACAGAGGGACGCAGAGGGACACATGGGGGACACAGAGGGACACAGAGGGATACAGAGGGACAAAGAGGGACACAGAGGGACGCAGAGAGACACAGAGAGACACAGAGAGACACAGAGGGACGCAGAGAGACACAGAGGGACGCAGAGGGACACATGGGGGGACACAGAGGGACACAGAGGGACACAGAGGGACACAGAGGGACGCAGAGAGACACAGAGAGACACAGAGGGACGCAGAGGGACACATGGGGGGACACAGAGGGACACAGAGGGATACAGAGGGACAAAGAGGGACACAGAGGGACGCAGAGAGACACAGAGAGACACAGAGGGACGCAGAGGGACACATGGGGGGACACAGAGGGACACAGAGGGACGCAGAGGGACACATGGGGGGACACAGAGGGACACAGAGGGATACAGAGGGACAAAGAGGGACACAGAGGGACGCAGAGAGACACAGAGGGACGCAGAGGGACACATGGGGGGACACAGAGGGACAAAGAGGGACACAGAGGGACACAGAGGGACACAGAGGGACACATGGGGGGCAAACACCATCCGATGCTGTTCATTTAATAGAACAGGATGGCAACAAAAGTGGTGTGAAGCCGCCGAACACTCTGAACACAGGCCTGGGGAGGAACACACTGCTACAAAGGGCACTCTACTGATACTGATTATGAGGAGCACTCTACTGGTACTGATGTGGAGCACTCTACTGGTACTGATGTGGAACACTCTACTGATACTGGTGATGAGGAGCACTCTACTGATACTGGTGATGAGGAGCATTCTACTGGTACTGATGAGGAGCACTCTACTGATACTGATGATGAGGAGCACCCTACTGGTACTGATGAGGAGGAGCACTCTACTGGTACTGATGAGGAGCACTCTACTGATACTGATGATGAGGAGCACCCTACTGGTACTGATGAGGAGGAGCACTCTACCGATACTGATGATGAGGAGCACTCTACTGATACTGATGATGAGGAGCACTCTATCGATACTGATGATGAGGAGCACTCTACCAATACTGATGATGAGGAGCACTCTACTGATACTGATGATGAGGAGCACTCTATCGATACTGATGATGAGGAGCACTCTACTGATACTGATGATGAGGAGCACTCTACTGGTACTGATGATGAGGAGCACTCCACTGGTACTGATAATTAGGAGCACTGTACTGTTACTGATGATGATGAGCACTCTACTGATACTGATGATGAGGAGCACTCTACTGATACTGATGATGAGGAGCACTCTACAGATACTGATGATGAGGAGCACTCTACTGATAGTTATGAGGAGCACTCTACTAATACTGATGATGAGGAGCACTCTACTGATACTGCATATGGGAAGCACTCTACTGGTACTGCATATGGGAAGCACTCTACTGGTATTGATGAGGAGCACTCTACTGATACTGATGATAAGGAGCACTATACTGGTACTGTATATGAGGATCACTCTACTGATACTGATGATGAGGAGCACTCTACTGGTACTGTATATGGGAAGCACTCTACTGGTACTGATGATGAGGAGCACTCTACTGGTTCTGATGATGGGGAGCACTCTACTGGTACTGATGATTAGGAGCACTCTACTGGTCCTGATGATGAGGAGCACTCTACTGCTACTGTATATGGCAAGCACTCTGCTGGTACTGATGATGAGGAGCACTCTACTGGTACTCATGATGAGGAGCACTCTACTGGTACTAATGATGAGGAGCACTCTAATGGTACTGATGAGGAGGAGCACTCTACTGATACTGATGAGGAGGAGCACTTTACCCATACTGATGATGAGGAGCACTCTACTGATACTGATGATGAGGAGCACTCTACTGATACTGATGATGAGGAGAACTTTACTGGTGCTGTATATGGGAAGCACTCTACTGATACTGATGATGAGCACTCTACTGGTACTGATGATGAGGAGCACTCTACTTGTACTGATGATTAGGAGCACTGTACTGATACTGATGATGAGGAGCACTCTACAGATACTGATGATAAGAGCACTCTACTGATAGTTATGATGAGGAGCACTCTAGTGATACTGATGATGAGGAGCACTCTACTGATACTCCATATGGAATCACTCTACTGGCACTGATGATGAGGAGTACTCTACTGGTACTGTATATGGGAAGCACTCTACTGGTACTGATGAGGAGGAGCACTCTACTGTACTGTATATGGAAGCACTCTACTGGTACTGATGAGGAGCACTCTACTGATACTGATGATGAGGAGCACTCTACTGGTACTGTATATGAGGAGCACTCTACTGATACTGATGAGGAGGAGCACTCTACTGGTACTGATGATGAGGAGCACTCTACTGGTACAGATGATGAGGAGCACTCTACTGGTCCTGATGATGAAGAGCACTCTACTGTACTGTATATGGAAGCACTCTGCTGGTACTGATGATGATGAGGACTCTACTGGTACTGATGATGAGGAGCACTCTACAGATACTGATGATAAGGAGCACTCTACTGGTACTGATGATGAAAGCACTCTACTGATACTGATGATGAGGAGCACTCTACTGGTACTGATGATGAGGAGCACTCTACTGGTACTGATGATGAGGAGCACTCTACTGGTACTGTATATGTGAGGCACTCTACTGGTACTGATTATGAGGAGCACTCTATTGATACTGATGATGAGGAGCACTCTACTGGTACTGATGATAAAGAGCACTCTACTAGTACTGATGAAGAGGAGCACTCTACTGATACCAGATGATGAGGGCACTCTACTGGTACTGTATATGGGAAGCACTCTACTGGTACTGATGATGAGGAGCACTCTGCTGGTCCTGATGATGAGGAGCACTCTACTGGTACTGATGATGACGAGCACTCTACTGGTACTGATGACTGAGGAGCACTCTAATTATACTGATGATGAGGAGCACTCTACTGGTACTAATGATGAGGAGCACTCTACTGGTACTGATGATGAGGAGCACTCTACTGGTCCTGATGATGAAGAGCACTCTACTGGTACTGTATATGGAAGCACTCTGCTGGTACTGATGATGAGGAGGACTCTACTGGTACTGATGATGAGAGCACTCTACAGATACTGATGATAAGGAGCACTCTACTGTACTGATGATGAGAAGCACTCTACTGATACTGCATATGGGAAGCACTCTACTGGTACTGTATATGGGAAGAACTCTACTGGTACTGATGATGAGGAGCACTCTACTGGTACTGCATATGGAAGCACTCTACTGGTACTGTATATTGGAAGCACTCTACTGGTACTGATGAGGAGGAGCACTCTACTGGTACTGTATATGAGGAGCACTCTACTGATACTGATGATGAGGAACACTCTACTGGTATTGATGATGAGGAGCACTCTACTGGTACTGTATAGGGAGGCACTCTACTGGTACTGATGATGAGGAGTAGTCTATTGATACTGATGATGATGAGGACACTCTATTGGTACTGATGATAAAGAGCACTCTACTGGCACTGATGAAGAGGAGCACTCTACTGATCCTGTTGATGAGGAGCACTCTACGGGTACTGTATATGGGAAGCACTCTACTGGTACTGATGATGAGGAGCACTCTCTGGTCCTGATGATGAGGAGCACTCTACTGGTACAGATGATGACGAGCACTCTACTGGTACTGATGATGAGGAGCACTCTAATTATACTGATGATGAGGAGCACTCTAATTAACTGATGAGAGAGCACTTTAATTATACTGATGAGAGGAGCACTTTACTGATGTACTGTATATGGGAAGCACTCTACTAACAGTATCATTTTTAAGCCTTCTGGTAGTTTATTATTTGGGGCACTCTGATTCCAGTGTCTAATAGAGAGAACTCTTTTGCATAGTGTTGGGGGCACTCCTTTGACACAGTTTTGGGGGACACTCCACTGACACTGTTTCGGGGGGACACTCTGCTGACAACTGTTTTTGGGGACACTCTGCTGACACTTTTTTGGGTGGGACACTCCGCTGACACTGTTGTTTCGGGGGACACTCCGCTGACACTGTTGTTTCGGGGGACACTCTGCTGACGCTGTTTCGGGGGACACTCCGCTGACACTGTTTCGGGGACACTCCGTTAACACTGCTATGGGGGACACTCCGCTGACACTGTTTCGGGGGACACTCCGTTGACACTGCTTTGGGGACACTCCGCTGACACTGTTTTGGGGGACACCCGCTGACACTGTTTTGGGCGGACACTCCGCTGACACTGTTTCGGGGGGACACTCCGCTGACACTGTTTCGGGGGACACTCCGCTGACATTGTTTCGGGGGGACACTCCGTTGACACTGTTTCGGGGGGACACTCCGCTGACACTGTTTCGGGGGACACTCCGCTGACACTGTTTCGGGGGGACACTCCGCTGACATTGTTTCGGGGGGACACTCCGCTGACACTGTTTCGGGGGGGACACTCTGCTGACACTGTTTTTGGGGGACACTCTGCTGACACTTTTTTGGGTGGGACACTCCGCTGACACTGTTGTTTCGGGGGGACACTCCGCTGACACTGTTGTTTTAGGGGGACACTCCGCTGACGCTGTTTCGGGGGACACTCCGCTGACGCTGTTTCGGGGGGCACTCCCCTGACACTGTTTCGAGGGGACACTTCGCTGACACTGTTTCGAGGGGACACTCTGCTGACACTGTTTCGAGGGGACACTCTGCTGACACTGTTTCGAGGGGACACTCTGCTGACACTGTTTCGGGGGGACACTCTGCTGACTGTTTCGGGGGGACACTCTGCTGACACTGTTTTGGGGGGACACACTGCTGACACTGCTTCAGGGGGGCACTTTGCTGACACTTTTTCGGGGGGACACTCCACTGACACTGTTTCAGGGGGACACTCCACTGACACTGTTTCGAGTGACACTCCGCTGACACTGTTTCGGGGGGACACTCTGCTGACACTGTTTCGGGGGGACACTCCGCTGACACTGTTTCGGGGAGACACTCTGTTGACACTGTTTCGGGGGGACACTCCGCTGACACTGTTTCGGGGGACACTCCACTGACATTGTTTCGGGGGGACACTCCGCTGACACTGTTTCGGGGGGACACTCCGCTGACACTGTTTTGGAGGGACACTCCGCTGACACTGTTTCGGGGGGACACTCCGCTGACATTGTTTCGGGGGGACACTCCGCTGACATTGTTTCGGGGGGACACTCCGCTGACATTGTTTCGGGGGGACACTCCGCTGACATTGTTTCGGGGGGACACTCCGCTGACATTGTTTCGGGGGGACACTCCGCTGAAATTGTTTCGGGGGGACACTCCGCTGACACTGTTTCGGGGGGGCACTCCGCTGACACTGTTTCGGGGGGGCACTCCGCTGACACTGTTTCGAGGGCACACTCCGCTGACACTGTTTCGGGGGGACACTCTGCTGACACTGTTTCGGGGGACACTCCGCTGACATTGTTTCGGGGGGACACTCCGCTGACATTGTTTCGGGGGGACACTCCGCTGACATTGTTTCGGGGGGACACTCCGCTGACACTGTTTCGGGGGGACACTCCGCTGACACTGTTTCGTCTTCAGTGAGCACAGAACAGATGTGAACAAATCTCCCTAATTACACTTCTATGTCTCCGCACGTCCGGGAATTAAACAATCAGTGGGAACACGAAGATAGCGAAACGCGCGGCTCTCTGCGGTGTGAAAGTAGGGCAGGTCCCGGGTCCATCCGGAGAACGGAGTGCGGAGCGGAGCCTCAATGTCACAGACGGGGGAGGAGGATAGTGACAATACTGATCCCGAGACCGAGATCCTTCAGATCTGCTCATCCTGAGCCTCCAGATACATGAGCAAAGAACGGCCGAAAAGATGGAACCTGAGACAGGAACGACCGAAACTGGAAACATTGAAGCCCGGAATATAGAAGAAACGATCCGCGATCCCGAATCCTCCCGCCGAGATAATGGATGAAGATGAGCCGATAGACATGTCACCCCGAGGAAACACCCAAACCACAAGAGGACACTAACCGAAAGGAATCTGGAAAGTAGATTAACCTAGAAAGCTGCACGCCGAAACCACTCTCCTCCTCCAGTAATGGCTGATAACAGGGAGTAATAGATTGTAGTCACCTGTCCTACAGTCTCCTCCTCCAGTAATGGCTGATAACAGGGAGTAATAGATTGTAGTCACCTGTCCTACAGTCTCCTCCTCCAGTAATGGCTGATAACAGGGAGTAATAGATTGTAGTCACCTGTCCTACAGTCTCCTCCTCCAGTAATGGCTGATAACAGGGAGTAATAGATTGTAGTCACCTGTCCTACAGTCTCCTCCTCCAGTAATGGCTGATAACAGGGAGTAATAGATTGTAGTCACCTGTCCTACAGTCTCCTCCCCCAGTAATGGCTGATAACAGGGAGTAATAGATTGTAGTCACCTGTCCTACAGTCTCCTCCTCCTCCAGTAATGGCTGATAACAGGGAGTAATAGATTGTAGTCACCTGTCCTACAGTCTCCTCCAGTAATGGCTGATAACAGGGAGTAATAGATTGTAGTCACCTGTCCTACAGTCTCCTCCTCCTCCAGTAATGGCTGATAACAGGGAGTAATAGATTGTAGTCACCTGTCCTACAGTCTCCTCCTCCAGTAATGGCTGATAACAGGGAGTAATAGATTGTAGTCACCTGTCCTACAGTCTCCTCCTCCTCCAGAAATGGCTGATAACAGGGAGTAATAGATTGTAGTCACCTGTCCTACAGTCTCCTCCAGTAATGGCTGATAACAGGGAGTAATAGATTGTAGTCACCTGTCCTACAGTCTCCTCCAGTAATGGCTGATAACAGGGAGTAATAGATTGTAGTCACCTGTCCTACAGTCTCCTCCTCCTCCAGTAATGGCTGATAACAGGGAGTAATAGATTGTAGTCACCTGTCCTACAGTCTCCTCCTCCAGTAATGGCTGATAACAGGGAGTAATAGATTGTAGTCACCTGTCCTACAATCTCCTCCCCCAGTAATGGCTGATAACAGGGAGTAATAGATTGTAGTCACCTGTCCTACAGTCTCCTCCTCCTCCAGTAATGGCTGATAACAGGGAGTAATAGATTGTAGTCACCTGTCCTACAGTCTCCTCCTCCAGTAATGGCTGATAACAGGGAGTAATAGATTGTAGTCACCTGTCCTACAGTCTCCTCCAGTAATGGCTGATAACAGGGAGTAATAGATTGTAGTCACCTGTCCTACAGTCTCCTCCAGTAATGGCTGATAACAGGGAGTAATAGATTGTAGTCACCTGTCCTACAGTCTCCTCCTCCTCCAGTAATGGCTGATAACAGGGAGTAATAGATTGTAGTCACCTGTCCTACAATCTCCTCCCCCAGTAATGGCTGATAACAGGGAGTAATAGATTGTAGTCACCTGTCCTACAGTCTCCTCCTCCAGTAATGGCTGATAACAGGGAGTAATAGATTGTAGTCACCTGTCCTACAGTCTCCTCCTCCTCCAGAATGGCTGATAACAGGGAGTAATAGATTGTAGTCACCTGTCCTACAGTCTCCTCCTCCAGTAATGGCTGATAACAGGGAGTAATAGATTGTAGTCACCTGTCCTACAGTCTCCTCCTCCTCCAGTAATGGCTGATAACAGGGAGTAATAGATTGTAGGTCACCTGTCCTACAGTCTCCTCCTCCCCCAGTAATGGCTGATAACAGAGAGCAATAGATTGTAGTCACCTGTCCTACAGTTTCCTCCTCCCCCAGTAATGGCTGATAAAAGAGAGTAATAGATTGTAGTCACTCCTTCCCTTTGTTTCTCGCTCTCTCTCGCTCTCTCCTCTATCTCTTTCTCTTTCCCTTTTTCTCTCTTTCTTCCTTCTTCCCTTTGTTTCTCGCTCTATTTCTCTCTCCCTGAGGACTGATCTGACATCATTCATGGGGGCACTTTACATCTGACATCATTCATGGGGGCACTTTACATCTGACATCATTCATGGGGGCACTTTACATCTGACATCATTCATGGGGGCACTTTACATCTGACATCATTCATGGGGGCACTTTACATCTGACATCATTCATGGGGGCACTTTACATCTGACATCATTCATGGGGGCACTTTACATCTGACACCATTCATGTGGGCACTTCACATCTGACACCATTCATGGAGCACTTTACATCTGATATCATTCATGGGGGCACTTTACATCAGACATCATTCATGGGGGCACTTTACATCTGACACCATTCATGGGGGCACTTTACATCTGACATCATTCATGGGGGCACTTTACATCTGACATCATTCATGGGGGCACTTTACATCTGACATCATTCATGGGGGCACTTTACATCTGACATCATTCATGGGGGCACTTTACATCTGACATCATTCATGGGGGCACTTTACATCTGACATCATTCATGGGGGCACTTTACATCTGACATCATTCATGGGGGCACTTTACATCTGACATCATTCATGGGGGCACTTTACATCTGACATCATTCATGGGGGCACTTTACATCTGACATCATTCATGTGGGCACTTCACATCTGACACCATTCATGGAGCACTTTACATCTGATATCATTCATGGGGGCACTTTACATCAGACACCATTCATGGGGGCACTTTACATCTGACACCATTCATGGGGGCACTTTACATCTGACATCATTCATGGGGGCACTTTACATCTGACATCATTCATGGGGGCACTTTACATCTGACATCATTCATGGGGGCACTTTACATCTGACATCATTCATGGGGGCACTTTACATCTGACACCATTCATGGGGGCACTTTACATCTGACACCATTCATGGGAGCACTTTACATCTGACATCATTCATGGGGGCACTTTACATCTGACATCATTCATGGGGGCACTTTACATCTGACATCATTCATGAGGGCACTTTACATCTGACATCATTCATGAGGGCACTTTACATCTGACATCATTCATGAGGGCACTTTACATCTGACATCATTCATGAGGGCACTTTACATCTGACATCATTCATGGGGGCACTTTACATCTGACACCATTCATGTGGGCACTTTACATCTGACACCATTCATGGAGCACTTTACATCTGATATCATTCATGGGGGCACTTTACATCTGACACCATTCATGTGGGCACTTTACATCTGACATCATTCATGGGGGCACTTTACATCTGACATCATTCATGGGGGCACTTTACATCTGACATCATTCATGGGGGCACTTTACATCTGACATCATTCATGTGGGCACTTTACATCTGACATCATTCATGAGGGCACTTTACATCTGACATCATTCATGTGGGCACTTTACATCTGACATCATTCATGGGGGCACTTTACATCTGACACCATTCATGGGGCACTTTACATCTGACACCATTCAAGGGGGCACTTTACATCTGACATCATTCATGGGGGCACTTTACATCTGACATCATTCATGAGGGCACTTTACATCTGACATCATTCATGGGGGCACTTTACATCTGACATCATTCATGGGGGCACTTTACATCTGACATCATTCATGGGGGCACTTTACATCTGACACCATTCATGTGGGCACTTCACATCTGACACCATTCATGGAGCACTTTACATCTGATATCATTCATGGGGGCACTTTACATCTGACACCATTCATGTGGGCACTTTACATCTGACATCATTCATGGGGGCACTTTACATCAGACATCATTCATGGGGGCACTTTACATCTGACATCATTCATGGGGGCACTTTACATCTGACATCATTCATGGGGGCACTTTACATCTGACATCATTCATGGGGGCACTTTACATCTGACACCATTCATGGGGGCACTTTACATCTGACACCATTCATGGGGGCACTTTACATCTGACATCATTCATGGGGGCACTTTACATCTGACACCATTCCTGGGGGCACTTTACATCTGACACCATTCATGGGGGCACTTTACATCTGACATCATTCATGGGGGCACTTTACATCTGACACCATTCATGGGGGCACTTTACATCTGACACCATTCATGGGGGCACTTCACATCTGACACCATTCATGGAGCACTTTACATCTGATATCATTCATGGGGGCACTTTACATCTGACATCATTCATGTGGGCACTTTACATCTGACATCATTCATGAGGGCACTTTACATCTGACACCATTCATGAGGGCACTCTACATTTTACATCTTTCATGGGGGCACTTTACATATGACACCATTCATGGGGGCACTTTACATTTTACATCTTTCATGGAGGCACTTTACATCTGACATCATTCATGGGGGCACTTTACATCTTACACCATTCATGGGGGCACTTTACATCTGACACCATTCATGGAGGCACTTTACATCTGACACCATTCATGGGGGCACTTTACATCTGACACCATTCATGAGGGCACTTTACATCTGATACCATTCATGGAGGCACTTTACATCTGACATCATTCATGGGGGCACTTTACATCTGACATCATTCATGAGGGCACTTTATTTTTGACACTGGTTTTCGGGGAGCTTTACATATCTATGATCACCAGTGTCTCGCAGTTGTCAGCCCGTGTTGGTGCTTTTGTGTGTGACACGGTTGTCGGTGACTTGTCTTGTGTGGAGCGGGGGAGGGGACGGATCCTATAACACAGCTGTGCGCTGTTTATACTGAGACGACAATATAAGATGGGAGATGTCGGAGCCTCATTCCCGGCGTTCTGTCACGGCGCATTCATCGGCCGCAGATTAAAATATCAGCGCTCAGAATAGGAGCCGAGCGGAAGGAGATCCATCATCCGCCATTAATGACGGCGGCTCCGCGCTCGCCAAGATTCTGTGCAATCCTGCAAAACGCCACCACGTACTGCAACCTGCACCCATCATCTGCACCGCAGACCCGGAGCAACATCAGCCGTCTCTAGTCACATCCAGAGCTGCATGACGCCTCTCTGATGCCCCTGCTGGACAGTGCACACCCTGACACCTCCTGCTCGACAGTGCACACCCTGCCGCCCCCTGCTGGACGGTGCACACCCTGCCGCCCCCTGCTGGACGGTGCACACCCTGCCGCACCCCTGCTGGACGGTGCACACTCTGCCGCCCCCTGCTGGACAGTGCACACTCTGCCGCCCCCTGCTGGACAGTGCACACCCCGACACCCCCTGCTGGACAGTGCACACCCCGACGCCCCCTGCTGGACAGTGCACACCCCGCCGCCCCCTGCTGGACAGTGCACACCCCGCCGCCCCCTGCTGGACAGTGCACACCCTGCCGCCCCCTGCTGGACAGTGCACACCCTGCCGCCCCCTGCTGGACAGTGCACACCCTGACACCTCCCTGCTCGACAGTGCACACCCTGCCGCCCCCTGCTGGACAGTGCACACCCTGACACCCCCTGCTGGACGGTGCACACTCTGCCGCACCCCTGCTGGACGGTGCACACTCTGCCGCCCCCTGCTGGACAGTGCACACCCCGACACCCCCTGCTGGACAGTGCACACCCCGACACCCCCTGCAGGACAGTGCACACCCCGCCGCCCCCTGCTGGACAGTGCACACCCCGCCGCCCCCTGCTGGACAGTGCACACCCTGCCGCCCCCTGCTGGACAGTGCACACCCTGCCGCCCCCTGCTGGACAGTGCACACCCTGCCGCCCCCTGCTGGACAGTGCACACCCTGCCGCCCCCTGCTGGACAGTGCACACCCTGCCGCCCCCTGATAGACAGTGCACACCCTGCCGCCCCCTGATAGACAGTGCACACCCTGCCGCCCCCTGCTGGACAGTGCACACCCTGCCGCCCCTGCTGGACAGTGCACACCCTGCCGCCCCCTGCTGGACAGTGCACACCCTGACTCCCCCTGCTGGACAGTGCACACCCTGACACCCCCTGCTGGACAGTGCACACCCTGACACCCCCTGCTGGACAGTGCACCCCCTGACACCCCCTGCTGGACAGTGCACACCCTGACACCCCCTGCTGGACAGTGCACACCCTGACACCCCCTGCTGGACAGTGCACACCCTGACATCTCCTGCTGGACAGTGCACACCCTGCCGCCCCCTGCTGGACAGTGCACACTCAGCCGCCCCCTGCTGGACAGTGCACACCCTGCCGCCCCCTGCTGGACAGTGCACACTCAGCCGCCCCCTGCTGGACAGTGCACACCCTGACACCCCCTGCTGGACAGTGCACACTCAGCCGCCCCCTGCTGGACAGTGCACACCCTGCCGCCCCCTGCTGGACAGTGCACACTCAGCCGCCCCCTGCTGGACAGTGCACACCCTGCCGCCCCCTGCTGGACAGTGCACACTCAGCCGCCCCCTGCTGGACAGTGCACACCCTGACGCCCCCTGCTGGACAGTGCACACCCTGACGCCCCCTGCTGGGACAGTGCACACCCTGACGCCCCCTGCTGGACAGTGCACACCCTGACGCCCCCTGCTGGACAGTGCACACCCTGACACCCCCTGCTGGACAGTGCACACCCTGCCGCCCCCTGCTGGACAGTGCACACCCTGCCGCCCCCTGATAGACAGTGCACACCCTGCCGCCCCTGCTGGACAGTGCACACCCTGCCGCCCCCTGATAGACAGTGCACACCCTGCCGCCCCCTGCTGGACAGTGCACACCCTGCCGCCCCTGCTGGACAGTGCACACCCTGCCCGCCCCTGCTGGACAGTGCACACCCTGCCGCCCCTGCTGGACAGTGCACACCCTGCCGCCCCCTGCTGGACAGTGCACACCCTGTTGCCCCCTGCTGGACAGTGCACACTCTGCCGCTCCCTGCTGGACAGTGCACGCCCTGCTGCCCCCTGCTGGACAGTGCACGCTCTGCCGCCCCCTGCTGGACAGTGCACACCCTGACACCCCCTGCTGGACAGTGCACACTCTGCCGCCCCCTGCTGGACAGTGCACACCCTGCCGCCCCCTGCTGGACAGTGCACACTCTGCCGCCCCCTGCTGGACAGTGCACACCCTGCCGCCCCCTGCTGGACAGTGCACACTCTGCCGCCCTCTGCTGGACAGTGCACACTCTGCCGCCCTCTGCTGGACAGTGCACACTCTGCCGCCCTCTGCTGGACAGTGCACACTCTGCCGCCCCCTGCTGGACAGTGCAGTCTTCTCTTCGGTCTCTTGTATGTTGCCGCGCTGTGCTGTCTATTACTTAGTGGGGGGCATTAAGCGTCTTCCCGGCCGCTCTTTTTCGCATTAGTCGCTGATGTCGTTGTTCTCGGATCGCTGCGCTCCCATCGATCGATGTCACTTTCTCTGTTTACACTTTATTTCTTTTGCAGTAAAGATTTTTATGCCCAATTTCACTTCACAGATGAATCGTGCGATGTCCGAAACCGTCCTGATCGTTACAATGGCGGCATCATTACCGGCGAATACAGCCTCAGTGTAGACTGACACAGGGAGTCACAGAGTGAGGACACAGTGCAGGACCTGTGCTCATCCTGAGCCTCCACTACATGATCAGAATACTAGAGCCTCAGTGTAGACTGACACAGGAGAGTCACAGAGTGAGGACACAGTGCAGGACCTGTGCTCATCCTGAGCCTCCACTGCATGATCAGAATACTAGAGCCTCAGTGTAGACTGACACAGGAGAGTCACAGAGTGAGGACAAGTGCAGGACCTGTGCTCATCCTGAGCCTCCACTACATGATCAGAATACTAGAGCCTCAGTGTAGACTGACACAGGGGAGTCACAGAGTGAGGACACAGTGCAGGACCTGTGCTCATCCTGAGCCTCCACTACATGATCAGAATACTAGAGCTCAGTGTAGACTGACACAGGAGAGTCACAGAGTGAGGACACAGTGCAGGACCTGTGCTCATCCTGAGCCTCCACTGCATGATCAGAATACTAGAGCCTCAGTGTAGACTGACACAGGAGAGTCACAGAGTGAGGACACAGTGCACGCTACAGGACACGTGCCTGGCGTGCCACTCTGAAGAAGGCCCGTGAATGACACAGGCAGTGAGACGTGCAGCTCCTCTGAGCCCCTCCTGCGTATGGCCCATGTGAGCCGGGTACGGTGCGGCGCTGTGCACCTGGCCCCTGTGATACTGGCCTGTGACTGACCGGACCGGTAGGCACATGCGCCTGTGCTCATCTGGCCCTACAGTCAAATCTGGCTCAGTGACTGCACAGGGAGTCACGAGTGGACAGTGCAGGCCTGTGCCATCTGGCCCCTTGACGAACTGACCTCTGTGACTGACACGGGAGTCACAGGGGACAGTGCAGACTGCTCCCTGGCTCACTCTGTCGATACTGGCCGTGTGATACACGGGAAGGTGGGCCTGAGCCTGTGCTCATCCTGCCTCCCTGATCAGATTGGCTCTGTACACACGAGTAAGATAGGACACAGTGAACCTGTGTCCGACCTCCATTATGCGATATAGGTAATTAACTGCACAGAGACAATGGACAAGGAGACTGTGTATCCTGAGCCTCACTTATGATCAGAATACTAGAGCTCAGTGTGACTGACACAGGAGTCACAGAGTGAGGACACAGTGCAGGACTGTGCTCATCTGAGCCTCACTATGATCAAATACTAGAGCTCAGTGTGACTGACACAGGAGTCACAGAGTGAGACACAGTGCAGGACCTGTGCTATCCTGAGCCTCCACTGTATGATCAGAATACTAGAGCCTCAGTGTAGACTGACAAGGGAGTCACAGAGTGAGACAGGCAGGACCTGTGCTCATCCTGAGCTCCACTATGATCAGAATACTAGAGCCTCAGTGTAGACTGACACAGGGAGTCACAGAGGAGGACACAGTGCAGGACCTGTGCTCATCCTGAGCTCCACTGATGATCAGAATATAGAGCTCAGTGTAGACTGAACAGGGTCACAGAGTGAGGACACAGTGCAGGACTGTGCTATCTGGCTCATATGATCAGAATACTAGAGCTCAGTGTAGACTGCACAGGGAGTACAGAGTGAGGACACAGTGCAGACCTGGCTCACTGAGCCTCCATACATGATCAGAATACTAGAGCTCGTGTAGATGACACAGGGAGTCACAGAGTGAGGACACAGTGCAGGACTGTGCTCATCCTGAGCCTCACTATGATCAGAATACTAGAGCCTCAGTGTAGACGACACAGGGAGTACAGAGTGAGGACACGTGCAGGACCTGGCTCATCCTGAGCCTCCACTATGATCAGATACTAGAGCCTCAGTGTAGACTGACACAGGGAGTCACAGAGTGAGGACACGTGCAGGACCTGTGCTCATCCTGAGCCTCCATTATGATCAGAATACTAGAGCCTCAGTGTAGACTGACACAGGAGAGTACAGAGTGAGGACACAGTGCAGGACCTGTGCTCATCCTGAGCCTCCACTACATGATCAGAATACTAGAGCCTCAGTGTAGACTGACACAGGGAGTCACAGAGTGAGGACACAGTGCAGGACCTGTGCTCATCCTGAGCCTCCACTGTATGATCAGAATACTAGAGCCTCAGTGTAGACTGAACAGGGAGTCACAGAGTGAGGACAAGTGCAGGACCTGTGCTCATCCTGAGCCTCCACTGTATGATCAGAATACTAGAGCTCAGTGTAGACTGACACAGGAGTCACAGAGTGAGGACACAGTGCAGGACCTGTGTCATCCGAGCCTCACTATGATCAGAATACTAGAGCCTCAGTGTAGACTGACCAGGGAGTCACAGAGTGAGGACACAGTGCAGGACCTGTGCTCATCCTGAGCCTCCACTATGATCAGAATACTAGGCTCATGTAGACTGACACAGGGAGTCACAGAGTGAGGACACAGTGCAGGACCTGGCTCATCCTGAGCCTCCACTACATGATCAGAATACTAGAGCCTCAGTGTAGACTGACAAGGAGTCACAGAGTGAGGACACAGTGCAGGACTGTGCTCATCTGAGCCTCCACTGTATGATCAGAATACTAGAGCTCAGTGTAGACTGACACAGGAGTCACAGAGTGAGGAACAGTGCAGGACCTGGCTCATCCTGAGCCTCCACTCTGATCAGATACTAGAGCCTCAGTGTAGACTGACACAGGGGTCACGAGTGAGGACAGTGCGGACCTGTGCTCATCCTGAGCCTCCACTATGATCGAATACTAGAGCCTCAGTGTGACTGACACAGGGAGTACAGAGTGAGGACACAGTGCAGGACCTGTGCTCATCCGAGCCTCCACTCATGATCAGAATCTAGAGCCTCAGTGTAGACTGCACAGGAGTCACAGAGTGAGGACAGTGCAGGACCTGTGCTCATCCTGAGCTCCACTGATGTCAGAATACTAGAGCCTCAGTGTAGATGACACAGGGGAGTCACAGAGTGAGGACACAGTGCAGGACTGTGCTCATCCTGAGCCTCACTATGATCAGAATACTAGAGCCTCAGTGTAGACTGACACAGGAGTCACAGAGTGAGGACACAGTGCAGGACTGTGCTCATCCTGAGCCTCCACTACATGATCAGAATACTAGAGCTCAGTGTAGACTGACACAGGGGAGTCACAGAGTGAGGACACAGGCAGGACTGTGCTCATCTGAGCTCCACTATGATCAGAATACTAGAGCTCAGTGTAGACTGACCAGGGAGTCACGAGTGAGGACACAGTGCAGGACTGTGTCATCCTGAGCCTCCACTATGATCAGAATACTAGAGCCTAGTGTGACTGACACAGGGATCACAGAGTGAGGACAGTGCAGACCTGTGCTCATCCTGAGCCTCCACTATGTCAGAATACTAGAGCCTCAGTGTAACTGACACAGGAGAGTCACAGAGTGAGGACACGTGGACTGGCTCATCCTGAGCCTCACATGATCAGAATACTAGAGCCTCATGTAGACTGACACAGGAGTACAGATGAGGACACAGTGCGACCTGTGCTCTGAGCCTCCACTATGATCAGAATACTAGAGCCTCAGTGTAGACTGACACAGGGGAGTCACAGAGTGAGGACACAGTGCAGGACCTGTGCTCATCCTGAGCCTCCACTACATGATCAGAATACTAGAGCCTCAGTGTAGACTGACACAGGGAGTCACAGAGTGAGGACACAGTGCAGGACCTGTGCTCATCCTGAGCCTCCACTACATGATCAAATACTAGAGCCTCAGTGTAGACTGACACAGGAGAGTCACAGAGTGAGGACACAGTGCAGGACCTGTGCTCATCCTGAGCCTCCACTGATCAGAATACTAGAGCCTCAGTGTAGACTGACACAGGAGAGTCACAGAGTGAGGACACAGTGCAGGACCTGTGCTCATCCTGAGCCTCCACTGATGATCAGAATACTAGAGCCTCAGTGTAGACTGACACAGGGGAGTCACAGAGTGAGGACACAGTGCAGGACCTGTGCTCATCCTGAGCCTCCACTCATGATCAGAAACTAGAGCCTCAGTGTAGACTGACACAGGAGAGTCACAGAGTGAGGACACAGTGCAGGACCTGTGCTCATCCTGAGCCTCCACTAATGATCAGAATACTAGAGCCTCAGTGTAGACTGACACAGGAGTCACAGAGTGAGGACACAGTGCAGGACTGTGCTCATCCTGAGCCTCCACTAATGATCAGAATACTAGAGCCTCAGTGTAGACTGACACAGGAGAGTCACAGAGTGAGGACACAGTGCAGGACCTGTGTATCCTGAGCCCCACTACATGATCAGAATACTAGAGCCTCAGTGTAGACTGACACAGGGAGTCACAGAGTGAGGACAAGTGCAGGACCTGTGCTCATCCTGAGCCTCCACTACATGATCAGAATACTAGAGCCTCAGTGTAGACTGACACAGGAGAGTCACAGAGTGAGGACACAGTGCAGGACCTGTGCTCATCCTGAGCCTCACTAATGATCAGAATACTAGAGCCTCAGTGTAGACTGACACAGGGAGTCACAGAGTGAGGACACAGTGCAGGACCTGTGCTCATCCTGAGCTCCACTCATGATCAGAATACTAGAGCCTCAGTGTAGACTGACACAGGGAGTCACAGAGTGAGGACACAGTGCAGGACCTGTGCTCATCCTGAGCCTCCACTATGATCAGAATACTAGAGCCTCAGTGTAGACTGACACAGGAGAGTCACAGAGTGAGGACACAGTGCAGGACCTGTGCTCATCCTGAGCCTCCACTAATGATCAGAATACTAGAGCCTCAGTGTAACTGACACAGGGAGTCACAGAGTGAGGACACAGTGCAGGACCTGTGCTCATCCTGAGCCTCCACTACATGATCAGAATACTAGAGCCTCAGTGTAGACTGACACAGGAGAGTCACAGAGTGAGGACACAGTGCAGGACCTGTGCTCATCCTGAGCCTCCACTGTATGATCAGAATACTAGAGCCTCAGTGTAGACTGACACAGGGGAGTCACAGAGTGAGGACACAGTGCAGGACCTGTGCTCATCCTGAGCCTCCACTATCATGATCAGAATACTAGAGCCTCAGTGTAGACTGACACAGGGAGAGTCACAGAGTGAGGACACAGTGCAGGACCTGTGCTCATCCTGAGCCTCCACTAGTATGATCAGAATACTAGAGCCTCAGTGTAGACTGACACAGGGGAGTCACAGAGTGAGGACACAGTGCAGGACCTGTGCTCATCCTGAGCCTCCACTGTATGATCAGAATACTAGAGCCTCAGTGTAGACTGACACAGGGAGTCACAGAGTGAGGACACAGTGCAGGACTGTGCTCATCCTGAGCCTCCACTACATGATCAGAATACTAGAGCCTCAGTGTAGACTGACACAGGGAGTCACAGAGTGAGGACACAGTGCAGGACCTGTGCTCATCCTGAGCCTCCACTTATGATCAGAATACTAGAGCCTCAGTGTAGACTGACACAGGAGAGTCACAGAGTGAGGACACAGTGCAGGACCTGTGCTCATCCTGAGCCTCCACTTATGATCAGAATACTAGAGCCTCAGTGTAGACTGACACAGGAGAGTCACAGAGTGAGGACACAGTGCAGGACCTGTGCTCATCCTGAGCCTCCACTACATGATCAGAATACTAGAGCCTCAGTGTAGACTGACACAGGGGAGTCACAGAGTGAGGACACAGTGCAGGACCTGTGCTCATCCTGAGCCTCCATACATGATCAGAATACTAGAGCCTCAGTGTAGACTGACACAGGAGAGTCACAGAGTGAGGACACAGTGCAGGACCTGTGCTCATCCTGAGCCTCCACTGACATGATCAGAATACTAGAGCCTCAGTGTAGACTGACACAGGAGAGTCACAGAGTGAGGACACAGTGCAGGACCTGTGCTCATCCTGAGCCTCCACTGTATGATCAGAATACTAGAGCCTCAGTGTAGACTGACACAGGGAGTCACAGAGTGAGGACACAGTGCAGGACCTGTGCTCATCCTGAGCCTCCACTACATGATCAGAATACTAGAGCCTCAGTGTAGACTGACACAGGAGAGTCACAGAGTGAGGACACAGTGCAGGACCTGTGCTCATCCTGAGCCTCCACTGTAATGATCAGAATACTAGAGCCTCAGTGTAGACTGACACAGGGGAGTCACAGAGTGAGGACACAGTGCAGGACCTGTGCTCATCCTGAGCCTCCACTAGTATGATCAGAATACTAGAGCCTCAGTGTAGACTGACACAGGAGAGTCACAGAGTGAGGACACAGTGCAGGACCTGTGCTCATCCTGAGCCTCCACTGTATGATCAGAATACTAGAGCCTCAGTGTAGACTGACACAGGGGAGTCACAGAGTGAGGACACAGTGCAGGACCTGTGCTCATCCTGAGCCTCCACTACATGATCAGAATACTAGAGCCTCAGTGTAGACTGACACAGGAGAGTCACAGAGTGAGGACACAGTGCAGGACCTGTGCTCATCCTGAGCCTCCACTTAATGATCAGAATACTAGAGCCTCAGTGTAGACTGACACAGGGGAGTCACAGAGTGAGGACACAGTGCAGGACCTGTGCTCATCCTGAGCCTCCACTACATGATCAGAATACTAGAGCCTCAGTGTAGACTGACACAGGAGAGTCACAGAGTGAGGACACAGTGCAGGACCTGTGCTCATCCTGAGCCTCCACTACATGATCAGAATACTAGAGCCTCAGTGTAGACTGACACAGGGGAGTCACAGAGTGAGGACACAGTGCAGGACCTGTGCTCATCCTGAGCCTCCACTGTATGATCAGAATACTAGAGCCTCAGTGTAGACTGACACAGGGGAGTCACAGAGTGAGGACACAGTGCAGGACCTGTGCTCATCCTGAGCCTCCACTACATGATCAGAATACTAGAGCCTCAGTGTAGACTGACACAGGAGAGTCACAGAGTGAGGACACAGTGCAGGACCTGTGCTCATCCTGAGCCTCCACTCATGATCAGAATACTAGAGCCTCAGTGTAGACTGACACAGGGGAGTCACAGAGTGAGGACACAGTGCAGGACCTGTGCTCATCCTGAGCCTCCACTGTATGATCAGAATACTAGAGCCTCAGTGTAGACTGACACAGGGGAGTCACAGAGTGAGGACACAGTGCAGGACCTGTGCTCATCCTGAGCCTCCACTGTATGATCAGAATACTAGAGCCTCAGTGTAGACTGACACAGGGGAGTCACAGAGTGAGGACACAGTGCAGGACCTGTGCTCATCCTGAGCCTCCACTACATGATCAGAATACTAGAGCCTCAGTGTAGACTGACACAGGGAGAGTCACAGAGTGAGGACACAGTGCAGGACCTGTGCTCATCCTGAGCCTCCACTGTAATGATCAGAATACTAGAGCCTCAGTGTAGACTGACACAGGGGAGTCACAGAGTGAGGACACAGTGCAGGACCTGTGCTCATCCTGAGCCTCCACTGTATGATCAGAATACTAGAGCCTCAGTGTAGACTGACACAGGAGAGTCACAGAGTGAGGACACAGTGCAGGACCTGTGCTCATCCTGAGCCTCCACTATGATCAGAATACTAGAGCCTCAGTGTAGACTGACACAGGGAGTCACAGAGTGAGGACACAGTGCAGGACCTGTGCTCATCCTGAGCCTCCACTACATGATCAGAATACTAGAGCCTCAGTGTAGACTGACACAGGGGAGTCACAGAGTGAGGACACAGTGCAGGACCTGTGCTCATCCTGAGCCTCCACTGTAATGATCAGAATACTAGAGCCTCAGTGTAGACTGACACAGGGGAGTCACAGAGTGAGGACACAGTGCAGGACCTGTGCTCATCCTGAGCCTCCACTGTATGATCAGAATACTAGAGCCTCAGTGTAGACTGACACAGGAGAGTCACAGAGTGAGGACACAGTGCAGGACCTGTGCTCATCCTGAGCCTCCACTACATGATCAGAATACTAGAGCCTCAGTGTAGACTGACACAGGGAGAGTCACAGAGTGAGGACACAGTGCAGGACCTGTGCTCATCCTGAGCCTCCACTTACATGATCAGAATACTAGAGCCTCAGTGTAGACTGACACAGGGGAGTCACAGAGTGAGGACACAGTGCAGGACCTGTGCTCATCCTGAGCCTCCACTGTATGATCAGAATACTAGAGCCTCAGTGTAGACTGACACAGGGGAGTCACAGAGTGAGGACACAGTGCAGGACCTGTGCTCATCCTGAGCCTCCACTACATGATCAGAATACTAGAGCCTCAGTGTAGACTGACACAGGGAGTCACAGAGTGAGGACACAGTGCAGGACCTGTGCTCATCCTGAGCCTCCACTATGATCAGAATACTAGAGCCTCAGTGTAGACTGACACAGGGAGTCACAGAGTGAGGACACAGTGCAGGACCTGTGCTCATCCTGAGCCTCCACTACATGATCAGAATACTAGAGCCTCAGTGTAGACTGACACAGGAGAGTCACAGAGTGAGGACACAGTGCAGGACCTGTGCTCATCCTGAGCCTCCACTGTATGATCAGAATACTAGAGCCTCAGTGTAGACTGACACAGGGAGTCACAGAGTGAGGACACAGTGCAGGACCTGTGCTCATCCTGAGCCTCCACTACATGATCAGAATACTAGAGCCTCAGTGTAGACTGACACAGGGGAGTCACAGAGTGAGGACACAGTGCAGGACCTGTGCTCATCCTGAGCCTCCACTACATGATCAGAATACTAGAGCCTCAGTGTAGACTGACACAGGGGAGTCACAGAGTGAGGACACAGTGCAGGACCTGTGCTCATCCTGAGCCTCCACTGTATGATCAGAATACTAGAGCCTCAGTGTAGACTGACACAGGGAGTCACAGAGTGAGGACACAGTGCAGGACCTGTGCTCATCCTGAGCCTCCACTACATGATCAGAATACTAGAGCCTCAGTGTAGACTGACACAGGGAGAGTCACAGAGTGAGGACACAGTGCAGGACCTGTGCTCATCCTGAGCCTCCACTTATGATCAGAATACTAGAGCCTCAGTGTAGACTGACACAGGAGAGTCACAGAGTGAGGACACAGTGCAGGACCTGTGCTCATCCTGAGCCTCCACTTATGATCAGAATACTAGAGCCTCAGTGTAGACTGACACAGGGGAGTCACAGAGTGAGGACACAGTGCAGGACCTGTGCTCATCCTGAGCCTCCACTATGATCAGAATACTAGAGCCTCAGTGTAGACTGACACAGGGGAGTCACAGAGTGAGGACACAGTGCAGGACCTGTGCTCATCCTGAGCCTCCACTGATGATCAGAATACTAGAGCCTCAGTGTAGACTGACACAGGAGAGTCACAGAGTGAGGACACAGTGCAGGACCTGTGCTCATCCTGAGCCTCCACTACATGATCAGAATACTAGAGCCTCAGTGTAGACTGACACAGGGGAGTCACAGAGTGAGGACACAGTGCAGGACCTGTGCTCATCCTGAGCCTCCACTACATGATCAGAATACTAGAGCCTCAGTGTAGACTGACACAGGGGAGTCACAGAGTGAGGACACAGTGCAGGACCTGTGCTCATCCTGAGCCTCCACTACATGATCAGAATACTAGAGCCTCAGTGTAGACTGACACAGGAGAGTCACAGAGTGAGGACACAGTGCAGGACCTGTGCTCATCCTGAGCCTCCACTCATGATCAGAATACTAGAGCCTCAGTGTAGACTGACACAGGGGAGTCACACAGAGTGAGGACACAGTGCAGGACCTGTGCTCATCCTGAGCCTCCACTACATGATCAGAATACTAGAGCCTCAGTGTAGACTGACACAGGAGAGTCACAGAGTGAGGACACAGTGCAGGACCTGTGCTCATCCTGAGCCTCCACTACATGATCAGAATACTAGAGCCTCAGTGTAGACTGACACAGGGAGTCACAGAGTGAGGACACAGTGCAGGACCTGTGCTCATCCTGAGCCTCCACTACATGATCAGAATACTAGAGCCTCAGTGTAGACTGACACAGGGAGTCACAGAGTGAGGACACAGTGCAGGACCTGTGCTCATCCTGAGCCTCCACTGTACATGATCAGAATACTAGAGCCTCAGTGTAGACTGACACAGGAGAGTCACAGAGTGAGGACACAGTGCAGGACCTGTGCTCATCCTGAGCCTCCACTACATGATCAGAATACTAGAGCCTCAGTGTAGACTGACACAGGAGAGTCACAGAGTGAGGACACAGTGCAGGACCTGTGCTCATCCTGAGCCTCCACTACATGATCAGAATACTAGAGCCTCAGTGTAGACTGACACAGGGAGTCACAGAGTGAGGACACAGTGCAGGACCTGTGTCATCCTGAGCCTCCACTACATGATCAGAATACTAGAGCCTCAGTGTAGACTGACACAGGGGGAGTCACAGAGTGAGGACACAGTGCAGGACCTGTGCTCATCCTGAGCCTCCACTACATGATCAGAATACTAGAGCCTCAGTGTAGACTGACACAGGAGAGTCACAGAGTGAGGACCACAGTGCAGGACCTGTGCTCATCCTGAGCCTCCACTGTATGATCAGAATACTAGAGCCTCAGTGTAGACTGACACAGGGGAGTACAGTGAGGACACAGTGCAGGACCTGTGTCATCCGAGCTCACTCATGTCAGAATATAGAGCTCAGTAATGACACAGGAGTCCAAGTGAGGAACAGTGCAGGACCTTGTATCTGAGCCCCACTATGTCAGAATCTAGAGCCCAGGTAGACTGACACAGGAAGTCACAGAGTGAGGACACAGTGCAGCCTGTGTCATCGACTCATAGATCAGAATACTAAGCTCAGTGTAACTGACAAGGGAGTCAAGGGGAACAGTGAGACCTGCTCATCCGCCTCCACTGTATGATCAGAATATAAGCTCAGTTAGACTGACACAGGAGTCACAGAGTGAGGACACAGTGCGGCTGTGCTCATCCTGAGCCTCACTATGATCAGAATACTAGAGCCTCAGTGTAGATGACACAGGAGTACAGGTGAGGACACAGCAGGACGTGCTCACTGAGCCTCACCATGATCAGAATACTAGAGCCAGTAGACTGACAAGGGAGTCACGGTGGGACAAGTGCGTGTGTCATCCTGACTCCACTATGTCAGAATATGAGCCCAGTGTAGAGACACAGGAGTCACGAGTGAGGAACAGCAGACCTGTCCTCTGAGTCCACTAGATCAGATAGAGCCTCGTGTAGTGACACAGGAGTCACGAGTAGGAAAGTCAGACCTGGCTATCTGAGCCTCCACTATGACAGAATATAGAGCCTCAGTGTAGATGACCAGGGAGTCACAGATGAGGACAGTGCAGGACTGTGATCCTGAGCCTCCACAATATCAGATACTACTCAGTGTAGACTGACACAGGAGTCACAGAGTGAGGACACAGTGAGACCTGTATCTGAGCCCCTATGATCAGAATATAAGCTCATGTAACTGAACAGGGAGTCAGATAGGACACAGGCGGACTGTCTCTCTGATCACTGATCAGAATACTAGAGCCTCGTGAGACTGACAGGGGTCACAGAGTGAGAAGTGCAGGACCTGTGCTATCCTGAGCTCCACTATGATCAGAATACTAAGCCTCAGTGTAGACTGACACAGGGAGTCACAGAGTGAAGACCAGTGCAGGACCTGTGCTCATCCTGAGCCCACTAATGATCAGAATACTAGAGCCTCAGTGTAGACTGACACAGGAGTCACAGAGTGAGGACACAGTGCAGGACCTGTGCTCATCCTGAGCCTCCACTATGATCAATACTAGAGCCTCAGTGTAGACTGACACAGGGAGTCACAGAGTGAGGACACAGTGCAGGACCTGTGCTCATCCTGAGCTCCACTATGATCAGAATACTAGAGCCTCAGTGTAGACTGACACAGGGAGTCACAGAGAGGACACAGTGCAGGACTGTGCTCATCCTGAGCCTCCACTATGATCAGAATACAGAGCCTCATGAGACTGACACAGGAGTCACAGATGAGGACACAGTGCAGACCTGTGCTCATCTGAGCCTCCACTATGATCAGAATACTAGAGCTCAGTGTAGACTGACACAGAGAGTCACGAGTGAGGACACAGTGCAGGACCTGTGCTATCCTGAGCTCCACTATGATCAGAATACTAGAGCTCAGTGTAGACTGACACAGGGAGTCACAGAGTGAGGACACAGTGCAGGACCTGTGCTCCTGAGCCTCCACTATGATCAGAATACTAGAGCCTCATGTAGATGACACGGGGTCACAGAGTGAGGACACAGTGCAGGACTGTGCTCATCCTGAGCCTCCACTTTGATCAGAATACTAGAGCCTCAGTGTAGACTGACACAGGGAGTCACGAGTGAGGACACAGTGCAGGACCTGTGCTCATCCTGAGCTCACTATGATCAGATACTAGAGCCTCAGTGTAGACTGACACAGGAGAGTCACAGAGTGAGGACACAGTGCGACCTGTGCTCATCCTGAGCTCCACTATGATCGAATACTAGAGCCTCGTGTAGACTGCACAGGGGAGTCACAGAGTGAGGACACAGTGCAGACCTGTGCTCATCCTGAGCTCACTGTATGATCAGAATACTAGAGCCTCAGTGTAGACTGACACAGGAGTCACAGAGTGAGGACAGTGAGGACCTGTGCTCATCCTGAGCCTCCACTATGATCAGAATACTAGAGCCTCATGTAGACTGACACAGGGAGTCACAGAGTGAGGACACAGTCAGGACTGTGCTCATCCTGAGCCTCCACTATGATCAGAATACTAGAGCCTCAGTGTAGACTACACAGGGAGTCACAGAGTGAGGACACAGTGCAGGACTGTGCTCATCCTGAGCCTCCACTATGATCAGAATACTAGAGCCTCAGTGTAGATGAACAGGAGTCACAGAGTGAGACACAGTGCAGGACCTGTGCTCATCCTGGCCTCCACTATGATCAGAATACTAGAGCCTCAGTGTAGACTGACACAGGGAGTCACAGAGTGAGGACACAGTGCAGGACTGTGCTCATCCTGAGCCTCCACTATGATCAGAATACAGAGCTCAGTGTAGATGACACAGGGGAGTCACAGAGTGAGGACACAGTGCAGGACCTGTGCTCATCTGAGCCTCCATACATGATCAGAATACTAAGCCTCAGTGTAGACTGACACAGGAGTCACAGAGTGAGGACACAGTGCAGGACCTGTGCTCATCCTGAGCCTCCACTTGATCAATACTAGAGCTCAGTGTAGATGACACAGGGAGACAGAGTGAGGAACAGTGCAGGACCTGTGCTCATCTGAGCTCCACACATATCAGAATACTAGAGCCTCAGTGTAGACTGACACAGGGGAGTCACAGAGTGAGGACACAGTGCAGGACCTGTGTCATCCTGAGCCTCCATATGATCAGAATACTAGAGCCTCAGTGTAGATGACACAGGGGAGTCACAGATGAGGACACAGTGCAGGACTGTGCTCATCCTGAGCCTCCACTATGATCAAATACTAGAGCTCAGTGTAGACTGACACAGGGAGTCACAGAGTGAGGAACAGTGAGGACTGTGCTCATCTGAGCCTCCACTATGATCAGATACTAGAGCCTCAGTGTAGATGACACAGGGAGTCACAGAGTGAGGAACAGTGCAGGACCTGTGCTCATCTGAGCTCCACTTATGATCAATACTAGAGCCTCAGTGTAGACTGACACAGGGAGTCACAGAGTGAGACACAGTGCAGACCTGTGCTCATCCTACCTCCACTTATGATCAGAATACTAGAGCTCAGTGTAGACTGACACAGGGACAAGGCAGGACTGTCTCATTGAGCTCCACTATGATCGAATCTGAGCCTCATGTAAGACACGATCACAGAGGAGGACACAGTGCAGGACCTGTGCTCACGAGCCTCCATATGATCAGAATACTAGAGCTCAGTGTAGACTGACACAGGAGTCACAGAGTGAGGACACAGTGCAGGACCTGTGCTCATCGAGCCTCCACTATGATCAGAATACTAGAGCCTCATGTAACTGACACAGGAGAGTCACAAGTGAGGACACGTGCAGGACCTGCTCATCCTGAGCCTCCACTGTATGATCAGAATACTAGACCCATGTAGACTACACAGGATCACAGAGTGAGGACAGTGCAGGACCTGTGCTCATCCTGGCCTCCACTCATACAAATACTAAGCCTCAGTGTAACTGACACAGGAAGTCACAGAGTGAGACACAGTGCAGGACCTGTGCTCATCCTGAGCCTCCACTTATGTCAGAATCTAGAGCCTCAGTGTAGACTGACACAGGGATCACAGAGTGAGGACACAGTGCAGGACCGTGCTCATCCTGAGCCTCCACGTATGATCAGAATACTAAGCCTCAGTGTAGACTGACACAGGAGTCACAGAGTGAGGACACAGTGCAGGACCTGGCTCATCCTGAGCCTCCACATGATCAGAATACTAGAGCCTCAGTGTAGACTGACACAGGATCACAGAGTGAGGACAAGGCAGACCTTGCTCATCCTGACCTCCACTATGATCAAATACTAGAGCCTCAGTGTAGACTGAACAGGGAGTCACAGAGTGAGGACACAGTGCAGGACCTGTGCCATCTAGCCTCCACTATGATCAGAATACAGAGCCTCAGTGTAGCTGACACGGGAGTCACAGAGTGAGGACACAGTGCAGGACCTGTGCTCATCTGAGCCTCCACACATGATCAAATACTAGAGCCTCATGTAGACTGAACAGGAGTCACAGAGTGAGACACAGTGCAGGACCTGTGCTCATCCTGAGCTCCACTAATGATCAGAATACTAGAGCCTCAGTGTAGACTGACACAGGGAGTCACAGAGTGAGGACACAGTGCAGGACCTGTGCTCATCCTGAGCCTCCACGTATGATCAGAATACTAGAGCCTCAGTGTAGACTGACACAGGGAGACAGAGTGAGACACAGTGCAGGACCTTGCTCATCCTGAGCCTCCACTATGATCAGAATACTAGAGCCTCAGTGTAGACTGACACAGGGAGTCACAGAGTGAGGACAAGTGCAGGACCTGTGCTCATCCTGAGCCTCCACTATGACAGAATACTAGAGCCTCAGTGTAGACTGACACAGGGAGTCACAGAGTGAGGACACAGTGCAGGACCTGTGCTCTCCTGAGCCTCCACTACATATCAGAATACTAGAGCCTCATGTAGACTGACACAGGGGAGTCACAGAGTGAGGACAAGTGCAGGACCTGTGCTCATCCTGAGCCCCTACTGATCAGAATACTAGAGCCTCAGTGTAGACTGACACAGGGAGTCACAGGTGAGGACACAGGCAGGACCTGTGCTCATCCTGAGCCTCCACTAATGATCAAATACTAGAGCCTCAGTGTAGACTGACACAGGAGTCACAGAGTGAGGACACAGTGCAGGACCTGTGCTCATCCTGAGCCTCCACTATGATCAAATACTAGAGCCCAGTGTAGACTGACACAGGAGAGTCACAGAGTGAGGACACAGTGCAGGACCTGTGCTCATCCTGAGCCTCCACTATGATCAGAATACTAGAGCCTCAGTGTAGACTGACACAGGAGTCACAGAGTGAGGACACAGTGCAGGACCTGTGCTCATCCTACCTCCACTATGATCAGAATACTAGAGCCTCGTGTAACTGACCAGGGGAGTCACAGAGTGAGGACACAGTGCAGACCTGTGCTCATCCTGAGCCTCCACTACATGATCAAATACTAGAGCCTCAGTGTAGACTGACACAGGGGAGTCACAGAGTGAGGACACAGTGCAGGACCTGTGCTCATCCTGAGCCTCCACTATGATCAGAATACTAGAGCCTCAGTGTAGACTGACACAGGGAGTCACAGAGTGAGGACACAGTGCAGGACCTGTGCTCATCCTGAGCCTCCACTATGATCAGAATACTAGAGCCTCAGTGTAGACTGACACAGGGAGTCACAGAGTGAGGACACAGTGCAGGACCTGTGCTCATCCTGAGCCTCCACTGATGATCAGAATACTAGAGCCTCATGTAGACTGACACAGGGAGTCACAGAGTGAGGACACAGTGCAGGACCTGTGCTCACCTGAGCCTCCACTAATGATCAGAATACTAGAGCCTCAGTGTAACTGACACAGGAGAGTCACAGAGTGAGGACACAGTGCAGACCTGGCTCATCCTGAGCCTCCACTATGATCAGAATACTAGGCCCAGTGTAGACTGACAAGGGAGTCACAGAGTGAGGCACAGTGCAGGACCTGTGCTCATCCTGAGCCTCCACTATGATCAGAATACTAAGCTCAGTGTAGACTGACACAGGGAGTACAGATGAGACAAGTGCAGGACCTGTGCTCATCCTGAGCCTCCACTATGATCAGAATACTAGAGCCTCAGTGTAGACTGAACAGGAGAGTCACAGAGTGAGGACACAGTGCAGGACCTGTGCTCATCCTGAGCCTCCACTATGATCAGAATACTAGAGCCTCAGTGTAGACTGACACAGGGAGTCACAGAGTGAGGACACAGTGCAGGACCTGTGCTCACCTGAGCCTCCACTTATGATCAAATACTAGAGCCTCAGTGTAGACTGACACAGGGAGTCACAGAGTGAGGACACAGTGCAGGACCTGTGCTCATCCTGAGCCTCCACTAATGATCAGAATACTAGAGCCTCAGTGTAGACTGACACAGGGAGTCACAGAGTGAGGACACAGTGCAGGACCTGTGCTCATCCTGAGCCTCCACTATGATCAGAATACTAGAGCCTCAGTGTAGACTGACACAGGGAGTCACGAGTGAGACACAGTGCAGGACCTGTGTCATCCTGAGCCTCCACTAGATCAGATACTAGAGCCTCAGTGTAGACTGACACAGGAGTCACAGAGTGAGGACACGTGCAGGACCTGCTCATCCTGAGCCTCCACTATGATCAGAATACTAGAGCCTCATGTAGACTGACACAGGGAGTCACAGAGTGAGGACACAGTGCAGGACCTGTGCTCATCCTGAGCCTCCATTGATAAATAGAGCACAAGTGAGGACACAGGCAGGACTGCTCATCCTGACCTCCACTACGATCAAGGAGACCAGTGAGACCGTCACCTGAGCCTCCATAATATCAGAATACTGAGCCTCATGTAGACTGACACAGGAGTCACAGGTGAGACACAGGAGACTTGCCATCTGAGCTCACTATGATCGATCTGAGCCTCATGTAACTGACACAGGGGATCACAGAGTGGGCACAGTGAGGACGGCACTGAGCTCCACTGTGATCAATCTGAGCTCATGTATGACGAAAGGAGCCACAGTGAGGACACAGGCAGACTGTGCCATCCTGAGCCCCACTGTGATAATACTGAGCCTCATGTAGATGACAAGAAGTCACAGAGTGAGGACACAGGAGGACCGGCTCACCTGAGCCCACATGACAGAAACTGGCCTCAGTGTAACCACGGAGATCAAATAGACCAGTGAGGACTGCATCCGAGTCACAGAGTAGAAACAGGCCTTGGCACACGGAGTCACAGAGTAGACAGCAACTCCATCTGACTCACAAGATCATACAGAGCAGAGTGACTGACGGGTCAGTAGACATGCACTGTGCTCATGACACATCAACACTCAGTGTAGACTGACACAGGAGAGTCACAGAGTGAGGACACAGTCAGGACCTGTGCTCATCCTGAGCCTCCACTATGATCAAATACTAGAGCTCAGTGTAGACTGACACAGGGAGTCACAGAGTGAGGACACAGTGCAGGACCTGTGCTCATCCTGACCTCCACTATATAGAATACTAGACCTCAGTGTAGACTGACACAGGGGAGTCAGCAGAGTGAGGCACTGGCCACTTGTAAATCTAGAGCCTCTAGACTACCAGGATTACAGATACAGGCCCTGGCTGCACCGAGTCCACAGATAGAAACAGTGAGACGCAGGACACAGATCACCATGCGACTGCATCCGAGCCCACATTGACATACCAGGCTCAGTGAGCGACACAGGTCAGGACCAGCTGCCATCCTGACTCCACGTCAATACTAGACCTCATGTAGACTGACACAGGATCAAGAGTGGACCAGTGCGGACTGTCTCATCCACCTCACTACATGATCAGAATACTAGAGCCTCAGTAGCTCACGGAGTCCAATGAGAATGAGACGTGTCATCCTACCTCCATGATGATCAAATACTAGAGCCTCATGACTGACACAGGAGTCACAAGTGAGGACCAGTGAGACCTGTGCCACTAGCCTCACTTGACGAACAGAGCCTCAGTGTAGACTGACACAGGGAGTCACATGAGGACAATCAGACCTGTGCTCATCCTGAGCCTCCCTGTCAATCTAGCCCAGTGTAGACTGCCAGGGATCACAGAGTGAGGACACAGCAGGACCTGTGCTCCTAGCTCCACTATGATCAATACTAGAGCCTCAGTGTAACGACACAGGAGTCACAGAGTGAGGAACATGCAGGACCTGTGCTCATCCTGAGCCTCCACTATGATCAGATACTAGACCCAGTGTAGATGACACAGGGGATCACAGTGAGACACAGTCAGACTGGCTCATCCTGAGCTCCCTAGATCAGAAACTAGAGCCTCAGTGAGCTCACGGATCACAAGTAACACAGACGAGTGCTCACCGGAGCCTCCACATGATCAGAAACTAGGCCTCAGGTAACTGACACAGGAGTCACAGAGTGAGGACACAGGCAGGACCTGTGCATCCTGAGCCTCCTACAGTCAAATACAGAGCCTCAGTAGACTGACCAGGAGGTCACAGAGTGAGGACACATCAGGACCTGCTCACCTGAGCTCACGTAGATCAGTACTGAGCTCAGGACGCACGGGAGCACAGATGAGCACAGGCAGGACTGTGTCATTGAGCCATCAAGTACAGATCACCTCAGTGAGACTGCCAGGAGCACAGAGAGACAAGGCAGGACCTTGCCATCCGAGCCCCACTATACAGAATACTGACCTCATTGACACACAGGGGAGTCACAGAGTGAGACAGTGCAGGACTGTGCCACCTGAGCCTCCACTCATGATCAAATACTAGCCTCATGTAGACTGAACAGGGAGCAAGAGGAGGCACAGTGAGGACTGTGCCATCGGCCTCACATATGATCAGATAGAGCCTCAGTGTAGACTGACACAGGGAGTCACAGAGTGAGACACAGTGCAGGACCTGTGCTCACCTGAGCTCACTAGATAGAATACTAGGCCCAGTGAGAGACACAGGAGTCACAGTGAGACACATGCAGGACTGCTCACTGACTCCACTAATCAAATACAAGCTCAGTGAGATGAACAGGAGACAGAGAGACACAGTGAGACTGTGTCATCGAGCCTCACTATGATCAGAATACAGAGCCTCATGTAGACTGACACAGGGTCACAGAGGAGGAACCGTGCAACCTGTGCTCATCCTGAGCCTCCTCATCAGAAACTAGAGCTCAGTGTAGACGACAGGGAGTCACGAGTGAGACCAGAGGACCTGTGTACTGACCATATGATAGAATACAGACCTCATGAGCTGACACGGAGTCAGATGAGGACACAGGAGGACCTGTGCCATCTGGCCTCCACTATATAGATCAGAGCTCAGTGTAGATGACACGGGATACAAGTGAGACACAGTGCAGGACCTGTCTATCTGAGCTCCACTAGATCAGAATACAGAGCTCATGAGGACCAGGAGCAGAGTAGACCAGTGCAGACTGGCCCGACTCCATAGATCAATACAGACCTCAGTGTAGACTGACACAGGAGAGTCACAAGTGAGGACACAGTGCAGGAGTGCTCATCCTGACCTCCTACATATCAATACTGGCCACGGTAGATGACACAGGGGAGTCACAGGAGGAACTGCATCCTGGCTCATCTAATGCACTATGTAGCGAAACAGAGCCTCAGGTAGGACACAGGGCGTCGATGAGCACGTAGGACTGTACTAGCCTCATGATATGAATACAGGCGGTGAGGACACAGGAGTCACAGTGAGGACCAGTGAACTGTCCATCTGAGCCCCCTAAACAGATATAGAGCTCATGTAACTGACACAGAGTAAGAGTGAGGACACAGTGCAGGACCTGTGCTCATCCTGAGCCTCCACTACATGATCAGAATACTAGAGCCTCAGTGTAGACTGACACAGGAGAGTCACAGAGTGAGGACACAGTGCAGGACCTGTGCTCATCCTGAGCCTCCACTGTATGATCAGAATACTAGAGCCTCAGTGTAGACTGACACAGGGGAGTCACAGAGTGAAGGACACAGTGCAGGACCTGTGCTCATCCGTCATCCAGGTTTCCCAGACACTGATTGATGGTTCTGCACCGGGTGGGTGTTGGAGCTCTCGTGGTCGGTGATGTGCCCCATTTTGGGGCATCTGGATATTTTTGGTGGCTCGGTGCACTCAGTCTCTATATGTGAATATTCCTCTCCGGTGTTTGAGGTGCGACATTTCCACCTGCCACAAAAATAGGTACAAAGTGGAGAGAATGAATTATCACTAACAGCGGAGCGTCATCATCATCATCTCCTGGACATGAATATTCAATATCTGACACAGACACACAACTGACGAGAGACACAAAGTATAACAAAGACACAACACACAACTGACGAGAGACAAAGCATAACAAAGACAACACACAACTGACGAGAGACACAAAGTATAACAAAGACACAACACACACAACTGACGAGAGACACAAAGTATAACAAAGACACACAACACACAACTGACGAGAGACACAAAGTATAACAAAGACACAACACACACAACTGACGAGAGACACAAAGTATAACAAAGAAACAACACAACTGACGAGAGACACAAAGTATAACAAAGACACAACACAACTGACGAGAGACACAAAGTATAACAAAGACACACAACACACAACTGACGAGAGACACAAAGTATAACAAAGAAACAACACAACTGACGAGAGACACAAAGTATAACAAAGACACAACACAACTGACGAGAGACACAAAGTATAACAAAGACACAACACACACAACTGAAGAGAGACACAAAGTATAACAAAGACACACAACACACAACTAAAGAAGGAGACACAAATCTATAGGAAAGACATGTAACAAAAAACAACACACAACTGAAGAGGGATGCACAATGTATAACAAAGACAACTAATTAGAAAGACATAAAGTTTAACACACAGCTTAAGACACACAACACAAACAACGCACAACTAAAGAGAAAGACAAAAAATTAACAAAGACATAAAAAGACACACAACACCGAACTATAGAGAGACACAAAATATATCAAAGACACAGCACAAACAACACACACAACTAAAGAGAGACAAAATATAACAAAGATACTCAACACACAACTAATAAATAACCGAGAAACACAACAAACACAACTAAAGAGGGAGACACAAAGTATAACAAAGACACACAACTAATGAGCAAAATATAACAGACACAAAACAAAACTAATGAAACACACAATGAATATAACAGAGACAAAGACTAGCAATAAATAAGTAATGACAAAACACACAAAATTTAACAAAGACACACAACTAAAGAGTGAGAAAGAAACAAAACATAACAAAAACACAAAATACAACTAAAGATATACAACAGGACACAACACAAAATATATACACATACACAGATACAACTAAAAATATATGGTTCCATAGCACGCAACTAAAGACAGATACAAGCACACACAGTTATACACACAGATATAGTCATCATGTGTCACATTCACAAACAGTTCACGCAACTCAAATTTGGAAGAACAGAAAGAAGGACCAGTTGTGTGGAGCGCGGAGCCCAGTGCGACAACTCATCACCACACACTGAGACACAGCCAAAGCTTCACCCATTTGTCCGGGAGGCCGTGAATCTCTCACCTTCTGGTGTCCCGGTGACTGGACGGGAGGCCGTGAATCTCTCACCTTCTGATGTCCCGGTGACTGGACGGGGAGGACGTGAATCTCTCACCTTCCGGTGTCCCTGGTGACTGGACGGGAGGTCGTGAATCTCTCACCTTCCGGTGTCCCCAGTGACTGGACGGGAGGACGTGAATCTCTCACCTTCCGGTGTCCCCGGTGACTGGACGGGAGGACGTGAATCTCTCACCTTCCGGTGTTCCCGGTGACTGGACGGGAGGACGTGAATCTCTCACCTTCCGGTGTCCTGGTGACTGGACGGGAGGACGTGAATCTCTCACCTTCCGGTGTCCCCGGTGACTGGACGGGAGGACGTGAATCTCTCACCTTCCGGTGTCCTGGTGACTGGACGGAAGGCCGTGAATCTCTCACCTTCCGGTGTCCCCGGTGACTGGACGGGAGGCCGTGAATCTCTCACCTTCCGGTGTCCGCGGTGACTGGACGGGAGGCTGTGAATCTCTCACCTTCCGGTGTCTTCGGTGACTGGACGGGAGGCCGTGAATCTCTCACCTTCTGGTGTCCCGGTGACTGGACGGGAGGCCGTGAATCTCTCACCTTCCGGTGTCCCCAGTGACTGGACGGGAGGCCGTGAATCACTCACCTTCCGGTGTCCCGGTGACTGGACGGGAGGTCGTGAATCTCTCACCTTCCGGTGTCCCCGGTGACTGGACGGGAGGACGTGAATCTCTCACCTTCCGGTGTCCCCGGTGACTGGACGGGAGGACGTGAATCACTCACCTTCCGGTGTCCCGGTGACTGGATGGGAGGCCGCGAATCTCTCACCTTCCGGGTTCCCCGGTGACTGGACGGGAGGACGTGAATCTCTCACCTTCCGGTGTCCTGGTGACTGGACGGAAGGCCGTGAATCTCTCACCTTCCGGTGTCCCCGGTGACTGGACGGGAGGCCGTGAATCTCTCACCTTCCAGTGTCCCCGGTGACTGGATGGGAGGCCGCGAATCTCTCACCTTCCGGAGTCCCCGGTGACTGGACGGGAGGCCGTGAATCTCTCACCTTCTGGTGTCCCGGTGACTGGACGGGAGGCCATGAATCTCTCTCCTTCCGGTGTCCCGGTGACTGGACGGGAGGTCGTGAATCTCTCACCTTCCGGTGTCCCCAGTGTCTGGACGGGAGGCCGTGAATCTCTCACCTTCCGGTGTCCCGGTGACTGGACGGGAGGACGTGAATCTCTCACCTTCCGGTGTCCCGGTGACTGGACGGGAGGTCGTGAATCTCTCACCTTCCGGTGTCCCCGGTGACTGGACGGGAGGTCGTGAATCTCTCACCTTCCGGTGTCCCGGTGACTGGACGGGGGAGAACGTGAATCTCTCACCTTCCGGTGTCCCGGTGACTGGACGGGAGGCTGTGAATCTCTCACCTTCCGGTGTCCCCAGTGACTGGACGGGAGGCCGTGAATCTCTCACCTTCTGGTGTCCCGGTGACTGGACGGGAGGCCATGAATCTCTCTCCTTCCGGTGTCCCGGTGACTGGACGGGAGGTCGTGAATCTCTCACCTTCCGGTGTCCCCAGTGACTGGACGGGAGGCCGTGAATCACTCACCTTCCGGTGTCCCTGGTGTCTGGACGGGAGGCCGTGAATCTCTCACCTTCCGGTGTCCCGGTGACTGGACGGGAGGACGTGAATCTCTCACCTTCCGGTGTCCCGGTGACTGGACGGGAGGTCATGAATCTCTCACCTTCCGGTGTCCCCGGTGACTGGACGGGAGGTCGTGAATCTCTCACCTTCCGGTGTCCCGGTGACTGGACGGGAGGCTGTGAATCTCTCACCTTCCGGTGTCCCCGGTGGATCCTGATTATCCTGGTCTGGAGTGACGTCATCTGGGCCTTCTGCTTATCTCTAGTTGTGGAGCTATGTGGCGTGGGTGGGGCTACCGGAAGTGGATGGAGCCATGACACACAGATGTACACTCAACTTTATATATCACACTACGTATAGCCTCGTCCATTCATAGCTCCACCCCTACACATAGCCCAATCCCCTCCCTGTAGCCCCTCACCATTCATAGTGCTGCCTACATATAGACCCGCCACTTCATAGCTTCACCCCTCCACAAAAGAAGTATCAAGCCCGTACAGTTAGTTAAGCTCCTGCCTGCAATAATAAAGGTTGTGGGTTCAAGTTCCAGGGAAAGTCACAAAAAGAGTTTTATTTTTTTTTCAATTAGAGAACAAATTACATTTTTGCAATTGTTTTCTAGGAAAAATAAAAATGTGACTTTTTCTTTACCTTGGGTATACCTAACCAGTATACAGGTAAATAGAAACACACTGCTATGTACAATGTATCTCTATGTGCCTGTATAATCAAGGCTGCACCATTCTTCCTGTGGTTCATCAGTTTAGCTCCTGCCTTCAATAATAGAATTTGTATGTTCTAGTTGCAGGGAACCTCAGAAAGAAAGAGAACGTTACATTGTTTTCAATTAGAGAACACATTACATTTTTGCAATTATTTTTAAGTAATTTTATAGGAAAAATAAAAATCTGACTTTTTCTTCACCTCCAGTATACAGGTACATAGAAACACGCTGCTATGTACAGATGAATCTCTATGTACCTGTATAAAGGTACATAGAAACATGCTGCTATGTACAGATGAATCTCTATGTACCTGTATACAGGTACATAGAAACACGGTGCTATGTACAGATTAATTTCTATGTACCTGTATACAGGTACATAGAAACACGTTGCTATGTAAAAATTAATCTCTATGTACCTGTATACAGGTACATAGAAACATGCTGCTATGTACAGATGAATCTCTATGTACCTGTATACAGGTACATAGAAACACGCTGCTATGTACAGATGAATCTCTATGTACCTGTATACATGTACATAGAAACACGCTGCTATGTACAGATGAATCTCTATGTACCTGTATACAGGTACATAGAAACATGTTGCTATGTACAGATGAATCTCTATGTACCAGTATACAGGTACATAGAAACAAGCTGCTATGTACAGATTAATTTCTATTTACGTATATACAGGTACATAGAAACACGCTGCTATGTACAGATGAATCTCTATGTACCTGTATAAAGGTACATAGAAACAAGCTGCTATGTACAGATGAATCTCTATGTACCTGTATAAAGGTACATAGAAACACGCTGCTATGTACAGATGAATCTCTATGTACCTGTATACAGGTACATAGAAACACGCTGCTATGTACAGATGAATCTCTATGTACCTGTATACAGGTACATAGAAACACGCTGCTATGTACAGATGAATCTCTATGTACCTGTATACAGGTACATAGAAACATGTTACTATGTACAGATGAATCTCTATGTACCAGTATACAGGTACATAGAAACAAGCTGCTATGTACAGATTAATTTCTATTTACGTATATACAGGTACATAGAAACACGCTGCTATGTACAGATGAATCTCTATGTACCTGTATAAAGGTACATAGAAACAAGCTGCTGTGTACAGATGAATCTCTATGTACCTGTATAAAGGTACATAGAAACACGCTGCTATGTACAGGTGAATCTCTATGTACCTGTATACAGGTACATAGAAACGCGCTGCTATGTACAGATGAATCTCTATGTACCTGTATAAAGGTACATAGAAACACGCTGCTATGTAAAGATGAATCTCTATGTACCTGTATACAAGTACATAGAAACACGCTGCTATGTACAGATGAATCTCTATGTACCAGTATACAGGTACATAGAAACACGCTGCTATGTACAGATGAATCTCTATGTACCTGTATATAGGTATATAGAAACACGCTGCTATGTACAGGTGAATCTCTATGTACCTGTATACAGGTACATAGAAACATGCTGCTATGTACAGATGAATCTCTATGTACCTGTATAATCTCCCTTGCAGCTCAAGTATACTGAATTCTCCTATCTTCTGCAGTGTGGGCTGTGGCTCATAGCAAGTGCTGCTGCCTGTGCACATACAAGTTATGAGCTTAATTCCCAGAGAGAAGAGTTGTTTCTTTTATGTCTATGCAGAGAGATGTCAGCTCCGCCCCCGAGGAGCTGAAGAACAGGCAGAGATAGTGAGGAAGTTGAGACAAAGCCCTGACGTGCACCAACAGCATGACTGAGCCCTGTGATTGGACCGGTAGGGAGTTACATTGTGACATACACAGACAGGTAGGTTTGTGTGTCTCTATAATAACCAAAAACCCTCCCCATATACTGAAGATGTGAACAAGGCCCAACACTCCGGAGTGATCTGAGTCCGTCCTGCACCGTTCACCGCTGACAGCCAATCATGTAGAGGGTGGCAGCGCTCAGCACCGCCACTGACAGCTGCAGACGAGTCCGACCTCCGCGATGTCCTAACATTTACATATCACCTTTCTTCTAGAATCATCTGAGCGGCGGATTGTGTATATCCACAGAGACGCCTGACACTGGCCAGAGCGCCGGCAGCCACCACCGACAGCGAGATTAACGAGCCGCCAGAGAGGAAACAGGACGGGGCCCGAATATGGGGACTGAGGGATGTCACTGGGGAACCGGGCGTGTCCCCAAACCAGTATACCCCAATATATAACCAGTATACCCAATATATAACCAGTATACAATATATAACCAGTATACATCATATATAACCAGTATACCCCAATATATACCCAGTATACCAATTATAACCAGTATACATCATATATAACCAGTATACCCCAATATATAACCAGTATACCCAATATATAACCAGTATACCATATAACAGTATACCCAATATATAACCAGTATACCCCAATATATAACCAGTATACCCATATATAACAGTATACCAATATATAACCAGTATACCCCAATATATAACCAGTATACCCAATATATACCAGTATACCCAATATATAACCAGTATACCCCAATATATAACCAGTATACTCCAAATATAACCAGTATACCCATATATAACAGTATACCCCAATATTAACCAGTATACCTCCATATTAACCAGTACCCCAATATATAACCAGTATACTCCAGATATAACCAGTATACCCATATATAACCAGTTACCCAATATAACCATATACCTCAATATAACAGTATACCCAATATATAACCAGTATACCTCCAATATAACCAGTATACCCAATATATAACCAGTATACCTCCAGATATAAACCAGTATACCTCATATATAACCAGTTACCCCAATATATAACCAGTATACCCCAATATACACCAGTATACCCCAATATATAACCAGTATACCAATATATAACCAGTATACTCATATATAACCAGTATACCCCAATATATAACCAGTATACCCATATAACCAGTATACCCAATTAACAGTATCCCCAAATATATAACCAGTATACTCATATATAACCAGTATAACCCATATATAAACCAGAATACCCAAAATAATAACCATATATACCCCTATATACCAGTTAACCCAATATATAACCAGTTAACCCCAATATAACCAGTATACCTCAATATAACAGTATACCATATATACCCATATATAACCAGTATACCCCAATATATAACCAGTATACCCCAATATATAACCAGTATACCCCATATATAACCAGTATACTCCATATATAATAACCAGTATACCCATATATAACCAGTATACCCCAATATATACCAGTATACCCCAATATATAACCAGTATACCCCAATATATAACCAGTATACTCCAATATATAACCAGTATACCCCAATATATAACCAGTATACCCCATATATAATAACCCAGTATACCTCCATATATAACCAGTATCCATAAACAACCCAATATATAACCAGTATACCTCAATATAACCAGTATACCTCATATATAACCAGTATACCCAATATATAACCAGTATACTCCAGATATAACCAGTATACCTCAATATATACCAGTATACCCCAATATAACCAGTATACCCAATATATAACCAGTATACCCCAATATAACCAGTATACCCATATATAACCAGTATACCCCAAAATATAACCAGTATACCCAATATATAACCAGTATACCCAATATATAATAACGTAACCCCAATATAACCAGTATACCTATATATAACCAGTATACCCCAATATATAACCAGTATACCCCAATATATAACCAGTTATACCCCAATATATAACCAGTATACCCAATATATAACCAGTATACTCCATATATAACCAGTATACCCAATATATAACCAGTATACCCCTATATATAACCAGTATACCCCATATTAACCAGTATACCCATATATAACAGTAACCAGATATAACCTATACCTATATATAACAGTATACCCCAATATAACCAGTATACCCATATATAACCAGTATACCTCCAGATATAACCAGTATACCCAATATATAACCAGTATACCCCATATATAACCAGTATACTCAGATATAACCAGTATACCCAATATATAACCAGTATACCCAAATATAACCAGTATACCCAATATATAACCAGTATACCCAGATATAACCAGTATACCCAATATATAACCAGTATACCCAATATAACCAGTATACCCCAATATATAACCAGTATACCCCAATATATAACCAGTATACCCAATATATAACCAGTATACCCCTATATATAACCAGTATACCCACTATATATAACCAGTATACCCCAATATATAACCAGTATACCTCCAGATATATAACCAGTATACCTCCAGATATAACCAGTATACCTCCAGATATAACCAGTATACCCAATATATAACCAGTATACCTCCAGATATAACCAGTATACCCTATATATAACTAGTATACCTCCAGATATAACCAGTATACCCAATATATAACCAGTATACCCTATATATAACTAGTATACCTCCATATATAACCAGTATACCCCATATATAACCAGTATACATCATATATAACCAGTATACCCATATATAACCAGTATACCTCCAGATATAACCAGTATACCTCAATATATAACCAGTATACCTCCAGATATAACCAGTATATTACCATAACCAATATATACCAGTATACCTCCAATATAACCAGTATATCCATATATAACCAGTATACCCTATATATAACCAGTATACCTCCAGATATAACCAGTATACCCAATATATAACCAGTATACCTCCAGATATAACCAGTATACCCTATATATAACTAGTATACCTCCAGATATAACCAGTATACCCAATATATAACCAGTATACCCTATATATAACTAGTATACCTCCATATATAACCAGTATACCCCATATATAACCAGTATACATCATATATAACCAGTATACCTCCATATATAACCAGAATACCCTATATATAACTAGTATACCTCCAGATATAACCAGTATACCCCAATATATAACCAGTATACCTCCATATATAACCAGTATACATCATATATAACCAGTATACCTCCAGATATAACCAGTATACCTCCATATATAACCAGTATACCCTATATATAACTAGTATACCTCCAGATATAACCAGTATATCCCATATATAACCAGTATACCCCATATATAATCAGTATACCCCAATATATAACCAGTATACCTCCATATATAACCAGTATACCCTATATATAACTAGTATACCTCCAGATATAACCAGTATATCCCATATATAACCAGTATACCCCAATATATAATCAGTATACCCCATATATAACCAGTATACCCCAATATATAACCAGTATACCCCAATATATAACCAGTATACCCCAATATATAACCAGAATATCATACTGTATCCTCCGGCCTCGGGGATCACATTGTCTATCTGCTCCTTTGTATGTAAATGCGTCATGTGAATGAGGCCCTGGGGAGGTGGTGAGACAAGGCAGCGCCCCCTGACAGATGACCCATGTGCTGCTCCTAATGATGACTCACATTTAGTAATTCAGTAACAGGCCTGGCTCCCGGACACAATGTGAGGAATCTGCAGAACATCATAGTTTGATGGGTGAGATAATAAACGCCTCGTCCACGTCTCAGCCTGTCAACCTGTCAGCACCGCTAATAACCGCCAAGAGACAAGTGCAGCCGCGGACAGAGCGGATACACAGTCCCATGTTACACAATTACAATGTACCTGTAAAGAGACGACGCTACACGGATACGGATAGGGTCACACTACCGGTAATGGCACCTTTTAATGGTGCTGCGCTAAAGACTGAACGCATAGTGTTAATGCTAAGCACATCAGCAGCAATCGCTGAGTCACACACGGCTGGGGCTGGGTCACACATAGCTGAGTGTTTCTCTGCCGCCTCCTAACCTGAGTCCGTTTTTGGAAATTGCGATGTTTGCTTCTAAAAAACGCTATGCATTATCAGATGCGATTACCATAGGGCCCCATGTTAAAAAAAACGCCATGTTCTCTATGTTGTAGAGGTCTCTGTTCTCTGTGTTGTAGCAGTGTCTGTTCCCCATGTTGTAGCGGTGTCTGTTCCCCATGTTGTAGCGGTGTCTGTTCCCCATGTTGTAGCGGTGTCTGTTCCCCATGTTGTAGCGGTGTCTGTTCCCCATGCTGTAGCGGTGTCTGTTCCCCATGCTGTAGCGGTGTCTGTTCCCCATGCTGTAGCGGTGTCTGTTCCCCATGCTGTAGCGGTGTCTGTTCCCCATGCTGTAGCGGTGTCTGTTCCCCATGCTGTAGCGGTGTCTGTTCCCCATGCTGCAGCGGTGTCTGTTCCCCATGCTGTAGCGGTGTCTGTTCCCCATGCTGTAGCGGTGTCTGTTCCCTATGCTGTAGCGGTGTCTGTTCCCCATGCTGTAGCGGTGTCTGTTCCCTATGCTGTAGCGGTGTCTGTTCCCCATGCTGTAGCGGTGTCTGTTCCCCATGCTGTAGCGGTGTCTGTTCCCCATGCTGTAGCGGTGTCTGTTCCCCATGTTGTAGCGGTCTCTGTTCCCCATGCTGTAGCGGTGTCTGTTCCCCATGTTGTAGCGGTCTCTGTTGTCTCTACCTGCTTGTGATTGGGCAATAGACACAGAGGGATGAAGTTCACACCCCCAAGGAAAAGTCACAAAAAATCCCCAACACTTATCTCATTAAGAGCCCTCCTGTCCCCATATATTGAGGTGTCTGTGCCTCCTGTATGGATCATTTTGGGGTGCGGCCCCTACACTGACTCCTGTCCTCCATATATTGGGGTGTCTGTGCCTCCTGTATGGATCATTTTGGGGTGCGGCCCCTACACTGACTCCTGTCCTCCATATATTGGGGTGTCTGTGCCTCCTGTATGGATCATTTTGGGGTGCGGCCCCTACACTGACTCCTGTCCTCCATATATTGGGGTGTCTGTGCCTCCTGTATGGATCATTTTGGGGTGCGGCCCCTACACTGACTCCTGTCCTCCATATATTGGGGTGTCTGTGCCTCCTGTATGGATCATTTTGGGGTGCGGCCCCTACACTGACTCCTGTCCTCCATATATTGGGGTGTCTGTGCCTCCTGTATGGATCATTTTGGGGTGCGGCCCCTACACTGACTCCTGTCTTCCATATATTGGGGTGTCTGTGCCTCCTGTATGGATCATTTTGGGGTGCAGCACCCACACATTGTTCCGTCTGTCGCTCTGCGGATCTCATTACCGCTGGTTAATTAGCGGCGGGGCCTGATGCTACATTGTATAATGAGAACCTCGCGCTCATCTTCATCCCACAAAGAGAAATGTTTGCAATATTGTAACAATTTCCCGGCGACGCCTTCATATCTAGGGCAGCGTTTTTGGCAGGAGCCTCCATTACCAATTATTCTCAAAAGCCCCTCGCACTAACTGAGCACCCCAAACATATTCTTGGCTTCTGTGCCAAGCGGCAGCATGTAAACAAGGTGGCAGATGGCGCGGGCATGTTGGGATATTTTTATCCGCCTGTGCGTTCTCAGCGCTGACCCCAGAACACTCGGGTTTGCCGTCTCCTCTCTCGTGTTGGGAAACAGATGACTGTGAATCCACAGACATTTTCTCCAGAGATCTGGTTGAGAATTGTTACTTCGGGGCCCCGCTCCCTCCGAGACAAGGAACAGTTAGTGTCCAATCAGGGGACAGTGTGCTGAACACGGGGTCTGATGAGCCATCATAATTCTATATGCCTGACCCCAGTCTAAAACCGTCATCGTCAATCATCGTCAATCATCGTCAATCATCATCCACCATCATCCGTCATTGACCATCATCGTTCATCATCATTGTCCATCATTGTCCATCATTGTCCATCATCGTCCATCATCATCATCATAGTCCGTCATCGTCCATCATCGTCGTCCATCATCGTCCATCATCGTCGTCCATCATCGTTCATCATCGTCCATCATCATTCATCATCACTGTCCATCATTGTCCATCATCGTCCATCATCATCATCATAGTCCGTCATCGTCCATCGTCGTCCATCATCGTCCATCATCGTCGTCCATCATCGTTCATCATCGTCCATCATCATTCATCATCATTGTCCATCATTGTCCATCATTGTCCATCATTGTCCATCATTGTCCATCATCGTCCATCATCATCATAGTCCGTCATCGTCCGTCATCGTCCATCATCGTCGTCCATCATTGTCCATCATCGTCCATCATCATCATAGTCCGTCATCGTCCGTCATCGTCCATCATCGTCGTCCATCATCGTCCATCATCGTCGTCCATCATCGTTCATCATCGTCCATCATCATTCATCATCATTGTCCATCATTGTCCATCATCGTCCACCATTGTCCATCATCGTCCATCATCATCATCATCATAGTCCGTCATCGTCCGTCATCATCCATCATCGTCGTCCATCATCGTCCATCATCATCCACCATCGTCCACCATCATCCGTCATTGACCATCATCGTTCATCATCATCATCGTCCGTCATCGTCCGTCATCATCCATCATCATCGTCCATCATCATCCACCATCGTCCACCATCATCCGTCATTGACCATCATCGTTCATCATCATCATCATAGTCCGTCATCGTCCGTCATCATCCATCATCGTCGTCCATCATCGTCCATCATCGTGCATCATTGTCCATCATTGTCCATCATTGTCCATCATTGTCCATCATCGTTCATCATCATTGTCCATCATTGTCCACCATTGTTCATCATCGTCCATCATCATCATCATAGTCCGTCATCGTCCGTCATCATCCATCATCATTGTCCATCATCGTTGTCCATCATTGTCCATCATCGTCCATCATCATCATCATCATCCGTCATCATCCATCATCATCGTCCATCATCGTGCATCATTGTCCATCATCGTTCATCATCATTGTCCATCATTGTCCACCATTGTTCATCATCGTCCATCATCATCATCATAGTCCGTCATCGTCCGTCATCATCCATCATTGTCGTCCATCATCGTGCATCGTTGTCCATCATCGTCCATCATCGTCGTCCATCATCGTGCATCGTTGTCCATCATCGTCCATCATCATCATCATCATCCGTCATCATCCATCATCATCATCCATCATTGTCCATCATCATCAACCATCGTCCATCATTGTCTATCATCATTCATCATCATCCATCATTGTCCTTCATAGTCCATAGTTGGGTTAAACTTGTTAAAATTTATGTTCGTGTGTCATGAACGATCAATGAATCTGACAACTGAATGGACAAAAATACCGCTCCACCGTAGTACTGCCATAAAGTGACCTCATAATACTGCTATATGGTGCTCAATGAGAGCATCCCATCGGAGGATTGCCCTGCTCACCTATGGGCCAGTCCTAGCCTGCCTGTATCACGACCAGTATCTGGCAGGAGCATCTGCTGCAGAGGAGCCCACCGGAGGATTGCCCTGGTCACCTATGGGCCAGTGACATACTGCTGCAGAGGAGCCCACCGGAGGATTGCCCTGGTCACCCGTTGGCCAGTCCAAGTCTGCCTGTATCTCCCAGTATCTGGCAGGAGCATCTGAGGCGCCCCCAGGTCGTGGGGCACTCGGGGTCGGGCCGGTGCGGTCTCTCTGGGATCACAGTAGTCCTGACCTGGTCCCGTGGCCTGGGCTCAGTCCAAAAAGGATGGGGTTACTTACAGGGGATTTTGTCGTGACGCCACCCGGGGTATGAGGTCAGTGGGGACCACCGCTGTCGTATTCCCGCTGGGGATGGTGACTTAGGGCAGCGTGGGATGGTAAGCCCTCCTTGGGTAGGGCTGAGGGTCCTCAGGGCAGATGTAAGTAGTCTATATGTGGGATGCAGGGCGATAGGCACAAGTAACGGGCAGAGTCACTGTTTGTAGTTTTCTCAGTCCTTTACTGGAGCAGATGGTAGCAGCTGTCCATGGAGTCTGGAGAGCAACTCGGGGTAATTCTCACCCGGCCGGGTCTTTGGCTCCCGTACTGCGCTATGTATTGGCTCCTGCAGTTGCATAAGCTGATCTGCCGGCCCTGTCTCGTCCTGTGAGGTACCGGTATGACTGGCAACTCGAGTCCTTTACTTATACCCTGTTCCCGGGTGTCAGTGTCTCTGAACTCTCTCTCCATTGCTGTGTCTGTGGGTACAGTGTGGCTGAGAATCTGGAATCCCCACTGTCCGGTGTAGACTGCCGGGATGTGAGACCCTGCACAGTCTCGCACTCCGGTGTCCGTTCTATGCGCCTTTCCTCTGGGGGGAGCTGGAGTTGCTCAGTCTCCCAGGTGTGTTCTTGCTTCTCCTTTCCTCAGACCTTAGCCTTAGGCCTGGTGTTAGTGGACCTTGGGATGAGCTTAGCACAGCTCCTTTACACCCAGGTCTTCTTCACAGTCCTCATAGGAACTAAACTGAACTCGCTCCTCCCAGACCAGAATATATAGGGGAGCTCACCCTGAAGCCGGGCTTGGTCTCCCCCTTCTGGCTAGGAGGTGTTGGTGTTGTGTGTGTGTGTGTTGCCGGATGAGAATACCCTTTGTTGCTCTCTGGTGACACCAGCACCCGGGGCAGTGATGACACTGTGGTACTTTGACCCAGGGGTGCCAGACATCTGCTGCAGAGGGGCCCACTGGAGAATTGCCCTCCTCACCCATGGACCAGTCTGAGCCTGCCTGTATCTCCCAGTATATGGTAGGGGTGTCCGCTGCAGAGGGGCCCACCGGAGGATTGCCCTGCTCACCTGTGGGCCAGCCCTAGCCTGCCTGTATCTCCCAGTATCCGGCAGGAGCATCTGCTGCAGAGGGGCCCACCGGAGGATTGCTCTGCTCACCTGTTGGCCAGGCCGAGCCTGCCTGTATCTCCCAGTATCTGTAAGGAGCGTCCGCTGCAGAGGGGCCCACCGGAGGATTGCCCTACTCACCTGTTGGCCAGGCCGAGCCTGCCTGTATCTCCCAGTATCTGTCAGGAGCGTCTGCTGCAGAGGGGCCCACTGGAGGATTGCCCCGCTCACCCCGTTGGCCAGGCCGAGCCTGCCTGTATCTCCCAGTATCTGTCAGGAGCGTCCGCTGCAGAGGGGCCCACCGGAGGATTGCCCTGCTCACTTGTTGGCCTGTCCCAGCCTGCCTGTATCTCCCAATATCCAACAGAAGTGTCTGCTGAAGAGGGGCCCACCAGCGGATTGCCCTGCTCACACCGTTGGCCAGGCCGAGCCTGCCTGTATCTCCCAGTATCTGTCAGGAGCGTCCGCTGCAGAGGGGCCCACCGGAGGATTGCCCTACTCACCCGTCGGCCAGGCCGACCCTGCCTGTATCTCCCAGTATCTGTCAGGAGCGTCCACTGCAGAGGGGCCCACCGGAGGGTTGCCCTACTCACCCGTTGGCCAGGCCGACCCTGCCTGTATCTCCCAGTATCTGTCAGGAGCGTCCGCTGCAGAGGGGCCCACCGGAGGATTGCCCCGCTCACACCGTCGGCCAGGCCGACCCTGCCTGTATCTCCCAGTATCTGGCAGGAGCGTTTGCTGCGGAATCATAGGGTTCATGTGATACTTAATAACTGGTGATCTGTAAAGCAGCGATGATACATGGAGTATCACATTGTTCCAGTGATGGTGACGCCCCGGTCGTGGCGCGCCGCACTCAGCGTCAGTGTTGATGCTGCTCCTCTGACCTTAATGATAGTTTTGCTGTTCGTCTAATGTACGACGATGGTACATAAGGTCAGTGAGCGGCGGAGATGGACGTGCGAGGCCGGGGGAGGGGGGACGTGCCGCCATTTCATGATCATTGACGTGGCCTCAGATTGTATCAGCGGGGAACAATGCGCTTTCTGTTCTGTAACGCGGCACAATGGCCCAGAATAGAAGTAATCTTCCTCTCCGCGCTGACAATGGCCTCTCGTGGCCCCGCCGCCCCCCAGATTAGCCGATCCTTCAATGTTCTTCTGTCTCCGCTGAACTTGTGGGAAAAGATGTAAGAAAAAAAAGACAAAAGCGACTCGGTATCAGCGCAATTATCACCGCCGCCGAGACGCCATTATTACCCTACACAATGTACTGCAACAATGAGCGTCCGTGCCGCCATTAGGAATCAGTGTGTGCGGTTCACCAGTAATTGGTAGAGACGGTTCAATACCGGCAAAACCATAGCCCGAAACCGGTGCAGACCACGTACACAGGACACGGTGCAGACCACGTACATAGGACACGGTGCAGACCACGTACACAGGACACGGTGCAGACCACGTACATAGGACACGGTGCAGACCACGTACACAGGACACGGTGCAGACCACGTACACGGGACACGGTGCAGACCACATACATAGGGCACAGTGCAGACCACGTACATAGGACACGGTGCAGACCACGTACACAGGACACGGTGCAGACCACGTACATAGGACACGGTGCAGACCACGTACACAGGACACGGTGCAGACCACGTACATAGGGCACAGTGCAGGCCACGTACACAGGACACGGTGCAGACCACGTACATAGGGCACAGTGCAGGCCACGTACACAGGACACGGTGCAGACCACGTACATGGGACACGGTGCAGACCACGTACATAGGACACGGTGCATACCACGTCCATAGGACACGGTGCAGACCACGTACATAGGACACTGTGCAGACCACGTACATAGGGCACGGTGCAGACCACGTACACAGGACACGGTGCAGACCACGTACACAGGACACGGTGCAGACCACGTACATAGGACACGGTGCAGACCACGTACATAGGACACGGTGCAGACCACGTACATGGGACACGGTGCAGACCACGTACATAGGACACGGTGCAGACAATGTACATAGGGCACAGTGCAGACCACGTACATAGGACACGGTGCAGACCACGTACATAGGACACGGTGCAGACCACGTACATGGGACACGGTGCAGACCACGTACATAGGACACGGTGCAGACAATGTACATAGGGCACAGTGCAGACCACGTACATAGGACACGGTGCATACCACGTCCATAGGACACGGTGCAGACCACGTACATAGGACACGGTGCAGACCACGTACATAGGACACGGTGCAGACCACGTACATAGGACACGGTGCAGACCACGTACATGGGACACGGTGCAGACCACGTACATAGGACACGGTGCAGACCACGTACACAGGACATGGTGCAGACCACGTACATAGGACACGGTGCAGACCACGTACACAGGACACGGTGCAGACCACGTACATAGGACACGGTGCAGACCACGTACATAGGACACGGTGCAGACCACGTACATAGGACACGGTGCAGACCACGTACACAGGACACGGTGCAGACCACGTACATAGGACACGGTGCAGACCACATACATAGGGCACAGTGCAGACCACATACATAGGACACGGTGCACACCACGTACACAGGACACGGTGCAGACCACGTACACAGGACACGGTGCAGACCACATACATAGGGCACAGTGCAGACCACGTACATAGGACACGGTGCAGACCACATACATAGGGCACAGTGCAGACCACGTACATAGGACACGGTGCAGACCACGTACACAGGACACGGTGCAGACCACATACATAGGACACGGTGCAGACCACGTACATAGGACCCGATGCAGACCACACACACGACACGGTGCTGACCACGTATACAGGACAGTGCAGACCACGGGATATGGTGTTGACCATACACTGGACACGATTTGGACCACGGGACACGGTGTGGACCACCTACACCGGACACGGTGCAGACAACGTACACTGGACATGGTACAGACCAAATACACAGGGAAATGGTGCAGACCACGGACATGAGACACAGTGCAGACCATGCACACAGAACCTGATGCAGACCAGCAAACAGGACACAGTGCAGACCACATATACAGGACACGGTGCAGACCACTAACACGGGACACGAGATAGCACGAGAACCACCATCAGTACATTAATGTGTTACCCTCACCAACACAGAGAACACAGCACCAAAACCACCATGAGTACAGGATTATATAACCAGAATTACCATCAGTACATGAATACAGCACCAGAAACACTCTGGGTACATAAATACAGGACCAAAACCATAATCAGCACATGAGTACACTACCAGAATTATCATCAGTGCAGGAACACATCACCAGAACCATAATCAGTACATGAAAACATCTAGACACCGACCATTAGTAAATACATGAAGCCCCATCCTTCTGTTTTCAGGGGTCTGGCAGAGGCTTTGTACTCTTCATGGAGGAGCAGTCTGAACCATAGTTTACCCGCCCGCTATCTCATGTGTTAATGGCAATGGGCGCCATCATTTATGTACACATTACTGAATATTTAGCATTTGTTCCATCAAATTCTGTGAGAAAATATTGGCGCCCATTGTGCTCGCTGCAGTGGATTGACGCCTGCCCGGGTCTGGAAACATTCTAAAGATACACGATACATTGTAACAAAAGCAGCAACTCCTGGAGACGTCACTCATTGCTCACAGTCTGTGCAGGAGAAATCCACGGCCCGCTCCTCGCAGATGTCGGGCTTGGACGAGCGCCACTGAGAATTTGGATTGCGCCTCACTTTACCCAAATGATTCCAGCGTCTCGTGAAGAGCAATTGGCAAACGCTGCAACAGGAAAATAGGAAATGAGTCTGAAAACATGAAGAATATTTGACTAAAACTCCTCGAGCTGATTGTTCTGGAGATGAGACCAGGCTCACAGCAGGTGACGGGGCACTGGGGAGACACTTGTCACAGCAGGTGACGGGATGCTGGGGAGACACTTGTCACAGCAGGTGACGGGATGCTGGGGAGACACTTGTCACAGCAGGTGATGGGGTGCTGGGGAGACACTTGTCACAGCAGGTGACGGGGCACTGGGGAGACACTTGTCACAGCAGGTGACGGGGTGCTGGGGAGACACTTGTCACAGCAGGTGATGGGATGCTGGGGAGACACTTGTCACAGCAGGTGACGGGGTACTGGGGAGACACTTGTCACAGCAGGTGATGGGGTGCTGGGGAGACACTTGTCACAGCAGGTGACGGGCCGCTGGGGAGACACTTGTCACAGCAGGTGACGGGATGCTGGGGAGACACTTGTCACAGCAGGTGACGGGATGCTGGGGAGACACTTGTCACAGCAGGTGACGGGAAGCTGGGGAGATACTTGTCACAGCAGGTGATGGGATGCTGGGGAGACACTTGTCACAGCAGGTGACGGGCCGCTGGGGAGACACTTGTCACAGCAGGTGACGGGATGCTGGGGAGACACTTGTCACAGCAGGTGACGGGATGCTGGGGAGATACCTGTCACAGCAGGTGACGGGATGCTGGGGAGATACTTGTCACAGCAGGTGATGGGATGCTGGGGAGACACTTGTCACAGCAGGTGACAGGGCGCTGGGGAGACAGTTGTCACAGCAGGTGATGGGATGCTGGGGAGACACTTGTCACAGCAGGTGACGGGGTACTGGGGAGACACTTGTCACAGCAGGTGACGGGGTACTGGGGAGACACTTGTCACAGCAGGTGATGGGGTGCTGGGGAGACACTTGTCACAGCAGGTGATGGGATGCTGGGGAGACACTTGTCACAGCAGGTGACGGGGTACTGGGGAGACACTTGTCACAGCAGGTGATGGGGTGCTGGGGAGACACTTGTCACAGCAGGTGATGGGATGCTGGGGAGACACATATCACAGCAGGTGATGGGGTGCTGGGGAGACACTTGTCACAGCAGGTGACGGGTACTGGGGAGACAGTTGTCACAGCAGGTGACGGGATGCTGGGGAGACACTTGTCACAGCAGGTGATGAGGTGCTGGGGAGACACTTGTCACAGCAGGTGATGGGGTGCTGGGGAGACACTTGTCACAGCAGGTGATGAGGTGCTGGGACACTTGTCACAGCAGGTGATGGGATGCTGGGGAGACACTTGTCACAGCAGGTGATGGGATGCTGGGGAGACACTTGTCACAGCAGGTGATGGGGCGCTGGGGAGACACTTATCACAGCAGGTGATGGGGCGCTGGGGAGACACTTGTCACAGCAGGTGATGAGGTGCTGGGGAGACACTTGTCACAGCAGGTGACGGGATGCTGGGGAGACACTTGTCACAGCAGGTGATGAGATGCGGGGGAGACACTTGTCACAGCAGGTGATGGGGTGCTGGGGAGACACCTGTCACAGCAGGTGATGGGCCGCTGGGGAGACACTTGTCTCAGCAGGTGACGGGATGCTGGGGAGATTCTTGTCACAGCAGGTGATGGGGCGCTGGGGTGACACTTGTCAGCAGGTGACGGGGTGCTGGAGAGACACTTGTCTCAGCAGATGACGGGGCACTGAAAAGACACTTGTCTCAGCAGGTGACGGGGCACTGGAGAGACACTTGTCACAACAGGTGACGGGGTGCTGGGGAGACACTTGTCACAGCAGGTGACGGGGTGCTGGGGAGACCCTCGTCAGCAAGTGACGAGGTGCTGGGGAGACACTTGTCAGCAGGTGACGGGATGCTGGGGAGACACTTGTCAGCAGGTGACGAGATGCTGAGGAGACACTTGTCACAGCAGGTGATGGGATGCTGGGGAGACACTTGTCACAGCAGGTGATGGGATGCTGGGGAGATACCTGTCACAGCAGGTGACGGGATGCTGGGAGACACTTGTCAGAGCAGGTGATGGGATGCTGGGGAGATACCTGTCACAGCAGGTGACGGAATGCTGGGGAGATACCTGTCACAGCAGGTGACGGCGTGCTGGGGAGACACTTGTCTCAGCAGGTGACGGGGCACTGGAGAGACACTTGTCAGAGCAGGTGACGGGGTGCTGGGGAGACACTTGTCAGCAGGTGATGAGGTGCTGGGAAGACACTTGTCACAGCAGGTGACGGGGTGCTGGGGAGACACTTGTCACAGCAGGTGACGGGGTGCTGGGGAGACACTTGTCAGCAGGTGATGGGATGCTGGGGAGATACCTGTCACAGCAGGTGATGGGATGCTGCGGAGATACCTGTCACAGCAGGTGATGGGGTGCTGGGGAGAGACGTGTCACAGCAGGTGATGGGATGCTGGGGAGATACCTGTCACAGCAGTGATGGGGTGCTGGGAGACTCTTGTCTCAGCAGGTGACGGGGCACTGGGGAGACACTTGTCACAGCAGGTGACGGGATGCTGGGGAGATACCTGTCACAGCAGGTGATGGGGTGCTGAGGAGACACTTGTCACAGCAGGTGATGGGGCACTGGAGAGACACTTGTCACAGCAGGTGATGAGGTGCTGGGAAGACACTTGTCACAGCAGGTGACGGGGTGCTGGGGAGACACTTGTCACAGCAGGTGACGGGGTGCTGGGGAGACACTTGTCAGCAGGTGACGGGGTGCTGGGGAGACACTTGTCAGAGCAGGTGACGGGGTGCTGGGAAGACACTTGTCAGCAGGTGACGGGATGCTGGGGAGACACTTGTCAGCAGGTGACGGGGTGCTGGGGAGACACTTGTTACAGCAGACTTATTTCGTCACTCAGCAGATTTGTAACCAGATTCTGATTAGTAACTTGTTCCCCTCTAGATTGTCAGCAATGATGTCACAGTGTGGATCCTCAGGCTCATGCTGGTTCCACATGTGACATCAGCCGCACAATGACATCATCATGTCTTGGCTTTGCCCAGGCTACAGTTGGGATTGATAAGACAACTGTTGGGGCACTGTGCACTTATGTATTACTATATCTGTATCTGGACAATCTATGGTTTTCTTTATCTAATCACTCTATGGTTTGCTGTATCTGGGCACTCTATGGTTTGCTGTATCTGGGCACTCTATGGTTTGCTGTATCTGGGCACTCTATGGTTTGCTGTATCTGGGCACTTTATGTCATGCTGTATCTGGGCACTCTATGGTTTGCTTTATCTGGGCACTCTATGGTTTGCTTTATCTGGGCACTCTATGGTTTGCTGTATCTGGGCACTCTATGGTTTGCTGTATCTGGGCACTTTATGTCATGCTGTATCTGGGCACTCTATGGTTTGCTGTATCTGGGCACTCTATGGTTTGCTTTATCTGGGCACTCTATGGTTTGCTGTATCTGGGCACTCTATGTCATGCTGTATCTGGGCACTCTATGGTTTGCTGTATCTGGGCACTCTATGGTTTGCTGTATCTGGGCACTCTATGGTTTCTTGTATCTGGGCACTCTATGTCATGTTGTATCTGGGCACTCTATGGTTTGCTGTATCTGGGCACTCTATGTCATGCTGTATCTGGGCACTCTATGGTTTCTTGTATCTGGGCACTCTATGTCATGCCTTTTGTGGGTAGTTTATACCATGCTTTATCTGTGCACACTAATTATTTAGGTGGCTGAACCCAATGGCATATGGAGTCCAAATTGTCCTCACCTGCAGGGGGCAGTATCAAGCAAAATAAAATCTACTTATATATTGTATGTATATCCCTGTTTTGGAGAGATCATGCTGTCCTGGGGGCTTGTGACATCTCTCTATCACTTCAGTCTTTCGCGTTGGGGGGTCCCTCCAAAGTCAGTGCACTCAATGCGAGTTCCTGATGATAATTGCTGGTGAAGAGTCGCCCTCTCCGTACAATGGGCCTCATTCACTAACACAAATGGTTTGACCCCTCGGGTCAGGACAGGGCGACGCTGCCTGATTGCTGGAGCAACGTGCACATTGCACCTGGAAAAATTGAGGAAAGTGGCACAATGTGTCCAACGACTTGTGCTGCACAACATGAAACTGTATCAAGTCCTGCAACATTGTATCCATAGAGGAGCAGAATATGACTGAGGTGCACAGAGGGCGCATTCTCAGGGCCCCCCAGTCATTGCAAAAATGTATCAAGTCCTGCAACATTGTATCCACAGAGGAGCAGAATATGACTGAGGTGCACAGAGTCTGAGTGCATTCCCAGGGCCCCTCCAGTCATTGCAAAAATGTATCAAGACCTGCAACATTGTATCCACAGACGAGCAGAATATGACTCGTTTTAGCCCCTTTGGTCCCATCAAAAATGTATCAAGTCCTGCAACATTGTATCCATCCCATCCCTCCATAGTATATGACTGGAGGAGTCAGGATTTGGGGGGTTCCACATTTTGATGATTATTCTGTGGCCCCTGAATCTGTCCCCTCCCCCGCAGTTTATATTTAGGGCCCCGTTATCGCCCCAGTGACCGGGCGGACGCCTGAATTAGCCCGGACCTGTCACCTTCCCGGAGATGTAAATTGCCAGTTAATAATATAATGGGTTCCTGTTCCTTATAAAGCCGAGGTGTAAATGATTAATAACGCTGCGGCTCGTGTTGCAGGCGTGACTGCGGTCTCCGGAGAGCGCGGCGAGGTGCGACCGAGCCATACACGTCCTTTCATCCACGTTTTTAATTACATTTTCTTAATTGATGTTCGGCTCCGGCAGTCTGATTACAATACACCCGCAAACTTCACGGCTCGCCCTTAATTGTGGGGAACAAACGCAAAACGCAACTTTTCCACAGGGATTAACCCTTTCTACAGAAACATTTTAGGCGGGGACCAATTAAAACCCCAGGTAAAATCCTAATAATGAGCAATTAAGCAGATCCTGATTGTGATACATTGTATCTTTTTATACTCAGAGCTGAAATCACAATTCTGCCTTCATGTCTTGTCTTGGGCGGTGTTCACATACAGTATTCCTTCCCAGAAACCTTCACTATTGGCAGTAAAAATGCTGCATCTAAAACAGCAAAGGTTTGCGCTGGTGCTCAGGTGTCTTTTGTCTACAGGACGTGTTAATAAAGTTACATTTATTCACCAAAAAAGGATCAACATGCAGGAAAAGTGCTAACCATGCGGTTACCATGGTTACCTGAGCTGTGTCCTCGGGTGACCTCACTGACTCACCTGCCGGTGCCATCATTCTGTTCGCGGAGGCCACGGTGACAGAATGTTCTTTCTTTCCTGCGGCCTCCGATGCAGCAGAGATGAGATTGCGAAGTGAACCTCGTGTTCGATGATCATTGGAGGGTATGTTTGCGGTTAATAAATTGGAGAATGAGGGTTCTCAGTGTGTTTTTGTCTAATAAAAGATTTTTTTCTCTGTGTTTTTTTCTAATAAATGTTTTTTTCTGTGAGTGTGTTTATTAACTATTCACTTACTGGATTGGTAATGAGGTATCGGAAGACGCCTGACGTTACCAAGCCAAGGCTTAATAACAAGCGGTCAATCATCAGCTGTCATTAACACCTTCTATCACCCCGATGCCACCGCACCAGAGCACCGGGAAGAGACTGGTACAAATAATTCAAAAGAATAGAATAATCTGCTCCCCTGTATTTTTGATTGCAAGCCAAGGCAAAGCCAGGCAGCTGGGGGTGGCAGCCTGCAGCTGTCCACTTTATCTGCCCTGAGCATGAAAGGTACAGCGGAACCCTAAGCATTTTTTGCCATTATTTGTTTATTTTATACATTATGACAACAGTTTTTTTTGTCATACACTAATGTGTATATAACCAAGCACAGACACTGTACAGATTGTGGAAATGCAGTCTGATTGCAACAGCCAATCACAGGGGCTGTCACAGCCGGTCAGTGCAGTGAATATTCATGAAGGTTAATGGGCGGGACTGGAAGCAGCAGTGGGAGACTGGTGAGATTGATTTATCTATCCTAGCATCTATCTATATACAGAGCCTTGTGAAAGTATTTGGCCCCTATATACAGTGCCTTGTGAAAGTATTCAGCCCCCTATGTATATATACAGTGCCTTGTGAAAGTATTCAGACCCCTATGTATATATACAGAGCCTTGTGAAAGTATTCAGCCCCCTATGTATATATACAGTGCCTTGTGAAAGTATTCAGCCCCCTATGTATATATACAGTGCCTTGTGAAAGTATTCGGCCCCCTATGTATATACAGAGCCTTGTGAAAGTATTCAGCCCCCTATGTATATATACAGTGCCTTGTGAAAGTATTCGGCCCCCTATGTATATATACAGTGCCTTGTGAAAGTATTCAGCCCCCTATGTATATACAGAGCCTTGTGAAAGTATTCAGCCCCCTATGTATATATACAGTGCCTTGTGAAAGTATTCGGCCCCCTATGTATATATACAGTGCCTTGTGAAAGTATTCAGCCCCCTATGTATATATACAGTGCCTTGTGAAAGTATTCGGCCCCCTATGTATATATACAGTGCCTTGTGAAAGTATTTGGCCCCTATATACAGTGCCTTGTGAAAGTATTCAGCCCCCTATATACAGTGCCTTGTGAAAGTATTCAGCCCCCTATATACAGCGCCTTGTGAAAGTATTCAGCCCCCTATGTATATATACAGAGCCTTGTGAAAGTATTCGGCCCCCTATATACAGTGCCTTGTGAAAGTATTCAGCCCCCTATGTATATATAGTGCCTTGTGAAAGTATTCAGCCCCCTAAGTATATACAGTGCCTTGTGAAAGTATTCGGCCCCCTATGTATATATACAGTGCCTTGTGAAAGTATTCGGCCCCCTATATACAGTGCCTTGTGAAAGTATTTGGCCCCCTATATACAGAGCCTTGTGAAAGTATTCGGCCCCCTATATACAGTGCCTTGTGAAAGTATTCGGCCCCCTATATACAGTGCATTGTGAAAGTATTCAGCCCCCTATGTATATATACAGAGCCTTGTGAAAGTATTCAGCCCCCTATGTATATACAGTGCCTTGTGAAAGTATTTGGCCCCCTATATACAGTGCCTTGTGAAAGTATTCAGCCCCCTATGTATATATACAGTGCCTTGTGAAAGTATTCAGCCCCCTAGGTATATATACAGTGCCTTGTGAAAGTATTCGGCCCCCTATATACAGTGCCTTGTGAAAGTATTCACCCCCTATATACTGAGCCTTGTGAAAGTATTCAGCCCCCTATGTATATATACAGTGCCTTGTGAAAGTATTCAGCCCCCTATGTATATATACAGTGCCTTGTGAAAGTATTCGGCCCCCTATATACAGTGCATTGTGAAAGTATTCAGCCCCTATGTATATATACAGTGCATTGTGAAAGTATTCAGCCCCCTATGTATATATACAGTGCCTTGTGAAAGTATTCAGCCCCCTATGTATATATACAGTGCCTTGTGAAAGTATTCAGCCCCCTATGTATATATACAGTGCCTTGTGAAAGTATTCAGCCCCCTATGTATATATACAGTGCCTTGTGAAAGTATTCAGCCCCCTATGTATATATAGAGTGCCTTGTGAAAGTATTCAGCCCCCTATGTATATATACAGTGCCTTGTGAAAGTATTCAGCCCCCTATGTATATATACAGTGCCTTGTGAAAGTATTCAGCCCCCTATGTATATATACAGTGCCTTGTGAAAGTATTCAGCCCCCTATGTATATATACAGTGCCTTGTGAAAGTATTCAGCCCCCTATGTATATATACAGTGCCTTGTGAAAGTATTCAGCCCCCTATGTATATACAGTGCCTTGTGAAAGTATTTGGCCCCTTGATCTTTTCAACCTTTTGCCACATTTCAGGCTTCAAACATAAAGATACAAATTCTAATATTTTGTGAAGAATCAACAACAATCGGGACACAATCGTGAGGGGGAACCAAATTTATTGGAGATTTTACACTTTTGTAACAAATAATAAACTGTAAAGTGCAATATTATTCATCCCCTGAGTTAATCCTCAGTAGCGCCCCCTTGAGTTAATCCTCAGTAGCGCCCCCTTGAGTTAATCCTCTGTAGCGCCCCCTTGAGTTAATCCTCTGTAGCGCCCCCTTGTGCTGTGATTACAGCTGCAGTCTCTTGGGGTTTGTCTCATTCTTCCTTGCAGAACAGCTGGAGCTCAGTGAGGTTGGATTGAGGCGTTTGTGATCAGCAGTTTTCAGCTCTTTCCACTGATTCTCCATTGGATTCAGGTCTGGATGTGACTCGGCCATTCTAACACCTGGAGACGGTGATTTTTGATCCTTTCCATTGTAGATTTTGCTTTATGTTTGGGATCATTGTCTTGTTGGAAGATAAATCTCCGTCCCAGTCTCAGGTCTTTTGCAGACTCCAGCAGGTTTTCTTCCAGAACGGTCCTGTATTTGGCTCTGTCCATCTTCACATCAATTGTAACCATCTTCCCTGTCCCTGTTGAAGAAAAGCCCAAACCATGATACTGCCTCCACCATGTGTGACAGTGGGGATGGTGTTCTGAGGCCACCACCATGTGTGACAGTGGGGATGGTGTTTTGAGGCCTCCACCATGTGTGACAGTGGGGATGGTGTTTTCAGGCCACCACCATGTGTGACAGTGGGGAAGGTGTTTTGAGGCCACCGCCATGTGTGACAGTGGGGATGGTGTTTTGAGGCCTCCACCATGTGTGACAGTGGGGATGGTGTTTTCAGGCCACCACCATGTGTGACAGTGGGGATGGTGTTTTCAGGCCACCACCATGTGTGACAGCGTGGATGGTGTTTTCAGGCCTCCACCATGTGTGACAGTGGGATGGTGTTTTCAGGCCACCACCATGTGTGACAGTGGGGATGGTGTTTTGAGGCCACCACCATGTGTGACAGTGGGGATGGTGTTTTCAGGCCACCACCATGTGTGACAGTGGGGATGGTGTTTTCAGGCCCCCACCATGTGTGACAGTGGGGATGGTGTTTTCAGGCCTCCACCATGTGTGACAGTGGGGATGGTGTTTTCAGGCCTCCACCTTGTGTGACAGCGTGGATGGTGTTTTCAGGCCTCCACCATGTGTGACAGTGGGGATGGTGTTTTGAGACCACCACCATGTGTGACAGTGGGGATGGTGTTTTCAGGCCTCCACCATGTGTGACAGTGGGGATGGTGATTTGAGGCCACCACCATGTGTGACAGTGGGGATGGTGATTTGAGGCCACCACCATGTGTGACAGTGGGGATGGTGTTTTGAGGCCACCACTATGTGTGACAGTGTGGATGGTGTTTTCAGGCCACCACCATGTGTGACAGCGTGGATGGTGTTTTCAGGCCTCCACCATGTATGACAGTGGGGATGGTGTTTTGAGGCCACCACCATGTGTGACAGTGGGGATGGTGTTTTGAGGCCTCCACCATGTGTGACAGTGGGGATGGTGTTTTCAGGCCACCACCATGTGTGACAGTGGGGATGGTGTTTTCAGGCCACCACCATGTGTGACAGTGGGGATGGTGTTTTCAGGCCTCCACCATGTGTGACAGTGGGGATGGTGTTTTCAGGGTGATGAGCTTTGTTGCTTTTACACCACACATATCGTTTTACATTGTGGCCATAGTGTGATTTTGGTTTCCTCTGAGCAGAGCCCCTTATTCCACATGTTTGGGGTCTCCCAGGCGGCTTGTGGTAAACTTCACACCAGACTTTTTATGGATATCTGTGAGAAATGGCTTCTTCTTGCCGCTCTTCCATAAAGGCCAGATTTGTGCAGTGCACGACTGATTGTTGTCCTATGGACAGACTCTCCCACCTCAGCTGTAGATCTCTGCAGTTCATCCAGAGTGATCATGGGCCTTTTGGCCTCATCTCTGATCAGTCTTCTCCTTGTTCCAGATGAAAGTTTAGAGGGACGGCCGGGTGTTGGTAGATTTGCAGTGGGTCTGATCCTCCTTCCATCACTGATCGATCTGTCTGTCTGTCTGTCTGTTTGTCCGTCTATTCTAACAGCATTAAGACCATGTTAAATCCACATGTGATACGGGTGAATAATGTGACACTGCTACTTTTGTCGCCGAGTTTAAATGCAGAGGTGAGTGGCGCCCCCTAAGTGTGAGTCAGTTGAGCACAGGCACCGTGTACCTCCCCCCGACCTCACACCACATTGTTCAGGAAGCGGCAGATATCCTGATATTCCGGGGACACATTGTGACAGAACCGCTCCAGTGATGGTCGGAGAGCGCCTGACTGCTCGTGTCCCCAATAATTCTACATTGTCTGGGATGCTGAGTGGCTGCAGTTCAGCCGTCATTGATTATCACGTTGGCCCCCGGTGTAGGGGTCGGGCCCCGGGGTCACTGCGGGGTGATGGGACTAGTCAGTGACCCGGCACAGTATGGAGGTGTCAGTGATCGCCGTGACTTGTTTCGTCTTCATCACATTGACACCATTTATGTCATATCTGCGGATTTCTCCATCTCTGACCTTTCTACAGTTCAATATAATAGATGTAGATGAGCGACAAAGCGGAGCGGACGGGTGACACCGCAATCCAACCTCACACCAGACCCGGATCCGGAGGAGGGGGCGGCCAAAACATCGCCCACATCATACCAGAAGATGCTTAAAGGACAACACCACTATACAATACCGAACCGAGTGCTGGAGGACACACACACAGTCACCTCCTCCTAATGATCCGAGTGCTGGAGGACACACACGCTCAGTCACCTCCTCCTAATGATCCGAGTGCTGGAGGACACACACGCTCAGTCACCTCCTCCTAATGATCCGAGTGCTGGAGGACACACACGCTCAGTCACCTCCTCCTAATGATCCGAGTGCTGGAGGACACACACGCTCAGTCACCTCCACCTAATGATCCGAGTGCTGGAGGACACACACGCTCAGTCACCTCCTCCTAATGATCCGAGTGCTGGAGGACACACACGCTCAGTCACCTCCACCTAATGATCCGAGTGCTGGAGGACAACACACGCTCAGTCACCTCCTCCTAATGATCCGAGTGCTGGAGGACACACACGCTCAGTCACCTCCACCTAATGATCCGAGTGCTGGAGGACACACACGCTCAGTCACCTCCACCTAATGATCCGAGTGCTGGAGGACACACACGCTCAGTCACCTCCACCTAATGATCCGAGTGCTGGAGGACACACACGCTCAGTCACCTCCACCTAATGAGCCGAGTGCTGGAGGACACACACGCTCAGTCACCTCCTCCTAATGATCCGAGTGCTGGAGGACACACACGCTCAGTCACCTCCACCTAATGATCCGAGTGCTGGAGGACACACACGCTCAGTCACCTCCTCCTAATGATCCGAGTGCTGGAGGACACACACGCTCAGTCACCTCCTCCTAATGATCCGAGTGCTGGAGGACACACATGCTCAGTCACCTCCACCTAATGATCCGAGTGCTGGAGGACACACACGCTCAGTCACCTCCTCCTAATGATCCGAGTGCTGGAGGACACACACGCTCAGTCACCTCCTCCTAATGATCCGAGTGCTGGAGGACACACACGCTCAGTCACCACCACCTAATGAGCCGAGTGCTGGAGGACACACACACAGTCACCTCCATCTAATGAGCCGAGTGCTGGAGGACACACACACAGTCACCTCCACCTAATGATCTGAGAGCTGGAGGACACACACGCTCAGTCACCTCCACCTAATGATCCGAGTGCTGGAGGACACACACGCTCAGTCACCTCCACCTAATGATCCGAGTGCTGGAGGACACACACGCTCAGTCACCTCCACCTAATGATCCGAGTGCTGGAGGACACACACGCTCAGTACCTCCACCTAATGATCGAGGCTGGAGGACACACACGCTCAGTCACCTCCACTAATGATCCGAGTGCTGGAGGACACACACGCTCAGTCACCTCCACCTAATGATCCGAGTGCTGGAGACACACAGTCAGATCACTCCACTAATGATCGAGTGCTGGAGGACACACACGCTCAGTCACCACCATCTAATGAGTCGAGTGCTGGAGGACACACACGTCAGTCACCCTCTAATGATCGAGTGCTGGAGGACCCACGCTCAGTCCTCCCTAATGATCCGAGTGCTGGAGGACACACAGTCAGTCACCACCACCTAATGAGCAGAGTGCAGGAGGACACACACTCTGTCACCTCCTCCTAATGATCCGAGTGCTGGAGGACACACACCTCAGTCACCTCCACCTAATGATCCGAGTGCTGGAGGAACACACGCTCAGTCACCACCACCTAATGAGCGAGTGCTGGAGGACACACACACTACAGTCACCTCCATCTAATGAGCCGAGTGCTGGAGGACACACGCTCAGTCACCTCCATCTAATGAGCCGAGTGCTGGAGGACACACACGCTCAGTCACCTCCATCCTAATGATCCGAGTGCTGGAGGACACACATGCTCAGTCACCTCCATCTAATGAGCCGAGTGCTGGAGGACACACAGCTCAGTCACCCCCACCTAATGATCCGAGTGCTGGAGGACACACACGCTCAGTCACCTCCCACCTAATGATCCGAGTGCTGGAGGACACACACGCTCAGTCACCTCCATCTAATGATCCGAGTGTTGGAGGACACACAGCTCAGTCACTTCCACCTAATGAGCCGAGTGTGGAGGACACACAGCTCAGTCACCTCCATCTAATGATCCGAGTGCTGGAGGACACACACGCTCAGTCACCTCCAACTAATGAGCCGAGTGCTGGAGGACACACACGCTCAGTCACCTCCAACTAATGAGCCGAGTGCTGGAGGACCACACGCTCAGTCACCTCCACCTAATGATCCGAGTGCTGGAGGACACACACGCTCAGTCACCTCCTCCTAATAAGCCGAGTGCTGGAAGGACACACACGCTCAGTCACCTCCACCTAATGAACCGAGTGCTGGAGGACACACACGCTCAGTCACCGCCTCCTAATGATCCGAGTGCTGGAGGACCACACACGCTCAGTCACCTCCTCCTAATGACCGAAAGCTGGAGGACACACACGCTCAGTCACCTCCTCCTAATGATCCGAGTGCTGGAGAACACACACACTCAGTCACCTCCTCCTAATGATCCGAGTGCTGGAGACACACACGCTCAGTCACCTCCATCCTAATGATCCGAGTGCTGGAGGACACACACGCTCAGTCACCTCCCCTAATGATCCGAGTGCTGGAGACACACACCTCAGTCACCTCCTCCTAATGATCCGAGTGCTGGAGGACACCCACACTGCTCAGCCCTGCTACACCGCTCCCTCCTAATGATCCGAGTGCTGGAGGACACACACGCTCAGTCACCTCCTCCTAATGATCCGAGTGCTGGAGAACACACACACTCAGTCACCCCCTCCTAATGATCCGAGTGCTGGAGGACACACACGCTCAGTCACCGCCTCCTAATGATCCGAGTGCTGGAGGACACACACGCTCAGTCACCTCCTCCTAATGACCCGAAAGCTGGAGGACACACACGCTCAGTCACCTCCTCCTAATGATCCGAGTGCTGGAGGACACACACGCTCAGTCACCTCCACCTAATGATCCGAGTGCTGGAGGACACACACGCTCAGTCACCTCCACCTAATGATCCGAGTGCTGGAGGACACACATGCTCAGTCACCTCCTCCTAATGATCTGAGTGGTGGAGGACACACACGCTCAGTCACCTCCACCTAATCATCCAAGTGCTGGAGGTCATACACGTTCAGTCACCTCCTCCTAATGACTCGAGTGCTGGAGGACACACACGCTCAGTCACCTTCTCCTAATGAACCGAGTGCTGGAAGACACACATGCTCAGTCATCTCCACCTACTGATCCGAGTGCTGGAGGACACACACGCTCAGTCACCTCTATATAATGAACCGAGTGCTGGAGGACACACACGCTCAGTCACCTCCTCCTAATGATCCGAGTGCTGGAGGACACACGCGCTCAGTCACCTCCTCCTAATGATCCGAGTGCTGGAAGACACACACGCTCAGTCACCTCCTCCTAATGATCCGAGTGCTGGAGGACACACACGCTCAGTCACCTCCTCCTAATGATCCGAGTGCTGGAGGACACACATGCTCAGTCACCTCCACCTAATGATCCGAGTGCTGGAGGACACACACGCTCAGTCACCTCCTCCTAATGGGCCGAGTGCTGGAGGACACACGCTCAGTCACCTCCATCTAATGAGCCGAGCGCTGGAGGACACACACGCTCAGTCACCTCCTCCTAATGATCCGAGTGCTGGAGGACACACATGATCAGTCACCTCCTCCTAATGATCCGAGTGCTGGAGAACACACACGCTCAGTCACCTCCTCCTAATGATCCGAGTGCTGGAGGACACACACGCTCAGTCACCTCCACCTAATGATCCGAGTGCTGGAGGACACACCCGCTCAGTCACATCCACCTAATGATCCGAGTGCTGGAGGACACACACGCTCAGTCACCTCCTCCTAATAATCTGAGTGCTGGAGGACGCACACGCTCAGTCACCTCCACCTAATGATCCGAGTGCTGGAGGACACACACGCTCAGTCACCTCCTCCTAATGATCCGAGTGCTGGAGGACACACACGCTCAGTCACCTCCATCTAATGAGCCGAGTGCAGGAGGAAAGTGGAACAATATTGTCAGCTGCCAGAGGTAGAAGGAGACTGACTTGCACCAAAGTCATTGTAGCAGCATCACTGGGAAGGAATGCAAGAAAAACAAATGAGAAAAAGATATTTCTGATAGAATAATATCTTGGATTCCACCTTGAGGGGTTTGTTGTATTGTCTGATGTGCAGCACTGGTGGTGACCTGCAGGTGTCACTATTGATTTGCCCCCCCAGACGTTCCTTAGAGGTTGTGGGCCCGGTTATGACCCCCTGATGGTCACTGTCCTGTCCAGGAGACCCCTGTATCCCCTTTGGCCTCCCCATCCTCTATATACCCCTGCACTGACCGCCTCTTCTCGTCTTCTCCATTAGTCTCATATTTGCTTCCCTCTCGTAGATTTGACTTTTTTTATCATCTCATTGTTCCTGTGTTGTTTGAATTCTCAGGGTTTGCAACAAAAGGCTCCGTCCCCCGGGGGGAGAACATTTGCATGCATCGAGTGACGCCTGGGGATGGGATAATTGCTAATGCATATTTATGTAGCAGAAATTTGCCATTTGTTTATGCATAAAATTATCAATAGTGCGGGGTGGCCCCGCCATCGAAAAGCGCGACCTTTTTAGCTTGATAAATAGAAATCAGCTGTTATTGTACAAAGATCAGCCATTTATTCTGTGCGCAGGAATACCGCCGCGAAAATGTATATTGGCTCCAGATATATCATTAAATGGAAGGCCGCTGACCCATTCCTCCCAGTCTATTACACTTCCACTAATGGAAGATGAATGTTCCTCCATAATAAATTGAAATCCTCCCGGCTGCGCCAATCCTCGTCTGTGCCGCAGAGCAGGTGGAGAACTTCAGAGGTCACACAGAAGGGGAAAAAGAGGAAAAAAGATCAAGAGAAGGGAAAAAGAGCAAAAAAGATCAATAGAAGAGGAAAAGGAGCAAAAAAGATCAAGAGAAGGGGAAAAAGAGCAAAAAAGATCAAGAGAAGGGGAAAAAGAAAAGAAGAGGTCAAGATAAGGGCAAAAAAAGGAAAAAAGATCAAGAGAAGGGGAAAAAGAAAAGAAAAGGTCAAGATAAGGGCAAAAAGAGGAAAAAAGATCAAGAGAAGAGGAAAAAAAGTCAATAAGAAAAAGAAAAATCAGAAAGAAAAAGAAAAAAAAAGGAAAAAGAGAAAAAAATAAGAGAAAAAAAACAAAAAAATCAAAAAAAAGAAAATAGAGAGAAAGAGAAAAGAAGAGAAAAGGGAAAGATCAAGAGAAGAGGAAAAAAGATCAGAGAAAGGAAAAAGAGAAAAAAGATCAAGAGAAGGGAAAAAGAGAAAAAGATCAGAAAGGAAAAGGGCAAAAAAGAGATGAAAAAAGGAATCAAGAGAGAAGAGGAAAAAGAGCAAAAAAGATCAATAGAAGAGGGAAAAAGAGGAAAAAGATCAAGAGAAGGGAAAAAGAGCAAAAAAGATCAAGAGAAGAGGAAAAAGAGGAAAAAAGATCAAGAGAAGGGAAAAAGAGCAAAAAGATCAAGAGAAGAGGAAAAAAAGAGCAAAAAAGATCAAGAGAAGGGGAAAAAAAAAAAAAGAAGAGTAAAAAAAGATCAAGAGAAGGAAAAAAAAAAAGAAAGAAAAAAAAGAGAAAAAGATCAAGAGAAGGGAAAAAGAGGAAAAAAGTCAAGAGAGAGGAAAATAGAGAAAAAAGATCAAGAGAAGGGAAAAGAGGAAAAAGATCAAGAGAAGAGGAAAAAGAAGAAAAAAGTATCAAGAGAAGAGGAAAAAGAGCAAAAAAGATCAAGAGAAGGGGAAAAAGAAAAAGTAAGAGAAAAGACAAGAGAAAAAAGAAAGAAAAAGAAAATCAAGAAGGGGAAAAGAAAGAAGAAGAGGAAAAAAAAAAGAGTGAAAAAAGAAAAGGACAAGAAAGAAGAGGAAAAAGAGAAAAAAAGATCAAGAGAAGGGGAAAAGAGGAAAAAGATCAAGAGAAGAGGAAAAAAAGAAAAAGATCAAGAGAAGGAAAAAAGAGCAAAAAATAAAGAGAAGAGGAAAAAGAGGAAAAAGATCAAGAGAAGGGGAAAAAGATCAAGAGAAGGGGAAAAAGAGCAAAAAAAAAAAAGTCAAGAGAAGGGGAAAAAAAGAATAAGAGAAGAAGAAAAAGGGGAAAAAGATCAAGAGAAGAGGAAAAAAGAGCAAAAAAGATCAAGAGAAGGGGAAAAAGAGGAGAAAAGGTCAAGAGAAGGAGAAAAAGAGGAAAAAGATCAAGAGAAGAGGAAAAAGAGCAAAAAAGATCAAGAGAAGAGGAAAAGAGGAAAAAAGGTCAAGTGAAGGGAAAAAAGAGGAAAACAAGATCAAGAAAAGGGGGAAAAGATCAAAAGAAGAGAAAAAGAGCAAAAAAGATGAAGAGAAGAGGAAAAAGTTGAAAAAGATCAAGAGAAGGGGAAAAAGAGGAAAGAAGATTAAGAGAAGGTAAAAAAAAGGAAAAAAGATCAAGAGAAGGGGAAAAAGAGGAAAAAAGTCAAGAGAAGAGGAAATAGAGGAAAAAAAGATCAAGAGAAAAGGAAAAAAAGAAAAAAGAAAGGGAACAAGAGAAAGGAAAAAGAGCAAAAAGATCAAGAGAAGGTGAAAAAGAGGAAAAAGATCAAGAGGAGAGGAAAAAGAGCAAAAAAGATCAAGAGAAGGGAAAGAGAGGAAAAAGATTAAGAGAAGGGGGAAAAAGAGGAAAAAGGAACAAGAGAAGAGGAAAAAGAGCAAAAAAGATCAAGAGAAGGGAAAAGAGAAAAATAAAGTCAAGAGAAGGGAAAAGATGAAAAAAGATCAAGAGGAAGGAAAAAGAGCAAAAAGATCAAGAGAAGGGGGAAAAGAGGAAAAAGATCAAGAGAAGGGGAAAAAGAGGAAAAAGTCAAGAGAAGGGGAGAAAGAAGAAAAAAGATCAAGAGAAGGGGGAAAAAGAGGAAAATAGATCAAGAGAAGGGGAAAAGAAGAAAAAGATCAAGAGAGAGGAAAAAAGAGCAAAAAAGATCAGAGAAGGGGGAAAAGAGGAAAAAGATCAAGAGAAGGGGGAAAAGAGGAAAAAAGTCAAGAGAAGCGCACAAAGAGCAAAAAAAGTCAAGTAAGGGGAAAAGAGGAAGTAGAGTCAAGAGAAGGGAAAAAAGAGAAAAAATCAAGAGAAAGGGAAAAACGGGAAAAAGATCAAGAGAAGAGGAAAAAGGAAAACAAGATCAAAAGAAGAGGAAAAAGAGCAAAAAAGTCAAGAGAAGGGGAAAAAGGAAAAAAGATAAAGAGAAGGGAAAAAAAGAGGAAACAAGATCAAGAGAAGGGAAAAAAAGAAAAAAAATAAGAGAAGAGGAAAAAGAGGAAAAAGATCAAGAAAGGGGAAAAAGATCAAGAGAAGGGAAAAGAGCAAAAAAAAAGTCAAGAAGGAAAAGGGAAAAAAGATAAAGAGAGAGGAGAAAAAGGGGAAAAAGATCAAGAGAAGAGGAAAAAGAGCAAAAAAGATCAAGAGAAGGGGAAAAAAGAGAGAAAAAGGTCAAGAGAAGGAGAAAAAGAGGAAAAAGATCAAGAGAAGAGGAAAAAGAGCAAAAAGATCAAGAGAAGAGGAAAAGAGGAAAAAAGGTCAAGTGAAGGGAAAAAAGAGGAAACAAGATCAAGAAAGGGGGAAAAAGATCAAAAGAAGGAGAAAAAGACAAAAAAGATGAAGAGAAGAGGAAAAAGTGAAAAAGATCAAGAGAAGAGGAAAAGAGCAAAGTCAAGAGAAGGGGAAAAAAGAGGAAAAGACAAGAAGAGAAGGGGAAAAGAAAAAAACAGGGAAAAAGAAAGGAAGAAGGGAAAAAAGAGCAAAAAAACAAAGATCAAAGAGAAGGGGAAAAAGAGCAAAAAAATCAAGAGAAGGGGAAAAAGAAGCAAAGTCAAGAGAAGGGGAAAAAAAGGAAAGAAGGTCAAGAGCAGGGGAAAAAGAAAAAGAGGAAAAAAAAGATGAAGGAGAAGAGAAAAAAGTTGAAAAAGATCAAGAGAAGGGGAAAAAGAGCAAAGTCAAGAGAAGGGGAAAAAAGAGGGAAAAGATCAAGAGAAAGGGGAAAAACAAGAAGGAAAGAAAAAGATCAAGAGAAGGGGAAAAAGATCAAAGTGAAGGGGAAGAAAAAAGGGAAAAAGATCAAGAGAAGGGGAAAAAGAGCAAAAAAGATCAAGAGAAGGGGAAAAAGATCGAGAAAAGGGGAAAAAGATCGAGAGAAAGGGGAAAAAGATCAAAAGAAGGGAAAAAGAGCAAAAAAGATCAAGAGAAGAGGAAAAAAGAGCAAAAAAGATCAAGAGAAGGGGAAAAAAGAGTAAAAAAGATCAAGAGAAGGGGAAAAACAGGGGAAAAGATCAAGAGAAGAGGAAAAAAGAGGAAAAAAGGTCAAGAGAAGAGGAAATAGAGGAAAAAAGATCAAGAGAAGGGGAAAAGAGGGAAAAAGATCAAGAGAAGAGGAAAAAAAGTAAAAAGTTCAAGAGAAGAGGAAAAAGAGCAAAAAAGATCAAGAGAAGGGGAAAAAGAGGAAAGAAGATCAAGAGAAGGTAAAAAAAAGGAAAAAAGATCAAGAGAAGGGGAAAAAGAGGAAAAAAGGTCAAGAGAAGAGGAAATAGAGGAAAAAAGATCAAGAGAAGGGGAAAAGAGGGAAAAAGATCAAGAGAAAAGGAAAAAAAAGAAAAAAGATCAAGAGAAAGGGAAAAAAGAGCAAAAAAGATCAAGAGAAGGTGAAAAAGAGGAAAAAGATCAAGAGGAGAGGAAAAAGAGCAAAAAAGATCAAGAGAAGGGAAAGAGAGGAAAAAGATTAAGAGAAGGGGAAAAGAGGAAAAAGGAACAAGAGAAGAGGAAAAAGAGCAAAAAAGATCAAGAGAAGGGGAAAAGAGAAAAATAAAGTCAAGAGAAGGGGAACAAGATGAAAAAAGATCAAGAGAAAGGGAAAAACAGGGAAAAAGATCAAGAGAAGAGGAAAAAGAGCAAAAAAGATCAAGAGAAGGGGGAAAAGAGGAAAAAGATCAAGAGAAGGGGAAAAAGAGGAAAAAGAGTCAAGAGAAGGGGAGAAAGAAGAAAAAAGATCAAGAGAAGGGGGAAAAAAGAGGAAAATAGATCAAGAGAAGGGGAAAAGAAGAAAAAGATCAAGAGAAGAGGAAAAAGAGCAAAAAAGATCAAGAGAAGGGGGAAAAGAGGAAAAAAATCAAGAGAAGGGGAAAAGAGGAAAAAAGTCAAGAGAAGCGGACAAAGAGCAAAAAAAGTCAAGCTAAGGGGGAAAAGAGGAAGTAGAGTCAAGAGAAGGGAAAAGAAGAAAAAAGATCAAGAGAAAGGGAAAAACGGGAAAAAGATCAAGAGAAGAGGAAAAAGAGCAAACAAGATCAAAAGAAGGGAAAAAAGAGGAAACAAGATCAAGAGAAGGGAAAAAAGAGCAAAAAAAATAAAGAGAAGAGGAAAAAGAGGAAAAAGATCAAGAGAAGGGGAAAAAGATCAAGAGAAGGGGAAAAAGAGCAAAAAAAAAAGTCAAGAGAAGGGGAAAAAAGATAAAGAGAAGGAGAAAAAGGGGGAAAAAGATCAAGAGAAGAGGAAAAAGAGCAAAAAAGATCAAGAGAAGGGGAAAAAGAGGAGAAAAGGTCAAGAGAAGGAGAAAAAAGAGGAAAAAGATCAAGAGAAGAGGAAAAAGAGCAAAAAAGATCAAGAGAAGAGGAAAAGAGGAAAAAAGGTCAAGTGAAGGGAAAAAAAGAGGAAACAAGATCAAGAAAAGGGGGAAAAAGATCAAAAGAAGGAGAAAAAGAGCAAAAAAGATGAAGAGAAGAGGAAAAAGTTGAAAAAGATCAAGAGAAGAGGAAAAAGAGCAAAGTCAAGAGAAGGGGAAAAAGAGGGAAAAGATCAAGAGAAGGGGAAAAACAGGGAAAAAGATCAAGAGAAGGGGAAAAAGATCAAGTGAAGGGGAAAAAAGAGGGAAAAGATCAAGAGAAGGGGAAAAAGAGCAAAAAAGATCAAGAGAAGGGGAAAAAGAGCAAAAAAGATCAAGAGAAGGGGAAAAAGAGCAAAGTCAAGAGAAGGGGAAAAAAAGGAAAGAAGGTCAAGAGAAGGGGAAAAAGAGGAAAAAAGATGAAGAGAAGAGGAAAAAGTTGAAAAAGATCAAGAGAAGGGGAAAAAGACAAAGTCAAGAGAAGGGGAAAAAGAGGGAAAAGATCAAGAGAAGGGGAAAAACAGGGAAAAAGATCAAGAGAAGGGGAAAAAGAGCAAAGTCAAGAGAAGGGGAAAAAGATCAAGTGAAGGGGAAAAAGAGGGAAAAGATCAAGAGAAGGGGAAAAAGAGCAAAAAAGATCAAGAGAAGGGGAAAAAGAGCAAAGTCAAGAGAAGGGAAAAAGAGGAAAAAAGTTCAAGAGAAGGGGAAAAAGATCAAGAGAAGGGGAAAAAGATCGAGAGAAGGGGAAAAGAAGAAAAAGATCAAGAGAAGAGGAAAAAGAGCAAAAAAGATCAAGAGAAGGGGGAAAAGAGGAAAAAAATCAAGAGAAGGGGAAAAGAGGAAAAAAGTCAAGAGAAGCGGACAAAGAGCAAAAAAAGTCAAGCTAAGGGGGAAAAGAGGAAGTAGAGTCAAGAGAAGGGGAAAAGAAGAAAAAAGATCAAGAGAAAGGGAAAAACGGGAAAAAGATCAAGAGAAGAGGAAAAAGAGCAAACAAGATCAAAAGAAGGGAAAAAAGAGGAAACAAGATCAAGAGAAGGGAAAAAAGAGCAAAAAAAATAAAGAGAAGAGGAAAAAGAGGAAAAAGATCAAGAGAAGGGGAAAAAGATCAAGAGAAGGGGAAAAAGAGCAAAAAAAAAAGTCAAGAGAAGGGGAAAAAAGATAAAGAGAAGGAGAAAAAGGGGGAAAAAGATCAAGAGAAGAGGAAAAAGAGCAAAAAAGATCAAGAGAAGGGGAAAAAGAGGAGAAAAGGTCAAGAGAAGGAGAAAAAGAGGAAAAAGATCAAGAGAAGAGGAAAAAGAGCAAAAAAGATCAAGAGAAGAGGAAAAGAGGAAAAAAGGTCAAGTGAAGGGAAAAAAAGGAGGAAACAAGATCAAGAAAAGGGGGAAAAAGATCAAAAGAAGGAGAAAAAGAGCAAAAAAGATGAAGAGAAGAGGAAAAAGTTGAAAAAGATCAAGAGAAGGGGAAAAAGAGCAAAGTCAAGAGAAGGGGAAAAAAAGGAAAGAAGGTCAAGAGAAGGGGAAAAAGAGGAAAAAAGATGAAGAGAAGAGGAAAAAGTTGAAAAAGATCAAGAGAAGGGGAAAAAGAGCAAAGTCAAGAGAAGGGGAAAAAGAGGGAAAAGATCAAGAGAAGGGGAAAAACAGGGAAAAAGATCAAGAGAAGGGGAAAAAGATCAAGTGAAGGGGAAAAAGAGGGAAAAGATCAAGAGAAGGGGAAAAAGAGCAAAAAAGATCAAGAGAAGGGGAAAAAGAGCAAAAAAGATCAAGAGAAGGGGAAAAAGAGCAAAAAAGATCAAGAGAAGGGGAAAAAGAGCAAAGTCAAGAGAAGGGGAAAAAGAGGAAAAAAGATCAAGAGAAGGGGAAAAAGATCAAGAGAAGGGGAAAAAGATCGAGAGAAGGGGAAAAAGATCAAAAGAAGGGAAAAAGAGCAAAAAAGATCAAGAGAAGAGGAAAAAGAGCAAAAAAGATCAAGAGAAGGGAAAAAAAGAGTAAAAAAGATCAAGAGAAGGGGAAAAACAGGGGAAAAGATCAAGAGAAGGGGAAAAAGATCAAGTGAAGGGGAAAAAGAGGGAAAAGATCAAGAGAAGGGGAAAAAGAGCAAAAAAGATCAAGAGAAGGGGAAAAAGATCGAGAGAAGGGGAAAAAGATCGAGAGAAGTGGAAAAAGATCGAGAGAAGGGGAAAAAGATCAAGAGAAGGGGAAAAAGATTGAGAGAAGGGGAAAAAGATCAAAAGAAGGGAAAAAGAGGGAAAAAAAAGTATTTAGAGGTTTGTTTTTAGGACACAACATTGTAACAATATCATTGCTCAAAAAGCTCAAGAAAAGGGGAAAAAGGAGAACAGAACATATTAGAATGTTTTAACAAACAGAAAAAGATCCGGATGCGACGTTGTAACGATATCATTGTCCAAGAAGATCAACAAAAGGGGAAAAAAAAGAGAAGAAAAGTGTTCAGAAGTTTCTTCAAGGATGAAAGATGCAACATTGTAATGATTTCATTGTTCAAACTGTTCAGGAAAAAGGGAAAAAAGGAGAAAAAAGTGTTTAAAAGTTTAAAGTTCTGGATGCAACATTGTAAGAATTTCATTGGTGAAAAGGTTCAAGAAAAGGTGAAAAAAAAAGGAGAGAAAAAAAGTGTTTAAAAGTTTCTTTAAAGATAAAATATGGAACATTGTAATGATATCATTAACCAAAAAGTTCAACAGAAAGGGTGAAAAAAGGAGAAAAAAAATATTTACAGTGTCTTATGAAAAACAAAAGATCTGGATGCAACATTGTAACGATATCATAGTTTAAAAAGATGTGATGACAATCATCCAGTCACATTATTTTTCTTATGAGTCATAAGATCAGAATGATCAGGCAGTGACATGACACGGAATTTTATAAGCTAACAGTCTACATGGTGTGGCTATGTGTAATGGGCATGGCTATATGGAGTAGGGTGTGGCTATGTGAAGTGGGTGGGGCTTGGCACATACATGGGTGTGGCTATGTGAAGCAAGGTGTGGCTATGAGGAGTGGGTGTGGTCACATGGAGTGGGTGGGGCATCCAAAAAATATTGTTAATCACAAAAAATAATTATTTTTGTGATTTATTTTGCAAATAATCGGGAAAGTAGTGACAGATTGGGGCAGATTGTGCTGGATGATATCAGAGGGCAGAGGAGAGGTTCACAGGGGTCTTGTACTCGCCTCTTGGCCTGATCCTCCGATATCCTCCATCATTCATCCTCCATCTTTTATCTTCTTTCCTGCACTTTGTCCCTGTGACACATATTAATGAAGATCATGGTATTTTTAACTTTCTCATCAGATTGGTGCCGTACAGACTGAACTTCTCCCTGAAATGAGGGAATCTGCCCAAATCAAGACTTTGGATGTGATGTATCTTCTGTAGTGACAATAACCCACAGCCCGGCCCTGCAGTCACCATTATCTGTGGGGAGCCTAGAACGCACTGCATCCTGGGGAATGAATAGCATGAAAGGATGACAGTGTAGACTGACAGGAAAGGCATGAGGAGGGAGAGAGAAGCCCCTGCTTTATATCAAGACCCCCTAAGTAACCTCCACTATACCTGAGGACCCCTCATGATGTTACAATTAAAAATCATCATATATTGATCTATTCCTGCTGACACCAGCCTGTATACATGTGTGAGGAGTCAGCCCCGCCCCCTGGTGATGACATCACACATGAGGCCACACCCCTTATACTACAGTACCAGCTCCTCATCTATTACTGCTGACACCAGCCTGTATACATGTGAGGAGTCAGCCCCGCCCCCTGGTGATGACATCACACATGAGGCCACACCCCTTATACTACAGCACCAGCTCCTCATCTATTACTGCTGACACCAGCCTGTATACAAGTGAGGAGTCAGCCCCGCCCCCTGGTGATGACATCACACATGAGGCCACACCCCTTATACTACAGTACCAGCTCCTCATCTATTACTGCTGACACCAGCCTGTATACATGTGAGGAGTCAGCCCCGCCCCCTGGTGATGACATCACACATGAGGCCTCACCCCTTATACTACAGCACCAGCTCCTCATCTATTACTGCTGACACCAGCCTGTATACATGTGAGGTGTCAGCCCCGCCCCCTGGTGATGACATCACACATGAGACCACACCCCTTATACTACAGCACCAGCTCCTCATCTATTACTGCTGACACCAGCCTGTATACATGTGAGAGGAGTCAGCCCCGCCCCCTGGTGATGACATCACACATGAGACCACACCCCTTATACTACAGCACCAGCTCCTCATCTATTACTGCTGACACCAGCCTGTATACATGTGAGGAGTCAGCCCCGCCCCCTGGTGATGACATCACATATGAGGCCACACCCCTTATACTCCAGCACCAGCTCCTCATCTATTACTGCTGACACCAGCCTGTATACATGTGTGAGGAGTCAGCCCCGCCCCCTGGTGATGACATCACACATGAGACCACACCCCTTATACTCCAGCACCAGCTCCTCATCTATTACTGCTGACACCAGCCTGTATACATGTGAGGAGTCAGCCCCGCCCCCTGGTGATGACATCACACATGAGGTCACACCCCTTATACTACAGCACCAGATCCTCATCTATTACTGCTGACACCAGCCTGTATACATGTGAGGAGTCAGCCCCGCCCCCTGGTGATGACATCACACATGTGGCCACACCCCTTATACTACAGCACCAGCTCCTCATCTATTACTGCTGACACCAGCCTGTATACATGTGAGGAGTCAGCCCCGCCCCCTGGTGATGACATCACACATGTGGCCACACCCCTTATACTACAGCACCAGCTCCTCATCTATTACTGCTGACACCAGCCTGTATACATGAGTGAGAAGAGTCAGCCCCGCCCCCTGGTGATGACATCACACATGAGGCCACACCCCTTACACTACAGCACCAGCTCCTCATCCATTACTGCTGAAACCAGCCTGTATACATGTGAGGAGTCAGCCCCGCCCCCTGGTGATGACATCACACATGAGGCCACACCCCTTATACTACAGCACCAGCTCCTCATCTATTACTGCTGACACCAGCCTGTATACATGTGTGAGGAGTCAGCCCCGCCCCCTGGTGATGACATCACACATGTGGCCACACCCCTTATACTACAGCACCAGCTCCTCATCTATTACTGCTGACACCAGCCTGTATACATGTGTGAGAAGAGTCAGCCCCGCCCCCTGGTGATGACATCACACATGAGGCCACACCCCTTACACTACAGCACCAGCTCCTCATCCATTACTGCTGACACCAGCCTGTATACATGTGAGGAGTCAGCCCCGCCCCCTGGTGATGACATCACACATGAGGCCACACCCCTTACACTACAGCACCAGCCCCTCATCTATTACTGCTGACACCAGCCTGTATACATGTGAGGAGTCAGCCCCGCCCCTGGTGATGACATCACACGAGGCCACACCCCTTACACTACAGCACCAGCTCCTCATCTATTACTGCTGACACCAGCCTGTATACATGTGAGGAGTCAGCCCCGCCCCCTGGTGATGACATCACACGAGGCCACACCCCTTACACTACAGCACCAGCTCCTCATCTATTACTGCTGACACCAGCCTGTATACATGTGTGAGGAGTCAGCCCCGCCCCCTGGTGATGACATCACACATGAGGCCACACCCCTTACACTACAGCACCAGCTCCTCATCTATTACTGCTGACACCAGCCTGTATACATGTGAGGAGTCAGCCCGCCCCCTGGTGATGATATCACACATGAGGCCACACCCCTTATACTACAGCACCAGATCCTCATCTATTACTGCTGACACCAGCCTGTATACATGTGAGGAGTCAGCCCCGCCCCCTGGTGATGACATCACTGATATAATGAGGTGTCAGCCCCGCCCCCTGGTGATGACATCACTGATATAATTAGGTGTCAGCCCCGCCCCCTGGTGATGACATCACTGATATAATGAGGTGTCAGCCCCGCCCCCTGGTGATGACATCACTGATATAATGAGGTGTCAGCCCCGCCCCCTGGTGATGACATCACTGATATAATGACATGTGATCAGACTGTGGTCAGATTTCCCGGATCAGGGAGCTTCTCTAGAACTGCACTGCTCTGCATTCACAGCAGAAGTGACACGCCCTGTCACGGGTGTATCTGGAGGCTCAGATGAGACTGTAGAGGTCACTCGCAGAAGGTCCCAGTGTTTGGCCAAACAGTCCAAATACTAAAAAAATGTGTTGCTTTAAGAGGTATTTCCCTTTTAGTGAAAGCTGGAGGTCACAAGGACCCAGCTGATCCCTTACCTTGAGCTGCCTATATATTCCCCTTGACTCCCAGGATGCTGCTGGTGATAGCTTGTGAGGTGATTGGTGGAAGCTTCTCAGCTCCGCAGTGTATCCTGCAGTTTCTATTTAATTGCTGTGTGGATCTTCTCAAGCCAAGTGTTTCTTCCCTTCCCTCTTTGTTTCCCTTGTGTGTATCTTTAGTTGGTAGCCGGGCTGACTAGTGCTCACCCGCTCTGATCCCTGTGTAGTGGTAGTTCAGGGACAGTCAGGGAATAGGTATCCTGGCGGCGCCAGTTGCTGAAACTGTATAGGGACGTTAGGGGAGCCATGTGCTAGTGCTAGTTTATCTAGGGGTCACCATCCCCCCTTTTGCCCTCAGCATCTGGGACTCCTCTTCCCCCCTGTCGTCGTCCAGCAATGGGTGTCTCCCCACATCCAGTGTGACGCTCCCCTCCAGGGCCTTAGGATACTCGGAACCGGGCTTTGAGGCTTCATCACGGGGATCATGGGGACGCTGGCGATGTCATTAAGAGTTTGGTGAGGGTGGCTCTCTCTCTTACAGATAGGAATCAAGCATGGAGGGTTCATTCTGGGCAGGGGTGACTGGACCTGGAGATACTTGTTAATATACCCGTGACACCACCCGCAGGTTGTGGCTATATCTGGCCTCCTAGGGGCCGATGGTTGGGAGGCAGCAGTGTTCTTAAGCCCTCTGCGGGTATAGCTGACCCCCAGGACAGGTGAAGGTAGCTGAGTGAGTTGGTAGTTATATTTCTGGTGTTTTAGACGCATTAGGAAAGTTCACAGACACAGCACTGGGATCTTGGAGGCAGGGATCCAGCTACTCCCGGGTAGGAGAATGGCATGTACCCGGCACCCCTTCTCTGTCCTATCCCGGTTGTCTCATACAGCGCTTGCCTCGCTCGTCCTGCCTTGCGCCTCACCACACAGAGCTCTGGGCCAGTGACTGTGGGCTTTTCCTAGGGGTTCCCCTGCAGTGTCTCCCCTTAACCCTATGGTTGCCACCTCTTCAGCAGATGTGTGCAGTTGTCGACTGTGTCACCTTGGAAGAGCCACAGCCTCCTTGTTGCAAGCTGAGCCTGGTCTTCTCCACTAGGCTTTTGGGTTCCCGGTGTTCCTTGCGGCCCAGTCCCTCCACTTGCCTGCGCTTGACAATAAATACGAGCCCCACGGGTGGATTGCTCACTTCCCGTGCCTCTGGGACCCCTTCTTCCTCCTGAAGCCACTTGGGAGTTGTTCTGCTCTAGGGTTCGGCCTTAGGACGAGCTCCCACTTGCTCCAGTCCTCTGGATACTTCTCCGGCGTACGTTCTATAGCTTCCCTCCAACTTGACCTTGGTGTTCAATGGCCTCTCCTCTGCTGTCACTCTCTCACTCTCTCTCCTGCGTTGTAGATGTTTCTCTCTCTATTTATACCCTTTGTCATGTGTCCCACGTCCTCTACGTGTTCTTCCTGACCTCACTTCTTCCCAGGAGCTCCCTCTAACTCCCTTCACCACCCAGCCCCATTACAATCATTCTTAATGTGGTCAGGGTGTCCCTGCTCAGGTCTGTACCCCCCTTACCAGTGAGTGGGATCCTACACCTTAAAAGGGGTGCAGTACCTCTAAGACGACTGGATCCGCAGGGGGGCGACACAGAAGCATAGCTCATGGGAGCTCCCATTGCCGGTGTGATGATGTCATCATCCAGTGCCATCATGTACACAATGGCATCAAGAGGACATGGAGACAGGCAGGACTAGAGGAGAGGGGTGAGTATGTGTTTTTATTTTTGTTATATGTGCTGGTGTATACAGGGGCTTTATGAGGCAAAGCTTTTATACTGGTTTCTATGTGGGGTTCAGCCTGTATACTGGAAGCTATGTGGGGCACAGATTGTATACAGGGGATATCTGGGGCACAGTATGTGCAGCCTCCTGCTGTAATAATGAGGGCTATGTGAGGCCTCATTCTGTGTGCTGTGGACCGTGTGCAGCCTCCTGCTGTGCGCTGGGGATTATGTTCGGCCTCTTGCTGTAATATTGAGAGCTATGTGTGGCCTTCTGCTGTGTGCTGTGGATTGTGTGCATCCTAATGTTGTGTGCGGCCTTTTGTTGTAATACTGAGGACTATGTGCGGCCTCCTGCTGTAATATTAAGGGCTTTGTGTGGCCTCATGCTTTGGACCATGTGTGGACTGCTGCTGCAAGCAGCTTCCTGCTGTAATACTGAGGACTACATGCAGAATCTTGCTATGTGCTGGGGACCATGGGCGGCCTCCTGCTGTAATATTAAGGGCTATGTGCAGCCTCCTGCTGTGTGCTGGAGACTATGTGCGGCCACGTGCTGTAATATTGAAGGCGATGTGTGGCCTCCTGCAGCGTGCAGCCTCCTGCTGTAATACTGAGGGCTGTGTGCGGCATCCTGCAATATACTGGGGGCAATGTGTGTCCTCCTGCTCTATACCGGAATTGGTGTGGCCTCCTGCTGTATACTGAGAGCGACATTGGACCTCCTGCTAATACAAATCCTATAATACTGCCCCTATGTACAAGAATATAACTACTATAATACTGCCCCTATATACAAGAATATAACTACTATAATACTGCTCCTATATACAAGAATATAACTACTATAATACTGCTCCTATATACAAGAATATAACTACTATAATACTGCCCCTATATACAAGAATATAACTACTATAATACTGCCCCTATATACAAGAATATAACTACTATAATACTGCCCCTATATACAAGAATATAACTACTATAATACTGCTCCTATATACAAGAATATAACTACTATAATACTGCTCCTATATACAAGAATATAACTACTATAATACTGCTCCTATATACAAGAATATAACTACTATAATACTGCTCCTATATACAAGAATATAACTACTATAATACTGCTCCTATATACAAGAATATAACTACTATAATACTGCTCCTATATACAAGAATATAACTACTATAATACTGCTCCTATATATAAGAATATAACTACTATAATACTGCTCCTATATACAAGAATATAACTACTATAATACTGCTCCTATATACAAGAATATAACTACTATAATACTGCTCCTATATACAAGAATATAACTACTATAATACTGCTCCTATATATAAGAATATAACTACTATAATACTGCCCCTATATACAAGACTATAACTACTATAATACTGCTCCTATATACAGGAATATAACTACTATAATACTGCTCCTATATACAGGAATATAACTACTATAATACTGCTCCTATATACAAGAATATAACTACTATAATACTGCTCCTATATATAAGAATATAACTACTATAATACTGCCCCTATATACAAGACTATAACTACTATAATACTGCTCCTATATACAAGAATATAACTACTATAATACTGCTCCTATATACAGGAATATAACTACTATAATACTGCTCCTATATACAAGAATATAACTACTATAATACTGCCTCTATATACAAGAATATAACTACTATAATACTGCCTCTATATACAAGAATATAACTACTATAATACTGCTCCTATATACAGGAATATAACTACTATAATACTGCTCCTATATACAGGAATATAACTACTATAATACTGCTCCTATATACAAGAATATAACTACTATAATACTGCCCCTATATATACAAGAATATAACTACTATAATACTGCCTCTATATACAAGAATATAACTACTATAATACTGCTCCTATATACAGGAATATAACTACTATAATACTGCCCCTATATACAAGAATATAACTACTATAATACTGCCCCTATATACAAGAATATAACTACTATAATACTGCTCCTATATACAGGAATATAACTACTATAATACTGCTCCTATATACAAGAATATAACTACTATAATACTGCTTCTATATACAAGAATATAACTAATATAATACTACCCCTATATACAAGAATATAACTACTATAATACTGCTCCTATATACAAGAATATAACTACTATAATACTGCCCCTATGTACAAGAATATAACTACTATAATACTGCCCCCTATATACAAGAATATAACTACTATAATACTGCCCCTATATACAAGAATATAACTACTATAATACTGCCCCTATATACAAGAATATAACTACTATAATACTGCTCCTATATACAGGAATATAACTACTATAATACTGCCCCTATATACAAGAATATAACTACTATAATACTGCTCCTATATACAAGAATATAACTACTATAATACTGCCCCTATATACAAGAATATAACTACAATAATACTGCTCCTATATCCAAGAATATAACTACTATAATACTGCCCCTATATACAAGAATATAACTACTATAATACTGCTCCTATATACAAGAATATAACTACTATAATACTGCCCCTATATACAAGAATATAACTACTGTAATACTGCTCCTATGTACAAGAATATAACTACTATAATACTGCTCCTATATACAAGAATATAACTACTATAATACTGCCCCTATATACAAGAATATAACTACTATAATACTGCTCCTATATACAAGAATATAACTACTATAATACTGCTCCTATGTACAAGAATATAACTGCTATAATACTGCCCCTATATCCAAGAATATAACTACTATAATACTGCCCCTATATACAAGAATATAACTACTATAATACTGCCCCTATATACAAGAATATAACTACTATAATACTGCCCCTATATACAAGAATCTAACTACTATAATACTGCCCCTATATAACAAGAATATAACTACTATAATACTGCCCCTATATACAAGAATATAACTACTATAATACTGCCCCTATATACAAGAATATAACTACTATAATACTGCCCCTATATACAAGAATATAACTACTATAATACTGCTCCTATATACAAGAATATAACTACTATAATACTGCCCCTATATACAAGAATATAACTACTATAATACTGCCCCTATATACAAGAATATAACTACTATAATATTGCCCCTATATACAAGAATATAACTACTATAATACTGCTCCTATATACAAGAAAATAACTACTATAATACTGCCTCTATATACAAGAATATAACTACTATAATACTGCCCCTATATACAAGAATATAACTACTATAATACTGCTCCTATATACAAGAATATAACTACTATAATACTGCTCCTATATACAAGAATATAACTACTATAATACTGCTCCTATATACAAGAATATAACTACTATAATACTGCTCCTATATACAAGAATATAACCACTATAATACTGCCTCTATATACAGGAATATAACTACTATAATACTGCTCCTATATACAAGAATATAACTACTATAATACTGCTCCTATATACAAGAATATAACTACTATAATACTGCTCCTATATACAAGAATATAACTACTATAATACTGCTCCTATATACAAGAATATAACTACTATAATACTGCCCCTATATACAAGAATATAACTACTATAATACTGCTCCTATATACAAGAATATAACCACTATAATACTGCCTCTATATACAAGAATATAACTACTATAATACTGCTCCTATATACAAGAATATAACTACTATAATACTGCTCCTATATACAAGAATATAACTACTATAATACTGCTCCTATATACAAGAATATAACTACTATAATACTGCTCCTATATACAAGAATATAACTACTATAATACTGCTCCTATATACAAGAATATAACCACTATAATACTGCCTCTATATACAGGAATATAACTACTATAATACTGCTCCTATATACAAGAATATAACTACTATAATACTGCTCCTATATACAAGAATATAACTACTATAATACTGCTCCTATATACAAGAATATAACCACTATAATACTGCCTCTATATACAAGAATATAACTACTATAATACTGCCTCTATATACAAGAATATAACCACTATAATACTGCATCTATATACAAGAATATAACTACTATAACAGAATAATATTGTCCCTGTGAATGATACAGTAGATTGCCGGAGTTTTATGTTAGCGGTTCCCCTCCTTGCTGAGTTTGTTGTTGTTGTGCTGTAGTCACTGTATGGCGGTATTATTCCCAGCTGTGTGTTACAGTAATGTAGGTTAATGTTCCCTCCTCTGTCTATGTGATTTCTGTGTTTCGGGGCTCAGCGCTGTACGGACACAATGACATATTTGTTTTCGGTCTCTTCTTTCTGCTCTACTTATAGCAGAGTCTAGTTGCAGCCTCCGCCCTCTGCTCCGCTCTGTATTCGTTGCGCTATGCAGG